>JAJEKB010021102.1:1461160-1504073 GCA_022393335.1 Macrotrachela quadricornifera | reverse complement strand
ACGCATTGGATAAAGCTGAACAAATATATCAAGTTTTATTATCCGAGATTACCGATTACTATCAAAAAGCATTGATATATTGTAATCTGGGGTCGATTAAATACGATCAAGGAAAATATCGAGAAGCAATTGAATGGTATAAACAATCAATTGAAAGCGATTTGAAAGTTGTCTATCCAAATGATCCTAGTTTAATCTCTCCATATTGTGGAATTGGTTTAGCTTATTCAATAATGAATGAATATTCGAACGCACTTTCATATTATGAAAAGGCACATGCTATTGCTGGAACACTTCCAGAAACCGATTCTCGATTAGCTACTTCACATAACAATATTGGTTCGGTTCATTGGAAATTGGGTCAGTACTCACAAGCACGGTCCTATTATGAAGAAGCCGTGCGATGTGGACAATATTCAAATCATCCTAATCTTCCTGTTTTTCGTCAAAATTTGGAATTCATTAAAAAAAAACTTTGAGTTTTTTCTATTTCTTTTTTTTTTGTAAGGTTCCTTGTCGAATCTAAAGTGATAAAGTTACTTGTACCTTACTATAATTGATCATTTATGCCAGACATTTGATTATAAAAAAAGCGCAGAACCATAATATAAAGTTAAACAATACAATAGCGTAGAAAGCACTTAGGCAGTGCATAAAGAAAAAAGACATAATATTCATTACAATTTGTTACAGAAATAAAGTTCGACCAATGGCATGTATTTTCAAGCCAATGATAACCAATAGTGCCAGTGGTACTACTGCCAGGATTCATCGAATATACCCTGAGTATCATTCAGAAGCATGACTATTACATTGATTAGAAGGTACCACACGGCTAGCCAACTGTGCTTCAGCATCATCGCTACATCGAAACTATACTCTTGAAGAAAGCATTGAATTTGATGATCGATGGTAGAGAACAGTTGAACTTCGATATTGTATGTGTCGCGTATGATCTTTTTAATTAGTAAGTGACTCTTCCAGAAAACTATTTTATTTTCTTACGACGTTTCGGTAGTCGATAACTCTGTTGTCAGGTATTTTATTGAAAATTGGAACTAGTACAAGTTTATATACCCAGGTCAATCGTTCTAGTGGACAGATCCCGATGTAACCTGCAGGAAACTAGGCTTTTTCCGGAGAATTTCCGCCGTTTCCAGGCCGGATTGAAACGGAAACGGCAGAAAAATATCATGGAATATGGAAGTAGAATTCCCGCCTAGGTCGAAGCTTCCGACCATTGCCACTTGACAGATCCGACCGGATCCAATGTCGGATCATGTCCGAAACAGTCGGATTCTATCCGATTGAGTCCAAAATCCAGTGACTCGGAATCCGACAAACATTGAACTGGGAAAGGATCCTAATGATTCCGACGAGTTTCGATGAATGGATACGGCAGGATCTTATCGGATTCTTTGACGAAACATACGAGATCCGACAGGATCAGGGTGAATTTAAAACAGCGTTCTATAGTTGTTCTCTTTCCTATTTACTATAACTTTAAATATGTAATAAATAATTAGAATTGTAAAAATAATGACAAAGACCTATTCTCTACAACTACACAATCCTGATTATACTCCTATAATCGTACCTTTACCCTTATACAAATACTCTAAAACCTATACTGTTAAATCCATGGTCTGAACCTATGTCCTTAAACCTATACCCTTATACCTATACCCTTATGCCTATATTCTTAAATCAACACCCTTAAACCTATACCCTTATACCTATACTCTTATGCCTATACCCTTAAACCAATACTCTTAAACGTATATCCTTATACCTATATCTTTATACCTATACCCTTAAACCTATACTCTTATGCCTATATTCTTAAACCTATACCCTTAAATCTATATCCTTACATCTATGACCTTGCACCTACCTCTTTAAACCTATACCCTTAATACTATATCTTTATTACTTTACTCTTATTACTGTACTCATACCCATATGCCCTTATACCTATACCCTTAAATTTATATTCCTAGCCCGTTTCCTTAACCTATATGCTTGAGCGTATACCGTTACACGTATGCTCTTATATCTATATACTCACACGTATGCACGTGCACTTATACCCTCACAACTACACTTTTGTTGCTGTAGTCTAATAGATTGATCCTTACAAACGTATTCTGCTATCTATAAACTTATTCCCACACTCTGAAGTGCTCCCACTTGAAAAACTAAATTGTGTTGAAAAAGAAAGAAATTCAGTTTTCGCAATAGGAAGAGGTACCGAAGTTTTTTGTGTCAGAAAATATATAGTTGTTTTTTATAAAATAGCCCGATTTTACAGAGTATGCTCTTTCTAATGCAACTATTTTCAATGCGACATTCAACGTCTAGCAAAACATTTTTACTCTTGCCCTGTTCTTGAAACCCAATTTCTATCTTTTTTTGGCTCCTATTCGATAATTTTTGAACATAATGATCACTATTCGGTTTCAAACAGGTATCATTTTTGGAATCAGCATAAGCAGCTGAATCAATCTATGTATGTTAGAAGTTGTTTCGGTGGCTTGTTTTTCGGTCAATTTCTTACTGATGATCTCCGTCAGAAGTATGCGAAAAAATAAATTCTATCAAAACAACTACTTTATTACTTATTCAGGAATCTTTTTTTGCTAAAACAGCATTTCACAAGGTTATAAATAGTTTAGCGATTGTTCAAATAACTTTTTGATGAAATCTATCTTATCACATATCCGTGGAACCACACAGGATTAAAATATTGACCGAGAAATAAAAGTCATTGTAACAAATTCAAATACACATAGGTCGATTCAGTTTTGAGGGCTGAGTCCACATACAATATGTACTTGAAACTCAATGATAATCATTATATTCGAATATGAGTCAAAAATGATAGAAATTGGATTCCAAGAGCTAGGTTAGGCCAAATGTGCATTACTAGACATCGAATTTCGAATTTAAAATAGTTTCATTATAATGAGACTATGAAATTATGCGTTTCAAACAAAAATCTTCCTGCTATATCTATATAAACTATAACTTCGTAGTGCTAAAAAGAATCATTATTTATAACAATACGCACCAATCGAAGGACAGGTCGAATAATATCTAAAATTTGTAAAGGCTGTCATTTGTCCTCATCCTCATGTTTATTAAAAGACGTTTGCCTATTTATATTACAAAAAAATCATTTTTTACATCCTTTTCCCCGATTTTCAATATAAACAAACGATGTGTAAAAGAGTTTGTGCTTTTTTCATGGACCATACCCTCCCCCCGCTCGATTTCTTTCCTTTTAATTATATTTTTATAGGGACTGATTTAAGGATACCAGATGACGAAATCATTCGACGGAGATTTTTAGATTTCAACGAAAATATTAACATTTTAAGAAACTGAATTTTTATAGAAAATGCCATAAAAATAGTAAATATTTTCAGGTTTTCGTTATTTAAAATTGTTTTTGGTGGAAAATAAACATAATATTCAGAATCAGTTTGCCAAAACCCACCAAAAACTCAATTTTTTTGTGTTAAATGGTCATTTGTAGCATAGTTATGAAATGATCGTTTGCACGATGGTTATCAAGATCATTTTAATCATAGCTATTAAATGGTCATTTGTACCACAGTTGTTAAATGGTCGTATTGCCCGTGTTACCGACAGATGGACAGACAGACACAGATGAATTTCGTTTTCTAGACTCTATCCTTTCAGTCTAAGGAATACTTATTATTTGGTACCTACAATTATCATAGACGTCTAGACTATACTTATTATTTGGTCATCTGTACCATTGATACTATCGGCTTTTACATTATAGTTACTGTGAGTACTTTAGCCATAGCAGTTATAATATTAATTATTTTTACGATAGTCACTATGGACATTTGAACCATAGTTGTTAAATGGTCATTTGTACTATGTGGCGTTACCGACAGACAGACAGACACAGGTGAATTTACATTCTGCAGACCTTAGCCTTTCAGTCTAGGAAATAGCTGTTATAATTTTAATCATTTGTACGACAGTTACTATGGACATTTGAACCATAGTTGGCAAATGGCCATTTGTACTATGTGGCATTACGGACAGACAGACAGACACAGGTGAATTTACGTTCTGCAGACCCTAGCCTTTCAGTCTAGGGAAAATAAACATTAATTGCATAATCAGACACGAATTAATTAATTAAAAGCCAATTAACCAATTAAACCTATTTACTTAGTTAAAAATTAATCAAATAATTAATTAATACATTAAGGTGTAGGTTACGGTTTGAGATGATACTCTTGTCTGTCGGTCACGGTCTGTGATGTGCTATTGCTAAGGGTGTCTGTCACGTCTGTGGGAAGAGGGGGGGTAGAACCAAATTTCTACACTTAAACACTTCAATACTCTTTTAGATCGTGTTTCATAATACCTTCACAACCAATGAAAAATGTGCAGAAGTCGTGGTTTTGAGACACTTTTATTCAAAAAATTCTGCGTGTTCATATTTTTTAAACTTTCGGAAACATAAGGTTTTAGCTCTTTCAAAGAGCTATTCAATGAGCTGGACCAGAAGTTTAGTACCTTCAATTTTTACGATATATTATTCGTCACAAAATTACTGCATATCAAAAAGATAGACATTATATCAGTAGTGTATATTAAGAATTTAGTGCCAAGTTCTACTGAATCAAATAATCGACCAGTGATTCACGTACAGAATGGAAGCCCTATTCAAGCGCTATCAAATTCATTATTTAACTTCGATTTTATCTTATGTATTTATTACGAAATTGAACTCACTATCCAGACATCATTTATTAAAGAAATAATCAAAAATGAGTAATTTTGTTAATAGTTGTAAACTTTCAAAAACCGACCAAAACACCATAAATTTAGCATGAACATGCTCGTCTTTATATTCTCTTTCTATTGCCATAAAACTCAATAGGGTTTAGAAGGAAAAATACTAGTGGACGAATTTGTGATCTTATGCGCCCGCGTCCTTTATATATAGTTGTCCCTAAAGAATGACGTAAGGTTCCATGAAAATTTCAATAGAGTCAGTAATTGTTTTTCATAAAACATGTTTTCTGATCATCTTACACTTGTTAAGCTAAAAAAAAAGGAAAAAAGGAAAAACTTCTTTTAGAAAACTGGCCGTCTTTCCACGGATTCACACAATACGATTTTGTTGCTGTCACTAAGCGCTGTCTACGCTCAAATAATGATAGTTTTTAGTCAAAATAAAGTGACAATCAGTGATACTGTATAATGCTAATCTTAACATAAATTTACTGATTTCAGCTTATGGCCTATTTTATTGAATATAGTATAGAGTATGCAGGAAAATCGTCTATATGCATTGAGGCTAGTTTAGTGGTTAAAGGGAAGCATAAATTTGAAAGCAGAAGTAGTTTTCGGTGTGATTTTCATCTGAGGCCGATTTATGGATCAACACGTTCCCGCCCTTTTACACTATTTGTTTTCATTTTTACAAACATATTATCCTCATAACAATGAATTAAGCGTGTTTTCTCTCAATCTTTATGCTCATTTACATCACATAAGCGACTTATCTCTGATATTTCAGAAAAAAATTTCCTTCTTTCTAACGGGTAGTCAAATGATTATACAAACAATGACTAGACTTTATCAAAGTCATTTATTTCCATTTTCTTCTGTGTTACTAATAATTCTCATAATGACCATCGTATACACAGAACAAAACCTCACAACTTAACAACAACAGTCAAGACATCGAAAACATTTCATGATTTTTCCATTTTTGAATCGGTTTCAAGTGAATTTCGGCATTTTTTAAAAATTGAATACAAAGCCATCGATGTATTACTCAAAAAAATCAACTTCACAACTATTCAGGCTGATAAGTACAAACCACCTGACGGAATTCGGCAGGAGGGATCAAGAACACGATCGTGAATGCTCGTGCTCACCCACACCCTCCTCCTTAAGATGGCTGGTTAAAATATAGCAGAGACATTCAAATGTCTTTTTGACTAACGACTTCGGGGACATCCTATATAATAGGTTTAAGTGATAACGCAAATGCTCCTACATAGTGTTACATATATTCCAACAAACTTTGGTTTTGTGGATTAAAAATATATTTCTCGATCCAGAACCATTTTTCTTGAAAAATAATGACACACTTGTAATCCGCGTACGAACTGATAATAAATGCTTTGTGATATAATCATTTTATGACTGAGTTTGTAGAGAAATCTGCGCTTTTCTATCCATACTCTCCTTTTTTCAAATATCTTTCAAGCACTATAGATAATGGGTTATAAAACTCTCGCATTTTCTTCTTTCCGTCTGTTACAAAAATGAAGGTATTGTTTTTACTCTCCTGAGATTCTTGACAATTTCATTGTTAGATCATATAATCTGAAAGTACGTCTGAAGAGCTACCTAACGATGATATTTTGTGTTGAAAACAAGTAAAGCTAGTAGTGAAAAACTGCGTAACAGACGGAAAAGGGGTCTCGGATGATAAATTTCAATCTTCAAGATTATTACTCTTGACAGATCAAAAAGATAATACAGGCGACTGGTAAAGCGAAAGCTACTTCTTTATCAATTTTAATCTCAAGGAATGCAGTAAGTCTTTCTTTCGATCGTATTCTAAATAATGGATAAAAGCTTTTAGCTATCATTGGAGGAGGCATTGCCTAAAGCAGTGCATACACAAAAGAATCGAGCTAAGGTGTGGAAAATTCGAAATTCGAGCAAAAAATTCTTTTGCCGATTTTTGGCATGGTTGGATAGAGCTCGTCGAGTTACCTATAAAAAATGTTGTTTTTATCATTTTCATATCGGTTTTTGTATAAAAAATTTCTAAAACACTACTATTCCCAAAATAGCTTTAGAATGATATATTACTTTTTAAGCTGTGGCTAGTATATTGCCATTTCTTATATTTAATCTTGATTTTAAGCTTTTAAAATATTTTAATCGGTATTTTCGGTAAGACGAGCAGTCATCCTATTCCGCGATGTTGAACATTAGGGCATTAGTTCCGCCTAGGGAACTAATTCCAACGATTCCGGAATTACATGAAGTTTGAGACGCGATTCCGGAATCGGTACTAGTTCCATCAATTCCGGAATCGGATGTATTCTCGGTAAGACTCGATATGAAAAAGAATCTTTCAACAGATTTGAAAGATGAAATGATTTGACAGTCGAGTCTACTGGAGCTAAGTCTATATAGATATACGGGCCTCAGGCGGGATACCTTCCAAAGAGATCAACTCACCATAGGCACGTGTTATACTAATTCTTTTTCTATAGCTATAACCACCATATATATACTAAAACAACACGGATGGGTTTTGAACAAATTCCTTCCTTTATTGAGAAACTTGAGTTATACTCCATATCAGTGACAAATTCATAAAAACTACTTAGGGTGATCCAAAAGTTCCTGGAACGGCACTATATCTATTTAGGGAAACGACATTCTACCCATCTCTCTACGTCATATATTCGAGATAGCTGTTGTGATATTCCATGGGAAGTTTCATCCTTTTAACTCACTCTTCAGATATCTTTTCAGAGTAAACAATAGGTATTCAATGTACCTCCTTGGTTACGACCCCTACTAAATTGTTGTAGCTGCTGTTTATCTAGGCTATACTGAATATATCTGAACAACTATGATTATAGAAGTCTAGCCTAAGATGAACAAGTTCGGCGAAGTTTAACTTCGTTTCTCTAACTCTGTAGTTAATAATGACATTATTTTACATGTTGTTGAAAAAACCCATGATAGAAACTGATTGGATTAGACCATCACGATACGTTTTTGTTCAATAATTTTTTTATTTATGAATTTAAACATTTATCACTAATATCGATAGGATTGATATCCCCTATAGAAACTACTAGATGCCAGATAATGAGTCGAAAGGCATTATGAGGGTAACCTATGTCTTTGTTTTTGATGGTTATTCACAATAAATGTCAGTTCGAGGGCTACTGTCTCTTGTTGACTCAAGTTTTAACAATAGTTTTCATCCAACATTCTGATGACACATATCAGTCTGATAATCACTAATGGTATCACATAAAATCTGTTCGCCACCCAGTAACGTTTTCAAGTTTTTGAGGGCTCACAAAAGTATCCAAATTCAAGCAATAATCAAGGAAGTAAATTCAATACATATTGTTTAGTACCAAAAGGATATCTGAAGAGTGAGTTTAAAAGATGAGACTTTCCATGGAATATCACAACAGCTATCTCGAATATATGACGTAGAGAGATGGGTAGAATGCCGTTTGTCTAAATAGATACAATGCAGTTCCGGGAGCTTTTGGATCACCCTAAGTAGTTAAAATTGGGTTCGTACTTAGGAGTTTTCATTATCTTGACTCAATAGGACGGCAAAAAAATAATATATTCAGAATCAACGTCAAAAACTACGTCGAATAAGATATATTTCACCAAAAAAAATGTTTTCCGTGAAAAAATGGCTCTCTAGGGGTCCAGGATGTTTTTGTGGAAAAAAATGCTGAGGGGCAGTACAGGTGAATTCTTCTAGAAAAATATTTTCGGTGAAATATATCTTATTCGACGTAGTTTTTGACGTCAATTCGGAATATACTATTTTTTGCCGTCCTATTGAGTTAAGATAATGAAAACTCCTAAATACGAACCCAATTTTAACTAATTTTTATGAATTTGTCACTGATATGGAGTATAACTCAAGTTTCTCAATAAAGGAAGGAATTTGTTCAAAACCCATCCGTGTTGTTTTTAGTATATATATGGTGGTTATAGCTATAGAAAAAGAATTAGTATAACACGTGCCTATGGTGAGTTGATCTCTTCGGAAGGCATCCCACCTGAGGCCCGTATATCTATATAGACTTAGCTCCAGTAGACTCGACTGTCAAATCATTTCATCTTTCAAATCTGTTGAAAGATTCTTTTTCATATTGAGTCTTACCGAAAATGCCGATTAAAATATTTTAAAAGCTTAAAATCAAGATTAAATATAAGAAATGGCAATATACTAGCCACAGCTTAAAAAGTAATATATCATTCTAAAGCTATTTTGGGAGTAGTAGTGTTTTAGAAATTTTTTATACAAAAACCGATATGAAAATGATAAAAACAACATTTTTTATAGGTAACTCGACGAGCTCTATCCAACCATGCCAAAAATCGGCAAAAGAATTTTTTGCTCGAATTTCGAATTTTCCACACCTTAGCTCGATTTTGACCCTAAATTTTACTCACAGATAAGTCTTATGATCAGTTATCAAAATATCCTATAAATTTCAGCCAAGGAGAATGTTGACTTCACAAGTTATCAAACCGTGAAGGTCTAATTTCAAACATTTCATGAAACATGGCAGTTTTTGGATATTCAGTATCTGAATAAGATAATAGTCTCCTTCACGGAAGTATATAAGGTATTCTAATGGCCATGAGACTTCTCTGCAGTTAAAATTTCTGATCAAAATTCTGTAATTCAATTTTTTCATATATTCGCTGCTAGAGGTTGAAAATCCAGTAACATGATCATAACTCGATAAGGGCAGCTTACATTGAGATATTTTTTCAGACTTCTTATAGTCAAATCGACTTCTTCAGACCGGTGTACACATTCTTCTACAGAATATGTTACATCTGGAAACGTTGTCTCATCAGTTGAAAAAAAAACCTGCTCTCACAATGGATATTGAGATCTCTGTGGGTAACGCCACTCCCTAACCGTTTAAAACATAAGTTTAACCCCTTTCTGACAGTTCTCAATTCAATTCATGTAAAATATACACTCTCAACTTTAAGAGTATGCGAAAATCCGTAAAATAAACTACCACAAAAAACATGAAAGAAAATTTTCCGTCCATTGTGACGACTTTTTTTTCTCCTTTGGATGTTAACAGCATATTTTCTAAAAAGCACTTACACCATTCGATTGCCTGAATCTTTCTCTACGTTTTCTATGCGAACTATAATCTAATAGTACGTCTAATTGCAGAAGAAATAAAAGATTTCTAGAAGCCTTGTCAATTTATTTCCATTTTCCGTCTGCTATTGTAACGAAAATTAGACGATGCAAAATTGTTGGTTGATATCAGAACCTGGTCGTTGTTCAAGTACGTAGCTGTTGAGCTTGTTTACCGTTGCTATTGTTCAAATCTACTTTCGTTAGTTGTACGAAGACTTTTTCTTCAACACTGTTCTTTTCTTCACACACAAGTTTTATATCAAACCACTTGCTCTCTCTCAGTAAAAACCCACTGCTAGATATATGGATGGATTGCAACTTTATTGTACCGTTTTGAGAAAAAAAATGGACGAAAAAAATTTTTCGATTTTACGGAATCTGAGTAGTGCATCCTAGTGTACTATATGAGAGGAGAATATGTATAAATTTTCCCGACCACCATTCTTGAATTGGTCGAGCTGCAAGAATTTTTGAAAATATCCATAGTAAATCCCCTAAATAAGAGGTTTTTTTATATATGTTAGTAAGTTCGTTAAACTATGAATTTACTCAAATGTATTTGAAGAAGTTAACATGAAAGCCAGAAATATGACCTTTATAAGCTTTAATCATAACTGCGAGATAATTATCTGTATAAAAATCGAATCTGACACTGTTTTCAAAAATCTCGCGTGACAAACAGGCAGAAATCTCGTGTGACATTTTTACACTATTTTCCTCTCTGTTTAGCGAAAAGAACATTTTCTAACCGTGATATTTTCAGCAATATCTGACCACAATTAGCAGATAAAATGATAAAAATTTCAGCTCAATCTGCCTTAATTTACAAGAGTTAATACGATACTCAAAATAGCAAATCTCGTGTAACATTTAGTGTGACAACTAGATTTTCAGATTTTAATTGATATTCCTTTCTTAACAAGAATAAGGGAAACCTTTTCATTGTCTTTGGCAGTTTTATTCCCTACTGATAACCTTTCATTTAAAGCATGTCCGGCAAATTTTGAATACTTTGTCCCATCGCTAAGGCGTTTGCAAATCTCTTGTGACACTATATTGACTTTAGTCGGTACACCTAGTATTTGAAAAAAAAAATATAAACTGCAATGAAAGAACCAGTCAGTCTCATATTCATGATGTATACACTGTCCAATGTAAATGTCAACAACTGTCTAAATTCAAATGATGAGAAATCAATCAGTGATGAATCAGTTTCCGTCGATGGGTGGCAGTAGAAATCAGCTATTTTAACCTTGTGTATTCAATATCTCGGAATAGGCTAATGATAAATTCGTGATTTTTTGTGTGGTAGTGAGCATCAACTATGGAAGCATACTCCGAAATTTTGATAAAGATTGGTCAAGAGGAACTGGAGTTATTAAAGTTTTACATACAGAACTATGAACGGTACAATAAAGTTGCAATTCACCCATATATATCACTCGTTCGTAAAAGATTTGATTTATATCATCCAACGATGCTGTTACGTGTGATATCATATATTTGTTATATGGGTGAAGGTGAGCACTACATTAGTATAATATCGCATGCAATCTCATCCGATGATGATATTACCTACGCTATTATATAAGTATGATATCGGTGAAGGTTCTCATTACGCATATGTTGTATCACATATGAGTGACATTGATGAAAGCTACCTTTGTACTATCACGTAAGCGTGATATCGGTTACGGTTGGTTCTATATGACTATGATGTCATTAAGGGATGATAACGTATAGTGATGATCTCAGTATCGCTCATTCTTAAGCGATCTGTGCGACTATCAGCACAGCTATGACGTGTACTATTTTGATTACTGGTCGGCGAAATCTGTACCGAATGAGATGATATTTTCACTATGAATAGTACTCGTTATGTATCACATAAGAAAAAACTCAGTTCTGTAGCTTTAGTTCTCTTCGAGATATTCAACCTGCGATGCCCTGAACTTTCCGTTTGGTTACGCAGTTTAGGCATTCCGTTTACCGTTTCCATTGATGGTTAGTGGTTAGGAGAACAACCCATGGCTTCAACTAGGATTTAATTCAGACTGGCAGAGCAAAGATTCAAATTGAGACACAAACGTAGAAAAAACCGGCTGAGCAACTCGAGGTTGTGCATACATATATAGTCAGCCATTTTCTGAGATTGCTGTTCGATTACAAACCAAATTCGAAGGGCGTCAACACCGATCGTGACTATTCAACACAAAAAAGCTTTCTCTTTTTCGGACCTTTTCGATCTTATGTGACACGACGATTTGGAAGAATACACTGGGTAGGGCAACGAAGAATCTACTAAAACTCTTGAACATGACTCATTTTTTCTTGAAAAATGGAGTCAAATAAGTGGCTTGGTAAATGCGCCGCCTATTGTGAGAGTTTTCAAGCTCATTCAGAAATTTTCTGTTGCTTGGAAAGCAAATGAAGTAACTCTGCATTAACTGCTAATATCCGACCAGTAGGAACCGGCGTGGGCATAGATTTTTGGTCCTGGACACTTATGGTAATGGCCATGATTCATGGAGACTTACGGCGGTCATAGAGCATTTTTCAGTGCGCAACTATTCGCTTTCTATGAAAGACACAGATATAATAAACAAGATTGTGTTAGTTAGAATATTTCAAGTTGTAATCAGACGTGGAAACTTCAACTTTGAAAAGGCCCAAAAAACTTTTTAAAAACTCCTTCGAGTTTTTTTTGATTTTTTGATTCGAAGGAAGCCTGGAAAATTCTACGGAACACATCTTTAGGATCAACTTCGAATTCTCTATCGAATGGTATATGAAATATCGAAAAATGAATTCCACTTGAAATCTGTTTTACGTGCATTTTACAAATAATGAAGATTTGAGGGTTAATGATGAGTCTTTAAAAATGCTCCATATATGCAGTTTTGAGCGCTTTATTGAACGATGGCTTCGATATTTCTGAAGCGTATTTTGATAAAATAATACAAAGGATCTCAGAGGGGATTTTTGCTCAAAATCAGGTTTTTCGGCTCAGTTTCTGGCATAGTACGTTAGTAGAGGAAGAATTGCTCTACAATGTGGACGATGTGGCTTTTCATCGGGTCTTGATTTAACCGTTTTAAAGGTATTTTCTTGATGTAAGGATACCTAAATTCACTCAGCCACCCCTATTTTCCGACTTTATTGTAAGAAGAATTCCATGGAAAGTTCTGAAACTTGAGGGTCGAATATAATGGTTTGGATTCTGAAATTAATTTTCAATGATCAATATACATTTAAGAATATTTCGAGTGTTCTAACCATACTACTAATTGATGATTTCAGATCTACAACTTGATCGGAAGTGTTTGTTTGGCAAGTCATGAGGGCAGGATTTTACTGCTTTGCGATTGGCATATTACTGTGCTCGTTTATCACGGTAGGAGGACTTGGTATTTGGTACTATGTTCGTGCTAAGAATAGCCGAAATACATATGATACAAAAACAATGTGCTTGTTGTTAGATTTTAGCTATACCGTCCACAGCTGTCAATCATGTTATTTGGATTGTAATAGTGGCGGTCATTCATATATTGGTCATTCGTATGTTGGCTATCCGTATGCTGGTTATTCATATGCTGGTCATAGACCTTGCATATATAGATGCATAAATTACAGATGCTATGATCAAACGTTTCTGGTTAACTATCCAATTTTCAATGGAGCAAGAATCACAAGTGTCATTTCAAACCTCAATGTCGAAAATCTACGCAATGTTAAAGTAAAGATAAATTATTTCAGTTATATTCAATCAAAAAAGTATCCAAACAACTACCAGTTCTTTCGTATTTCTTGATTTGCGCAGTAAGAACAAGAGACCACAATTTGAGGGTGAGGGTGTTGGGATTTCTTCATTGCCACGCCCACACCTCGTAAACAGAGCCATTTACGGCCACTAAAAAAGCTTTCACCACAATCCTTACGCGATTAAAATGTGAAACACGATGAAGCCACTTTATTTGTACATCGAGACTCGCTTCACATTGATCACGATCCATGACTGAGTCAGGAGCGCAAGTATTAAGGGAGGAGGATACTCTTCCGAATGTTGGAAGTTTAGCGCTTTTTTGCTCATCGATAGCGACATAATACTGGACAAGAGTAGATAGCCCCTCTGAAGTGTTACTATTTTCCATAATTTTGAGTTAATATATTCGGTGCGTATGGGCCATGTTAAGCTCTGATCACAAGGACCACCCTGCTCTCAATCGATCGATACCAACAGCAGCTTTTCATTAAACACCATCTTTACCTTGCCATGAACATATTTCAACCAATTTGAGATGTCTATTTTCGCATAACCTCTCGCACCCTCACCCTCAAAATGAAACTTTCACGAAAGGGTAAACCGATAATGAGCTAGAATTTACAACTGTCAGAGCGACTACTATAATGAAAAAATAGCCCTAAGGCATTATCAAGTTTTGACAGAGCCTCTACAAAAATCCCTGTTACTTGATGGCATTATGTCAGGGTTTTGAAAATGAGAAATCGTAGCTCATCACCATTTGACTCTTCTCCAAAAGTGCCATTGAGAAAAGTTTTTCCTTATACGCAATATAAAACATCAAACTATACGTCACCATTGTAGACAAATGCGGATAACCATTGATAGTTGATATCTTGATAATATCTCACAGATTAAACATAGAACATTGAAATTTACAGGGTAGAGACATATAAATATGGCTACAAGCTCCAATACTTAGAACCATGAAATGCCTCATTGTCAGTGAACCTGGTTGTTAGATACATACAGGTGGATCTCTGGAAAACTTTACCTTAGTGATGGAAATATTTTGTAGTTTTCAGATAGTCGTTAGAAAGAGCATTCAAAATTGAGCTTGCACTGAGATTTTTACACGAATCGGATGGACCAAGGTAGAAATGTGCAAGAGTGACTTTTTTAGTACTGTAGCATTCATTGCGACTCGTGAGAAAATAATCTCTTTTCGCACTGAAGTACAAACAAAATTAAAAGTAAAATAGTGCATCTTATAACCCTTGGTAAACTCTAGAAAAATAGCTATTTACCTTTTCAAAGTTTCAACAACGAAGAATGAGTAAGGTTTATCTTTTTCAGCATGATGTACATCCACTGGGATCGTCCATAGATACCCCAAAAAAGTCATTGTGAAAACCCTAAAATATATCAGTGAATGTAGATTTGATGCTGAATACGAACGTAATGTTAGATTTAAGTTTTGAAACTAATTTGGGTACCATATCGTCAAAACACGACCAAACTTGGCCCAGTGCGTGGATATTTTGGTTTTGTTCTCGGGATGATGGTAGTTTTTTTAGACCTTCAATTTGATATGGTTAGATGCAGAATTAAAAGTTCTACAAAATATAACAAAAAGATTTTTGATATTCTGTAAAATGAAACCTCAGGAGCCAAAGTACATGACTTTTAAAAAGTCGATTTTTTCAGTTTTTTAAAGTTTAATCATGGATGTGGGAAGGCTTCAGAACTGAAAACTATAGTGAAAATAGAGGGTTAAACTGGCTATTGAATAACACATGAATGAGCATGATCGGTTGAACTTTTCTGGCGAAAAGGTAAAAATATGATTAGACAACATTTTTGACCCAAAATGATAGAGCTAAAAAGTCTTATTGGACAAAAAGAATTTCTGTAGCGTATCAAGCCGAAAACATTGAGTTTTACGTATAAAATTTTATGCTCTTTCTAACTACATATTCAGAATCAAAAACAAAAGTTTTTTCCGATCGCGATGGTCGGTGATCTTGAGAACTCTCTCGTTAAAAGTTTACTGTCACGACGCGATTATTACAGTTCAATGATTCTGTACTCGTGGTAGACTAACAATGTTTTCTATTTAAGGATGGTTTTGCTCAAATAAGTGACTGCTGTAGTTTTTTTCAATAGGTCTACAACCATTACGATTGCTACTATAATTCAAAATCTATTACTTCCGTCACATGGGAGCACGAAAGCGTCATATCCGGCGTGGCTTTGCTTGTAATCGGATGGACAGGTGTTGGAATAACTGTACTAGCAATTCCTGTGTGCCTGTGGCGAAAGTATAGTAAACAATGAACGCTGTATTGTTTGCAGTAATATAATTTCGAAATAGTCGTGAATCATTGTAATAGTGTAGCGAAATACCCTTTTATTGTGGAATACATACCGTTAAATAATAGAATATGTAAGTAATTAATTCCTATCGAATAAATAACATATATAACAAAAATAATGAGCTTTATATCTGATTGGAGAAATGAGCTAAGTAATAACAAGCAGGGGTAATAGTAATATGCCGACGAAGATAAGTCGACTTATCTTCGTCGGCAATGCAGACATATAGGCACTTTATCGGTATATTACTATTACTCAACTAGACAGTGAGAATCAACTTTTATTTTTTAAGTCAAAGTGGATTAATCGTTAGGAAATATTTGAATAGGCCGGAGGTAGAATATATATATAACTGTTTATTTAGCCTAACTTTTGTATTTTGATTTAAAATAATGTATCAATCCAATGCATAGTAAATCTCCTTATATATTCATCGAATATTTGTTTTAAAGTATATCCTTTACAGATTCATTAGCCTTTCACAGATTGTGAATACTAGGGCTATTAGAAGGTAATGAACGTTGTTTAATATCCAGTGTACACTCTAAATATGAGAGTGCTTTCGAATAATCTCTCATCTTGTAATATACTATACCAATGTTGTTGTTGGAAGTAGCCAAATTCGGATGATTTGAAGGCAGACTGGTTTGGTGAATATTAATGAAGTTCTCTTTTCGTAATCACCTCAAAAAACTGAACTCATCCAAACTGATCATAATGAAGAGATTTCTCGATTTGGTCGAATGTTTTTTCGACCAGTATGTAGTTTAGTTTTTTGATCTTATCGAGCTGGCTTAATTTAAGTAGTAGCTGCAAGGGGGAAACAGCAGACTTGAAGTAGAAAAGTACAATAAAATACAAAAGTAGTATAAAGTACTTCAAAGTAGCTTAAAGTAGCTCAAAGTACTTTTAAATCACGTCAAAGTACATTAAAACTACGTCAAAGTTCTTTAAAGCATGAGGAAGTACTTACAATTACGGCCAGTACTTCAAAGTGTTCCGTTTTTGAAACTTAAAGTACTCGAAGTAGCCAAAGTACTTCAGGTGACTGGAAGTAGCTTGAAGTAGCTTAAAGCAGCTCAAATTACATGTAAAATAGCCCAAAGTACTTCAAGTTCAAAAGTCTTACTGTTTCTTCCTTGACCCTTGATAAAACTAAAATGGCTCGAACAACATCTTGTTTTGTCCTTATAATATTAAAATTCAAGCCTTCAGTTAAGAGTCTTATAATGATTTTTCAGAAGGTATGGAACCCTATTATCCTTGAAAAGTTCACCATTGGGAGAAGTCCTTTATACGTCTTTATTGTATTCACTGAGCTCTAAAAAATGAGGAGTACCCGATTCAAAACAGAGACTCACACTTGGAGATCTTCCCTCGTAAGACAGGTTGTTCAAGTTGAAACCACTCTTAAATTTACTCAAAGAGAGTTTTCGCCAAAATGCATGCCTGGCTCAGTTATTAGTATCGACGAAAATGTGATGCAATGGTGAGGCAGACTTTTATTAAGGCAATATATACCTGGTAAAACTCACAAATACGGTGTAAAGATATACAAATTGGTGACTACCAATTGATGCACTTGGAATTATGTAATCTATACTGCTGAGCAAGATTCTATGGCTAGTACTGGACATATTCAAGCAGTACTAATGAACTTATCGGATGGTCTGAATGGATGTTATCGAACTGCAATAGCGGACAACTTCTTTACTAATATTTCTCTTGCAAAATATTTGTTGGAACATGATACATATCTTATTGGAACATTAAGAAGTAACCGTGTTGGATCCGCAAGCGAAGTTCTTCGGAATAGAAGTGTAAACTGACACTTCAATTGATGGCGGTGGCTTAAAAACTAAAAACTTTTTTGACGATTGGCGGCGGCGGCTCTGAAATCTTCGGGCATTAGCGACGGTGGCTTAGAAACTAGAGTTTTTTTGGATTATCAGCGGCAGCGGCTCAAGATTTTTACGAGCTTTTTACAAAAATCTCCGCAACTTTGAGAAATTTTCTAGCAGAAAAGGGAAAATGATACTATAGAACGTTCTTATTAGGAATTAGATTAGAAGAATCATAAAAACTTATCCCGAATACCGAAAATACTCAAAAATTCAGCATTTTGTTTATACGATGGCGGCGACGGCAGCTCAGCCGATTGGCTTACATCTCTACTTCGGCAGAAGCTCAGCCGTGGTGAAGTTTGCGGGCTCCAGAATGAAGACGGAATAAAATTGATCATGTGGAAAGATAAGCAGGAAGTCTTGATGATATATACAAGACCATCTCATTCAACAAGTGTGGTAGATATTGGATAAACAAATTTTCAAAATGAGTGCATCATGAAGCCCTAAGTTGTATCAGATTACAGCGAAGGAAGACAAGATACTGATTTATCTGATTAACTATCATCATATTACACATGCCTCAGGCGGTTGATAAAGGGATATCGAAAGGTAGCACTTGAATTAGTTTTTGGGACGACACTACTAAATAGCTATGTGATGTGCAAGGAAAACTACACGGCAAGCAAAGTGACCACTCTGCAGTTTTGTGAAAGTCTTGTACGATCTTTACTTCTTGGTATGCCATTCGAGAAGCTGAAACTCTGTCTCAGACAATCATCAACCAATCATGTGAAGCATAAAATAGCTGATCACAAGCATGAAGGAAAGAAAGGGTCTGGCCACGATGTCCTAAGACGCTATGTTGGTTGTTACGAGAAAGACAGGGAACAACAATCAAGAGAAGCGTATCATTCAATATCAAAGAGAATAAAACTTTCTGTTTTGATTCTAACAATTTTTTGTCTTGATTGTTTTAACGAGAAGCATTATGCTATGTAACAAATGATTTTGAAAATAGCGAAGGCAAAGCACATCACACATCTATATTATAATGTTAAGTGTGTGTCTGTCTGTTACCGGGTCAGAAAAACATGGTTTCAGATTGGTCCAAGGGGTCAAAAAATATGGTTATAGCTCGAGCTCTAGAACAAAAAATAGATTTGGCTATCTTCTTCTCTATAATAATGTTAAGTATCTCTGCGTGTGTTACCAGGTTAAAGGAACAAGAGTGATGGTAGAGATGGGATCAAAGGAGCGTATGATTGTTTTCAAAGAAATTTTTTATATTTGTTATCTTTAAATAAATTGAATATCATGCAATAACCTTTGTTTCCGAACAGAGATAAAATTCTAAAAGTGTTTTTAAGAATTCTTACGCCATCAGAAAAGATTTTCTTCACATAGTGAACGCGGCCGCACATTATGCACGGGTTTCCACTAGTTATGTATAACCTTCCGCCTAAGAATAAAAGAAAGGAAAGCGTTTTTCTATTAATTTTCTTGTAAAGATATAGTGCGGTTCACCGGTGAACCCCCTTGGGCCCAGTGGGTTAAGTATAATATGTTGGAAATTTATTTTAAATTAAATCTGACCACATTGGAAAACAAGTAACGTTCATTGCGTCTCCATCCATCCAGCCCTAGAATGAGTAACAAAATACACTTTCTAAATATATTCATACTGCATTTGATAGGAGTGCAAAAGAAGGCAATAGAAAAAATCTAGAAACATTTTGTTCGCTGTCTTCTTCCATTTCAAGTTTGCTTATACTTAGGTCTGACCAAAAGTTCGTGCATCAATAGAAAAAAATATGAAGATAAAGAGAAAGTTCTAATTTTATTTCATTAAATGTTCAAAGTAGTCACCATGATTATTTATACAAAGTTCCATTCTTTCCAACAATTTGTCAAAGGTTTTTTTAAACTCTTCTTCTGAAATTTTTTTTACTATCTTGGAAACTGCGCGACCCAAAGATTTTTCATCTGGTTGATCAGTTAAACGGTTCTTGATATAATCGTTTAACCAATAATCACATGGTGAAAGGTCAGGTGAATATGGTGGATGCGGCATTATATTGATACCTTCTTCTGTTAAATAGTTAATAACATCTGAATGGCGATGGGGTCCAGCATTATCATAAAGCAGTTTTATACCTTTTGTACCATTTGACCTTCTTTGTTTCCATATTTCCTTAACAATGGGCTTGAGACAATTTTCAATATAATAAGTATGATCAATAGTCTCGCCTTTATCAACAGCATGTACAAGAATAGGACTATTTGATTTAAGGAATATACAGAATAAATTTTTTGGTTCAAATCTGCCTCGACGAACTATAGTTGCTGGTGATTGACCTTCGGCAATCCAGCTAGCATTTGTTGACTTGCGACCAATTTGTCTGTGGTAAATCCATGTCTCATCGTCTGTAATAATGTCGCATAATCGCCAAGAACCAGCACGAAATTTGGCCAGATTTTCACGACAAAGTTTAACTCGCTCTTCCTTTTGTTCAGCAGTTAGTTGATGGAGGATCCAACGTGATGTAACTTTTCTCATCTTGAGATGATCGTGGATAATTCGTTCGATTGTACCGTGAGAGAGAAATGTCTCAGCTATAATATCATCATAAGTTGAATGTGGATCATTGCTAATAACCTGTCGTACCAGTTCAATATTTTCATCTGTAAGTTCGGAAACTGGACGACCGGATCGAGGATCATCATTGACATCTTCTCTTCCTTCACGGAAACGTTCGGCCCACTTTGCAACTGTTCGATATGCTGGAGCATCAGGTCCTAAAGCTGTTGCTAGTTCCTCGTGAATTGTCTTTGGAGCTATTCCCAAAATAGTTCGAATTCTAATATAGTATCGATTATATTCATTATCCATTTTTTTTCGGCCGAATTATATTTTATCTGAAAAAAATATTGTGACCAACTTCAAAAACGAGCTGTTATACATATTATTATAAGAAAGACCTTCCACTATTTATTTATGAAAAAAATAAGTCCAATGTTAATTGGTCTAAGAAACTGCCAATAGCAGTGCACGAACCTTTGGTCAGACCTAAGTAAAAATCAATTAAGTATCACGTCAGCCATCTTAAGGAAAATAAAACACTGAAAAAAAAGAACTTTACCAAACCCCTCTAAAAAAAAGGTTTCGTAGATGTCTAAAAGCTTTCAAATACGTCCAAAAGCTTTCAAATACGTCCAAAAGCTTAAATAAACGATTGTTAAAAGGAAATGGCTATGTATACTCGAGTGTACATAGCCGACTGGCTATGTGTACTCGAGTGCACATAGCCGACTGGCTATGTGTACTCGAGTGCACATAGCCGACTGGCTATGTGTACTCGAGTGCACATAGCTGACTAGCTATATGCACTCGAGTGTACATAGTCAACCGGCTATGTGCACTCTAATATGTATAAGCAATAAATTACTAAACATTAAGTTATGCTATGACCTTATGTGTATTTGATTATTAATATAAATTAAATATATTAACTTATTAATGATTTTACTTCGTCATTTTTTTTATAGAATTCAAATCAAGTACAAATCAAATTACATAATAGTATAGATGAAACATCTACATAAAAAAGAGAAATAGCAAAAGTGAGTGAAAATAATGGATAATCGATATCGTGAATTTTACGCTGTATATTTCTAAATGAAAGCAAAACTTTTTGTTTATCAAGTAATAACTGTTCTAAAAAAATTCCACTATTGGTTCCTTTTGAACAGCTTAATGAAACAAAAACTTTCCAAATAGTATTTTAATGCACATTTGAAATTATTAGTCAGCAATTTTTATTTACATTAAAAATAAAAATCTAGCTCTCTACTGAATCTCTGTATAGTTTTATTTGTATAGGACTACACAAATCATTAATATTTGGAAATTGATTATGTAATAATTCAAAAACTAAATATATATGAAGAAGAATTAACCATGTTGTAGTACTATACAGGTCACAAATCGAATTCATTTCGCATTAAGTTTATAGTTATATTTTTTGGGAAAAATCTTCATGTTTCTATATTTTTGTAGGGGAATAATTGTACTGAGCTGCTTGTTCATTTTTGAGTATTAAATCAAGAGCCAACACTAACAGACGGTAAATATGTTGTTGGTCTAAAAAAATTCGTCGAAAGGCAAATGGTCGACAAATTTTTGTCGAAAAATTTTCGTCGACAAGGCACTTCGTCGACAAAACAGTTCGTCGAAAAATATTTCGTCGACAAAACACTTCGTCGACAATACACTTTGTCGACATAACATTTGGTCGACAAATCACTTCACTGATAGAATCAGAGGAGGCACAGATGATTATAATAGAAATATACTAGTCTTATAGAAAAATAAACTTCATATAACATAAATATTATATGATAAGAAATACCAATAAGTAAATACAGAAAAATAACAATAGTAACATACAAAAAAATATGAACAGAAGGAAAACAGATACTTTTCTATTTCTTTTTTGCAACCAAAAGTGAAAGACCTTCAACATAATTGCCGAGCGTAATTTGTTTTTTAGTGAATCGAGTGGCTAAATTTTCTAAACATGCTTGTAGCTGACAAGTCTTTTTTCCCATGTTCTTAATTTTGCCCATCTTCACATGCTGAATAGTTTGTTTTACATAAACTTCTTCACGTTGTAGAACTTGAATGAAGTGCCAGATGTTCGGATGCTTTTTTTCAATACGATGAGCAAAACGGTTATGCCAACCTGCAAGGAACGTATGTTATTAAAGAAAGATAATGAAATCAAGAAAATCTAACCTTCGGCCGCATTATTAGTTCTAATACAGAGATTTGAAACATTCCATAATTTGAGTGGTAATGTTTCGATCCAGAACGATTCGTAATAATCAAATAATGGATCGAGACAAACTGGATGATCTTGGAAAAGACATTCAAATGCTAATTCAACTTTTTCAATAGGTAAAAGTGCAAGTGACATCAGTTTTCTTGCAAATAATCGAACTTCTTCATCATTTTTGTACTGATTTGAAAGACCAAGTGAGTTAATTTTCTTGTAAATATTCTGAGTGTGATGAAAATAGCAACCTACATGAGTAGAAGTAGGAAACTAAATAAAAAAAATAGAATTATCTCCTAAAGTTAGACAAAAACATACTTGGTCTTTGATAGCTTTGATTAAACCTGGTTCGAAATCTGTTGTTATAATAGCAGGTTTGAATTTGAGTCGAAATTGTTTAGCTTCTTGTTGAAGCAATTCAAAGAGATGTTTATAAATAATTGCTGATCGACCAGGTAGTAAAGCTATTACACATGGGACAGCTAAGTAAACAGAGTTATATATAGAGGAGGCAAAATCAAAACTCACTATATCCATGATGAGTACAGTGCATGGTAAAAACTTGATCGAAATGTGGTGGGCAAACATCAAAAGTTCCATCAGCAAATATGTGTGATGATTGAAAAAGAATTGTAAGTTGAAGATCAGTAGCAAAAACAATAATACGTTTATTTCGAACAGTAGTATCAAAAAGAAGAAAATTTTTACCGTTTAAAGTTTGACTGTATTGAGCTGGTATCTCGAAGTCACTTGATACTGGAAGGAGTGGCGTCGTTTTTCGACGCAGACGTTGAAAAGATGATTCTAATATGAAAGACTGTAAGTGCTAAAAATCAGAGATTAAAATTCAGAGATACGTACGAGCTTCATTTGAACTCAGCGCCATTGATCAAGCTGTAACTGTTAAATTTGCAGCTGCTAATTCTTGATCATATATATTAGCAATAGCTGTAGATTCTTTGAGAACACGACACTTAATATTGTGTTTTAACTGAGTTAATTCAATAGATTCTGGTGTTGATAAATGATTGTGGTTGCCGCTACTAAATTTAAGATTATCATTTTTGTCTGTATGGGCCGTTGCAGAGCAACTTCTTTCTTGGCATCGCCAGTATTTAACATAAATTCGATCTCTATTTAAAGTATACATATATCCATCGTAAATTAATAAAGGTTTTCCCCTTGTTGTTGTTGAAAATTTAAGACAAGATGTAGTCATATCCAGTAAATAATAGTAATCACAAAAACAGATAATGACTTACGAACACGTTCAAACTGAATTTGGCGTATGAAAGAGAGAAGTGATAATTCACTAGTTCGATTCAAAATAAAAAATGACAACCAAATGAATCTATTTGTTTATTATATGAAATAAATATACAACAATAGTCGGACATTTTTTCATTTTTATCAAACAAATAAAGCAAATTATGAGATAAGTTTGAACTTTTGTTCAGACGGTAAGAAAAATGAAAAGAAGATAATTATATTATAATGAAATGTTTTGTCGACGAAATGCTCTGTCGACGAATTGTTCTGTCGACGAAATGTCCTGTCGACGAAATGTTTGTCGACAAAAATTTTTCGACAAAATGCTTCGACAAAAATTTTTTCGACGAAATGCTTTTCGACAAAAGTGTCATTCGACGAAAAACATAGGATTCCTAACAGACTAGTATGAATATATCTTTGAACACAAATAAAGTCTTAGATTTAATTATAAGAGCTTGACAGACCTTTTATAATAGATGCTAAGAATGAGTGCAATAATATTTATTTAGTATTATAAATGTGACTATATTATATTACTCCTTTCATTCCAAAAGTTATCACTTCATTTTTTTTTATTCATAAAGGTGCCACTAACACTCAATACAGAAATGATTAAGGTGAAGATTAATTTATTTTAATAAAGAGTACTTCTCACACTCCAAGCAAATTGACTCTTTATGTTTTTCGATCTTCTATTTTATAAGCCAATTATCCAGAAAGAAATAGAATCTTTTGTTTTATAGTTTTTTGAACAGGAAAAAAGTATATTTAATTGAGAAGAATAGAACTATGTGATATAGTTTTCGTTCAATGAATTGAAAATAATAAAAGAATCAACCATTTTCTTCAAAACGTAATAGAGGAACACAGGGGTGTCGCGAGCGGAGGGGGGAGGATATCCTCCTGCGTTTGGAAAAATATGAGTGGTATTCTCCGATTTTGGGCTTTCGTGTCTCGTGTTTGAAACTTACCTGTGTCCTCCACTTGAGAGGCACGATTTCGCCGATCTCGGACTTGAAAATCAGATCAGGATATACGAAGTTCTCCTGCAATACCAAGGTGAAAAGCAAAAAAAAGGTCTTCAGTTTTGGGTTTTCGAGAAACATGCAGGAGATTTTTTCAGAAATCAAGGCAAAAAAAAATTCTTTTGATCTTTCTCTGTTTTCGATACTATCGCCCTGCTCTGGCTTCTTCGCGCCGCCCTTGGATGAAGCGCTAGAAGTCTTCTTCAATTAGTTGATCGTTATTTGTATTAACTTTTTTTCTATACGCGTGAAATCACGCCATTTTATTTGTACTTTATTTGAATTTGCTAAAGAAATAATAAAGTAAACTTATTAATAAGTTAAAATATTTAGTTTATATTAATAATCAAATACGTATTAAGCCATAGTATAACTTAATATTCAGTAATTTATTGCTTATACATATCCTAGTGCACATAGCCGGCTGGCTATGTACACTCGAATGTACATAGCCACTTCGTTGTTAAAATCTACGAAACCTTAAAAGAATCTGAGTGTGGGTACACGCTCCGAACCATCTCCAATGAACCCTTTTTTATGTTCCGTACAGCAAAAAAAGAGTTTCATAAGAAAATGCGAAATCTTTATAGTTTCCTAGTAAACCTCATGGTTTCATTTGATGGTCTTATACGAGACCATCAAGGTTTCGTATTTTCTTAAGAAAATTTTCTTTCCGAACGGAACAAAAATGGTTCGGAGCATATGCCCGCGCTCAAATCCTTTTTAAAGTTTCGTAGATTTTAACAATCATTTACTTAAGCTTTTTAGAAGCATTTGGAAGCTTTTATACACCTACGAAACCTTCTTGGAGGGTTTGGTAGAGTTTTTTTTTACAGTGCAGGGGGATTGCTCATTCCGTTGAGGAATGTCTAGTTTAACCCTTTACCCCCAATGTCCACTGGGATGGATATTGGTATATGCACTATTGAAAAAAATTGGAGCGTACAATCCAAAACGAACTTTATGTTGGTTGTAGAGGATTTCATAAGCTCTCGATTGGTACTTTAAAAAAACCTTTTTTGTGTAGCGTATGGTCGGGCTAGATAGAACAAAAAGTGTGAATTTTCCAATTGTCCAACTTTTCTTTCATAATCCTACGTTAGCAAAGATTCTGAATATTCTTTTGGCTTTGGAACTGATATCTGTACGGTAGATGCTTATGAGTTGCACAAAATACTTTATAAAAATGATGAATGATATACTAGATTAGAGTTCTTATGAGTCTGTAATGTCCACCCCGGTGGACATTGAGAGTAAGCGGCATGAAAATGGCCATTTTCAATAAACGACACGACTCGTGTATACGTATAGAAACGATTTTTTTTCAACGATTAATAGTGTTTTTGACAAATAAGAACATTAATTAGAGAGTATCAGACTTTCAATTCAATTTCTTTCGAACTTTCGAGGAAGACAGCTCCTCTCGTCAAACGATAAAAGGAAAAACTCAGCGTTAATGACAGCTTCAGTTCGAGCCATATAACTAATGACACCTCTTGTCTATGATGGTCCAAACAAATTATATGTGCGCAACTTCAATCAAAATATAACAAGTAATTTAGTGGCATGAATGATACCCTTCTCACTAAATTTACCGTCAACCCTGAATATATCCTTCAGTTATTTGGATATAGGACTTCGTAACTTTAAAAACTTTCAGCAAAATAGAAATGACGATGAAGTTCTTGAGTATTAACGATATTTCTTTATAAATAGAAAACTATAAGAAAGACCAATTTTAAGTCGCCCCCCCCCCCAATGTCCACCTTAGTGGACATCGTACTGTACTAAGTACAAACAACTTTATATTTTGCCTATTATATTATAAGCATACTGATGATTAGCAATCATAAAATTAATGATTGACTCACTCATAGCTCTTCGAAAACTCTCGGAGGGGGGGGGGGGGAAGGGTTAAACTCGTGATATAATTGTCTAGAACTTTCAGACTTGATAATGAAATCAAACATTATTAATCCTGTTAGTTACCTATAACTAACAAAAATCCTCTTGGTTCAGCAACGCCAATAGATCAAGAGGAAACGATGTACTCCCGTATTCCGTATACTCCCATGTACTCCTGGAGTCCAGGGAGTACATGGAAGCACATGGGAATACGTGGTATTACAGGGATTCCAAGAGATATGATTTGTATATACGAGACAGTACCACAAATACCTCCGTCACTCACTATAAATATTCCTTTTTTTTATGAACGAGAGTACTCATAAATCCTCTTGACCTTTCCTAGAGGAGTAGCCATAGGTTCCCAAGACCTATATTAACGGTTGTCAACGAATAAATGAGCCTCTCAGTATTTTGCATATATTCCACTTATTTTTCAGTGTTTAACAAAAAATTTTTTTATCAAAGGATTCCTCGTGAAAATCTCTACAAAACGTATATATTTTTATTATCTTAAATAATCTCCATTATTTTATGACATACGATACAATCGTTTTGTCCAAGAATTACAACTTTCAAACACAACATTTGTGCGAATTTTTTTTACAGCACATTTTAATTCTTCGATCATTTATTCTTTGACACCCGTTATGAAAGCACCCATAAATCCTCAAAGCGTATATTATGAAACCACCCTTAGGTGCTCAAGTCCTATAATAGGAGGGTACCTTTTAGTCTTCATCTTCCATTATATGAAGGTATCCTTTAGAGATCCAAACAGGCTACGTTTTTGTGGACATGATCCGCCTATGACAAGTTCATGGCTTTGTAGCCTGTCTGTGCCTGCCAACACTTTTTACTGGCCTGGCCTGCCTGTCTGTCATCTTTTGTGGCCTTCCTGTAGAAGCCTGTCAAACATTCTTCAAACTATTACATTAATAATAATTAGGTAGTAAAAAATTATGATTGTGGAGAATAAAGGAAGTCACTTGAATTTACTTACGATGACTATTATCATTATTAATACCACTTGGGTCGAGAAATCCGATCATTGACCCTTGTCATATTCCATCGGATTCAACGCCGGATTATCGGATATAGTCGAATTGCAACTTCATCCGATCTAATTCTATCGGATTGACTATACAATCCAGTGATCCGGAATTCAACAAGAATTGACCTGGAAAAGGAACTTAACCCTTTGCGGCCGGCTACCAGAAGATAACAAGCAAAATATTCTTCTTCTATATATTCTTTGTTTCTTAAGTGTGGAAGTTACGGAATTCCATCTTGAAGCTTAAAGAACTGAGATTATGCCGAATCCCAACATGTTACTTTTTGGCAACATCCGGCCGTAAGGGTACAAAAAGTTGGAAAAATCAATTGTTTTTCTTCGATGCAAGACCAATAATTTGCTGTTAATTGTAGTCCAGAATGTGAAGCAAAAGCATACGTTGTTCATCTGCCCATCTCTCACAGTTCCGACGTGAGATATATCCTCATAATACTAAAAACCTTCCAAAATAGTGCAAATTCTGCCTAGTGTTCCTAGAGAAGCTCACAAATTTAGCGAGATTTTCACAAGATGTACAGTCCAATATAGTATTCATATTCAGACTATTATAAAACATTACCAATCTTATTAAAATCGTACGAAATTTATGAGCTCTCCTACGAAAAATAGATAGGATTTGCACTATTTCCCAAAATTTTTGAGTAATATGATGGTATATCTTACTTTAGGGCTGTAAGAGACAGAGAGATGAACAAAATATGCTTTTGTTTCACAGCTTGGACTAAAACTAAAAGCAAATTATTGGTCTTGCATCCAAGAAAAATAACTGACTTTTTTCAACTTTCTGTACCCTAACGACCGGATGTTGCCAAAAGGCAACATTCTTGTACCGTGTTCTCCGAGTAAACTGAATTAAACTGAATGATTCGTCTTATTGGCATAATAGATAATGAATCTTGAGAGGAAAACTATTCACCAGTTACTTCTCGCATCGAATGCTCGGACAAATGGAAAACAGATCATTTCGACTCGGGAGCTATTTTGGGTGTTGGCAGGAGAATTCATCTCTCTCGTCAACCATAGCTTTCTTCTTTCTTGAAAAGGCATAGGTTCGCCCTAAAATACGTAATTAATTATCAAATCACTTAAGGAACCATATCTCATCACTTTAAGATAAATCCTAAGATAATATTGGCAAAATGTTGCCAAAAGGCAACATTCGGCCGTAAAGGGTTAAGAAATTCATCAAAGTAATAATGCTAAATACCAAAATAAAAAAAAAAAAAGATGAAAAGGGAAAGAGATTCAAGTGTATTTTACAACACCCAAGTTAGGTGGCGTATAGATTAAAAGACTATCATTTGTCAATATATCAAGTATGCACTATGGACTTTTCCCTGACAACACCAGGTACTTCCGCTAATTCGAAATAAATTTATTAAAAGTGAAGTCTCGATTAAAGAATAAAACAAAGATTTAATCTTCTCCAGTAAGATTTTTCTGAACCATTGAAATAAGACTTGAACCAATTCCTCCAATAATTGTAAGGACAACACCCGTAATTAATCCATTATCCACAACTTGTCCAAAAAGAGTAATAGCGTACTTCTTTTTATTTTCAGCTAAATATTCACTATTTGCAGATAAATATGCAATATCCCAATGTATGTCAGTTTTAACTCGTCGATCACCTGTATTTATCGCTTCCTTTTTTGTACGTAAAAGTATTTCAAGGACATCTGTTGTTGTTAATGTATTAATAGCTGATATTCCTAATAGAAAAATAACGATTAAAATTGATAGTATAATCATATCAATTAATGCATAAGCACTTGTTAATGATTGAAGACCACCTGGACCATACATTATTAATCGAACAAATGATACAAATATTAAAATTGCATCAAATATAACTGCACCATACATTGTACGGAAAGCAAACTAAAGAAATTAATATTTAAAATAAAAGCTTTTAGTCGAAATTATTTTTACTTTATATTCATTTGTCTTATTAATTCGATATTTTTCACGTATCAAAGCTAAAAAATAATCAAGATTATATGGATTTTTTAAATTAAGATAATATGGAATTTTAGTTGAAGCAAGATATTCATTATCATTAGTAATTTGTCGTAATTTTTTATTGATAATTATATACAGAATTCTATATTTATGATATGCATAAAGAATCATTAAAAGATATATTAAATATAATGGAATTCCAAGAACAAAATAAGAAATTTTAATAAGTTCAATTTGAAATGGTTTTGTTGTATTAGTTGGATCAGTTTTATTACTAAAATGTGTTCGATGAATAACTGGAACACATGCATGTAAGACAGCAAGAGCAAGAGTAACAAATAATACAAATATTGTGACGCCTTTAACACACCGTTTCTGCTTTTTAATTTCGTTCTTATATAGATTAGTAAAAAAATTTTTTATATTTTTTAAAAGATTGTTTTTATCTTTTGATTCTTTTTCATTTAATGAATTTTGCTTTGATAGAAAATCATATTGAGCCTTTGTCATCACTTTTCCATCAGCTGTTATTATTTGTGCAACATCTTTAAGATATTCTAATTCAGCTCTATCATACATTTCTTTAATTTTTTCTTGTTTTCGATGATTTTTATTTAATGCTATTATTTCAAAACCATAACTATAATAAATTGTATACATACAAATGATTAATGCAAATGGCCAATATACTTCTAATGCATTAACTCTCCAATTCGAATTGTCTTTATAATATAAATGAAAAAGAATTAAATTAGTTATTATTAAATAAGCAATGAATGCAAGGATTGTACAAGATAATATTAATAAACCCATTTTAAAATATGTGACAAAATTAAATGGATGGCGTGATGAATGTTGTTTTTTAATAAATAAATAAATTAATGAAATAAATACAATTATTGGAAAAATTGGAATACTTAATGGATATAAAATAATACATGCAATAACTTGCCAAAAAGCAAATGGACTTTTACTTTTTTCTTCATCGTCAATGTTTAAATGTTCATCTATAATTCTTTTTAGTCCCGTGCTGATATTTTTTATTTCATCAAAAAAACTATCAGTATTATCTTTTTGAGGTAAATATTCTGGCCCTTGAAACATTTTAATACGAATATATTCAGTCAATGTATCAATAATTAATGTATTAAAATCTTTTTTAGTGTAAGAAAGAATTTTTGTTTCTTGATTTTGATGATAAACTATTGAAAGAAGATTATCTACACCTAAATTATCATTTTGATTGTCTTCATTTAAATATTTAAATAACATTAATAAACCTATTTTACATTCATGTTCATCAAGTTGACTTGATTTATCTTTATCACAAAATAAATATAATTTATGAAATACTTCAAGAAATTCATCATCGTTTCTTTCAGGCTCATGATGAAAACTACGAGCGAGAGATTGAACCAATTTTCCCACAGTAACATATTTTTGATTATCTCTACAAATAATCATTTCAATTTAAAATTTATTGTCAAGATTTTTTCAAAGTTTTCTAAAACTATTTCCCATATAGGTCTAATCTATATTCGATAAAAAAATAATTCGAACAGGAATGCGATTTTGATCACAAGACTATATACATAATCAGGAATCTTCTTTTCGTGGACTTATTATATATACCATTAGAGTGGAACGAACTATTCATGATTCTCAACTGAATTCATCATTAGCCAATCATAATGACATCTATGACTCTAGCTTAGCTTCTCTACTGATATCTATCATAGTCTGTAGAGGAGGGAGTGGGTCCAAATTTCTACTCTTAAACTTCAACCCTCTCTTTCAGTGACAAAAAATAATTGACACAAATCAAAACTTACTGCTTTTTCATGGCAACATATAAACAAAGACGTGCATAAAAAATTAAAGCAAAATTTTCGTAGAATTGAACATTATTAGATAGATCATTGTCTCTGTCATTATGATCATCACCATTATCATCATTATCATTCAAATTGTTACGTGGATATTTGCATTTACTTCCTATTTGATTAAGAATAAGGTCAGTCGAATGATTATCTTCAGTATCGCCTTTAAATAAAGATAAGCTTAGTCTTTGAGATGACGTTGTAATTCTTTCTTTAGCTGGAGAAAGTACTAAATCGATGATGATTGGAAGCTTTTCCCTTTCTTTAAAAATTTCTAGGTCATGAACGAGACGAAACAGATTATCTTGGTTTAAAATACATCCATAGTAATAAAATTGATAAGAGAATTGACCATCAATTTCTGCTCTTTCTAGAGCACGTTCTTTTAGTCGTTTTTTTTCTGAATACTTTTTAATTTGATCAATATAAACTACTTTTGGTTTAATTTTTCCGTGTTTATCATTTCCAGAGATTCGTACTAATGCGTTTAAACTTTCAGAAAATTTTGTTGATTCAAAAAATTTGAGTTCAGTATTATCTATGAAGATAAATGAAGGTTATCTCTTCTTTTTTGAAAAAATATCTCAAGTTTTCAATACCTTTTTCTGATTGAGGAGCTGATTTCGAGACATTTGTTGGTATAAGAAGAATATATAGAATACGATTCTTCTGGACAGGTACTTGAGCTAACAGTTGATTTTCTCCCAGAACTTTGTTTTCATATAATACACACACTGTTAAATGAACTAAAATGAAATGAAAAGGTTTTTTTTTTGAAAATAAATATGAATTCAATTTTAAAAATACTTTTCATTCCTCGAGGTATATAAACGAATTGTTTTGTAATCACTTGTCCTACAGTGTCGTTAGCATCGAAAACTAAATTGTATGTTTTGAATAATTCTCTATATTCTGCTCTCATTATATTTCTAGTATATTTATCTTCACTAGAGCCTATTATTTTTGCTTGTACCGAATTTGTACCATAGATTGAATTGAAATTATCTTCCGAATGATTGTTAGGCATGCGCAGTTCAATAAATGGATGATGTGTCACTAAATTAGTCACAGAAGATGATCCTTGTTCAACAGATTGTGGAGCATTCGATGAACGATGATGATATTTCGTTTTATTCCGCGAACGTTCTTGAAATTGATCGAAATGTATACTGGATTCATCCAGATTACTAACCACTAAAATCATTCTTTATTCAAATATTATCGATATATTATATCTGTACTTTGTCCTGTTCGAGCATCTCTACTTGAATTTATTTCATATGCTTCAATGTGAGATGACATCCTATTGATATGGACCAATTTTAACTAAAAGAAATTGTCTTAAATAAGCGTTTCAAATGAAGAAAAATCTATACCTATCTATATTTTGTATTTTTGTGCAATTGAACTAAAAAAAATTGTGAAGTCATTCAAAGATTTGAGGTAATAGTAGATGGAGTCAAATAATTGGAGGACTACCCTAATAAATTGTCAAAAGTTACTTCATGTCACTTTCAGTATATATTCAGTGATAATTGATAAATGCAATTAATCATATTAATATGAATTAGACAAGAACAGGAAAGAGCAACGAATATCTTATTCTTCTTTTCTCGCACAAGTTTTTTTTCTTATCATAATTCTAGAGTCTATATATGTCTAATATCGAGTGTCTGTGTATTGTCGAGCTAAAATTTAAAGAAAAACATTCCATCTCACCTACTAAATTATACTGGTACTCTTTGGATCTTAACTAGTATACTATGGGAGTATCCACGGATCCTCAAGTACTATTGCATTTCTACACTTAGACATCAGAATGGGTATACGAAAGGACGAAAATATCTGTCTGTTGTTGACTTAGCAGAATTGAGTCTGGATGTGATATGGAGTAGCATGTAGACACCATTGAGACTCGGATTAGGATACTGCTTAACATACCAATGTCTACCAGATAAACGCATATTCTAGAACTGCGATTTTTTCAGATAGTGGAAGTCAGATCATTCCTTCGAGAGGTTGGGTAGTAAACTTATAAAAGACCGCCTAGAACTCTACGTAACTTTGCTGTGACAAAGTTTTCGAAATAAATTTTGATCGACATAATTACGAAATAGCAGCATACGGCACCCTTACCGTCTTCACACGTATCGTTTTTACTTGGGGAAACGAGTTTATCGCTCTAAAAAATACCGTAGTTATGGATCGATGCACGACGGTTTTAGCCAAAGATCTTCTGTTGTGAGTGACACTCATTCATATGAAACTGCGATTACTATGAATTATACCGCGGTGCATACAATCGGAAAGAAGAAGAATATCCTGTCTTTCGGCTACTTTTCAGTATAGGGTGATGTTCAAGAACATTTTTATTGACCCGAAATTTTTCCAGCAGCCATTGCTAGTTGCAGCTCCTCATTCACACTGACTAACCACATACCAGCTAAGCCGTTAATGACTTGTCCAGGGTCATTCCATAGCTGATAGTGCCGAGGTTTGAATACAATACTTTGTGAATACGTGGCGATCAATTGGAAAGATTCACTTAATATTAAACTAAGATTATTGATGACCGTGATGCTGTGTAAAAATCGTGATTTTGTTAATATTACTGTTGGTATAGCGGTGGGTGAGGGTGTGAGGGTGTGGGGTGTTATATCACGGTTTCTGGAACTGCTGACAACTGCTATGTCAAACGGCAATTTTTGGATGTTATATTGCGGTTTTTTTGTCAGTCTCTCTATGAAAAAGCACAATTAACGACAATGATTCAAAATTGTTCGAACTAAATCGGGTTTTGCTGCGAGAGAACCGCGATTTTCTCCGAAAATTTTTTCATGGGACAGTATATATGTAGATATATATATATAATAGAACGCGATACGATGATATTTCAATTGAACTGCATCCTAAATTGGAAGAGTGCCACAATGAGATTGGAACTCACATATTTCTACATTTAACATTAATGTTCGTAAAGATCCAACATCGATCTCTAAAAACTATAATAAAACATCTGACTATACAATTGCTTTTTATCGTCGATTGCTATTATTTCACCTTAGGTTCAAGGATTTTCACAGTAATATAAACAGTTTTAAACTGTTAGCATATCTTTCTATGTACCTAAGGCATTGAATTGAGTGTTTTTTACGGAAATTCCATTTTAAATCAAATTTACATATTAATTATCTTCATTGCTTATCCTTATCGACTCCAACTATGATCACTGCTTAATATCCAAGCACGTTGAGATTGTTCGACAAAATTTTGAGTGTTAGTTTTCTCCTCCATCCAGGTTTCCTACTCACTACAAGTTAATAGGCCGGCAGAAGTCAATAGAAAAACTAACATCTGTATTAGCTTGATAACAAAACGAAGTAACTGAAAACGGGGGGAAAACTTGTTTATAAGATTGAACGAACGAAAAAAAAAAGAGAGAGAATATCATAGCCATTGCCTATGATACATCTTTTTCTCTCCCATATTATTGTTTTCATTCACACTCCTCTCACATTTTTCGTTGTTTGCCTTTGATTTTGAGTAGGAGAGAGTGTGTTGAAACGTAATGCATGTCGGAGAAGACGTGGGCAGCAGCGGATATATGTTATTTCGTTCTTGTATGTTTTCGTGATAGTGTGCTTACATTCTTTGTGTTTGGTTATGGAATTAAGTTCTCCTTCTTCACAGAGAAAAAGGATTATATATATATGTTGGGAAAATATCTGTTAACGCTAATATTGAGTTTTTCAAACATAGTATCTATTATCGAAAAACTAGGAATATATGCTTTAGAAGTAATGTAATAAAATATTTCTTTCGCCATTGGATATCTTAGTGATTGATGTGTATGAGTACAAATATAGAAAAACATCAGATCTTGCGTAAACTGCATTAGTGAAGTTAGCGCCAGATTCGACTAAAATCAGAAAACATTCACCTAAAGAACTGTCTTATAGAGCATTGGGGTAGGTTTTCGAATGATGATATGTTTTCACTAAGTCGCAATCTGTTGTAATATATAGCATTCGATAGAGCTCGTTGAGCCGCATTTGATGCACTTTGTTGTAGTTTGGACACACATTCTTATAAATGAATATCAGGCTATTTTATTCGTTTATTCTGATAATTTTTCTTGGTCATGTTTCGTTGGATTGTTTTGTTTGATATAGCTTTTTGGATGAATATCAGCTGATAATGGTTGTGTTTTTATGGAAAATGTATGTTGGTTTTGAAATGACGTTGAAATGTGATAGATTCGATGCTCTATAAGACACAATTCTTTGGGTGAATGTTTCCTAGTTTTAGTCGAATCTGGCGCTAACTTCACTAACGTCGTACATTAATACCTTCACAAAGTTAAGCGACAAAGAATTGGTATCTATTTTTTTGAGGATATACTATTGAAAGTCTGATTAGGCTGTGGACTTTGTAAGAGATAGAATATATTTTTTTACCTTGAATTTGTTTCTTTAGATTGATGAATGAGAAGAATAACTACGCAAAAAAAAAACTTTTAGAGTTAAATTTCACTGACAAGGTTTCATATGCAAATGATGCACAGAATAGGCAATGTTTTTTATTTCTCTCTCTGTGTTTGTTGTAAATTTAACATTCTTGAGTGTTTACATATAGTGAAGGCAAAAATAGGAGAAAGGGAAAGAGAGAGAGAGGAAAAAAAAACGAAGAAACATTTTATTGATTGGATAAAGTAAGATGTAGTTGATTCATTTCGTCATGGCTGAAATTTACTTCGCTAGTTACTTTGTAGAGGTGGCACTTTATTCTTAATTTCACTTAATTAAGTTAAGTTATTAAACGTTAAGAGAGTTAAGTGATCACTAAATTCCTAAAATGAAGTGTTAAGTCAACACTTAATTCAGTTAGTATTAAGTGGTTAAGTGTTGAATATTAATAAAATATTATTTTGTTTTGATTTTTTTCCTCGACTGAAGCAAAGGTAATATGAAATTCCCTTACGAGGAAACATTGTCAGATGTGCCGCTCTGATTGCATCCGTTCATACATCATTCCATAGAGAACTTCGAACTGAAAACTCGCACAGAGCTGAAAATCTTCTTGTTATTAGTCTAAAGGAACCTCTACATGTCCTTAAAGCTTGACATTTATATCACTCATCTCATCCCGAATTGAAGGAGTTTCATATTAATAAGAATAATCATGACAGGTTTTTTTTAAAAGGCAGTGAGTAGTTTTGCACTTTATCTCATCCCGTTGCTCAGAGACTTCCAACTTTAAAAAGAGTTGGTTCTTTTCTTGCTTTTGCCTCGAAGGTGTTATTATCAACATTCAACAAATGCATGTGTAAACAAAGTAAATGGTAGGCAACGACAAACAGAAAGAATTAATAAAATAACTGTTCTTTTGAAATATAAGTGAAAATAATACATTTCGAAGAAATGTTTGAAACATAAAACTTTGCTACAGTAAGAATACTTATTAAATGGTGTAAAGTCTTTACACTGATGTATGTGACAATAACTGTTATCAAATGAGGAACAGATTTCTTTAACATTTTCAAAAGTTCCTGAACTCTGTGTCACGTATTTTGATCATTGAATTAAACTTTGGACAGGACAGTTGATTATACGTCAATGAGTTCATCTTTATAATGCTATTTCGTTGTGCAAAATTAAAATCTAGTTTGTAAAGCCTAAAGTGATCGTATATTTGACGAACTATGTATTTAAATTGTCTGTTGTAATATACATCGCACAGCTGTATCATAGAGATAGTTTTCTTTGGTATTTCTAGTCGAGTTAAATGTTTTAGTGGTTCATACAGTTTCACGTCACGTTGCCCGCCCCAGTAGTCTAATAGTGGTAGACACTTTTTATTACCAATTATAGGGATTAGAACGTTGTTGACCCAGTATTTCACAAGGGAAGTGATAAGTTTTTCAGACTTACTACACCTTATTACGACGTTACTGGCTGTAAAAAGATTTCTGAGATAGTTGACTGTACGATATAGCTGTGTGTTGCATTATGAACAGATCGTACTTTTGCCAAAGTGAAGTGCTCGCCTTCAAAGGAAAGGGTTCGATTAGAATACATTCCAAAAGCTAAATCACTCTGGTTGGTATTAATAACGTTTTCAGGTTCATAATTTGGTAACAACTTTTGAACCTGAAGCACAAAATCATCGGCAGATTGACTGATAGTCTCTTTGTTCTCAACTTCCTGATCTTTCTGCTACAGATGCTATGGCGCCGTTTAAAATTGTACAACCAGTGGTCACTGGCAACAAAAGCGTTATCACCAATTTTCTTTGCTTTCTTCAGAACAAAACGCTTTAAATCAATCTTATAGATAGATAACAGTTGTTCTCTGGCTTTTGTGAAACAATGATAGGTGTAGCTGTTGATTCAGTCGAGTTTTATTCTCTTTGTGCCATGCACAGTAATGTATTTTCGAAAACATGAAAGACGTTTTCGATTGGTAATATTCTTGAAGGAATGATGAAAGCATCTTTAACTATGTTTCCTTTTGCCTGTATTCGGATCTTTTTCATTATAACAGGACACTATCTTATTCATACATTCAAGTGAGAAATGATGGAGTAAATTATCTTCTTCATTGTCATTCTTATCGTAGTCGACATCCGCTTCTGTCGCATCCTCGTCATCAGAGTCGTTGGAGTAGTATGGTGAACATGTATCGTAGATGAAGTCCAAGGTGTGCTCGTTTTCAAATTGATACTCATTACTGTTTAATATTAAAGTGACGTTTTCGTAGTCTTGTTTGACAACATGTTCGTCTCTGATACTATAACCAGACAGGTGTGTTTTGGATGGTGGTAATTTAGCAATGTAATTTGTTAATAATCTTACAACGTTTTGTCGATTTATCATGGTGTGTTTACTTTTTAAAAGATATTAACAACTGACAACCGAATAGTATGAAAAAGAAATGAATGATAATATAAATAAGAGCGAGTATATATACTAAAGATACGCGGAAATAAAAAGAACAATGGCGTCTCGTGCAATAGGAACAGAGGAAAGAAAATATATGTATATGGTACTAGAACGAAAATGCGAGAGATATGCACGTAAACGCATCGGAATGAGGTAGAGAAAATATGTGCCTGTTAACAGAACCCAAAAGAAGAAAGATGTACAAATATACGATAGTGCTCACGAGGACACTAATGGTAATTATACCAAAGATATAGTGATCACTCATCAGATCTGATACAGAGGAAACGTTAAAATGAAAGCTCGACAGTAATCCTACTTTGTCTACATTCTTCTCCCTTTCCACCACCTTTTCTATGACTGGAATTAAGAAGAACCTACACAATATAGATACTTATTCATTTTCTTTGCCTATCATATACTACAAAGAGAGAAAAGCAAACATATAATGCTCATTTATTGAGAGAAATAAATAATAGAAAACGAAAGATTACACAATGTGTTGCACCATGACTTTTCTTATTAATATGAAACTCCTATTATTCGGGATGAGAGAGTGATATAAATGTCAAACTTCAAAGATAGATAGAGGTTCCTTAAGATTAACAACAGGAAAATTTTCAGTTCTGCGCGAGTTTCCAGTTCAAAGTTATGAATTTTTCTTTTTATCATAGTTTTCATTGGGAAAATGAGAAAACTGATCATATCTTTCGAAGTTCTCTATCGAATGATGTATGAACGAATGAAATCAGAGCAGAGCACCTAACAATGTTTCCTCGTTAGCTCTACTCAGGGTCTTAATCCAGAAATTGACTGCGTATTGTGTTTATCTGCAAGCACTAATTCAACAATCTTGAGGGTAAGAGTTGAGAAGATGTAGAGTGATGGTTAAGAAGTGTTGGATGAGAGTGAGAGGGTGCAGAGTGAGGGAGTGTAAGCTGAGGCGTATATGTTAGACTCGAAGCATTGTTTTGTGTTTGTAAACTTCTTCTACTTTTCCCACTTTTCAGCCCAAGATACATCTTCCCTGAAAATTTCATCAAGATTGGTTGTTTCAAAGCGAAAATACATTTTTGGATGGAGGTGGGCCTTAAAGCTCACAAAAATAATTTCTTAAATAACAAAATATGTTACAACATGGTATAAACGTTAATTAAAATTTTGAAATAAATATGTTATGTCCAAAGTGTCACATTACGTAAACTGGCTGCTACCAAGATCCGAAATACACATTTTGACTAGAGCTGACAATAATAAGAATCGATGGATGTAACTTTATATGAGATTATTTCTTCTGCATAGCTAATCTTGAGTATTAGCAATCTCATCTTCGCGTAAACTAAAGAAATTATCCATAATGTACCTGTTTCAGAGGCATCTGCGTAAAATCAAACATTAGGTATCATGAGCTTCTTTAATCACTATTTTACTAAGGCATACTATAGAATTGTTCCATAAAAAAGAATAAATTCTTGCGAAGTTGTTTCTTCTTTCTTTTATATCGACTGGGGCAAAGGGAAGAATAGTATTAATTAATGAAATAAAATTAATAGTCGAAGAAAAATTGTGTGTTTGGTTAAAGTTTATCAGTTAGGATTTAATATGATAACATTCTTTGAAATTAAAGCGATCTCTCGTTTAAGGAAAAAACACGATAAAAATAGAAATTTTTATCAAAATAAAAACATTTAATACTATTATTCGATTTATTTTGAAAATGATAAAATCCTCTGAAAAAATAAATAAATTCAATTGAAAAAATTTGTTTATAATTGTAACTTAATAAAGAAGAAAAATGAAATAAACGTTGAAATTAAGATAAAATTTGCTTTTTGTTGATAAGTATGACTAGGTGAATCTGATATACATTCTCCATTTGTTTTGCCTAAATCTCCATCACGTGGACAATTTTTAAACTTCTCACGACATTAAATCATGCAGTTAAAATTAGTACATAGTTTGAGAGAAAAATGACCTTGAATTGCTGATGTGTATGACTGTTCTAAACATCATTTACATTGGCATGCATCACCCATTAATTAATTGTGTACAACATACTATAACAATCTTTGTTACAAGCAATACACTCATTTTCCTCATCGTCGCTCAGAGATGTCCATCGCGGCTGAAAATCTGCCGCTGCCGCGCCGCGGTCTTTTACAGCTGCTGGGGCCGCCCCGCCGTGGTCCAAAATCGAAGGCTGCCGCGCCGCTATGGTATAAAATCAAAAGGTGCCGCACCGCAGCCGCGCCGCTGTGGTATAAAATCATAAGCTGCCACGTCGCGGTATTATATAAAATACATGTTGCCACGGTGCTTCTGCACATCGACATACTAAAAACGTTGCGCTGTCACTACATGAAGAAAAAATGCCACTTTTTGGAGTTTAATTTCAGGTCTGAGGTTGGATATTTTTTAGAATTACAGATAAAATTTCTGCAAAAAAATCGAGCCGCGTCGCTGCCGCGGTGGCTAAAAACATGAAAAGCCTCTGCCGCGCCACTGCCGCGGTGCCATTATGAGTGATGTGCCGCGCCGCGATAATCTAAAAAAAAACCTGCCGCTGCCGCGCCGCCAACCGCAGTCGCGGCCGCGGCGCGGCAGCAGCAGCGGCGCGTCAGCGGCGCGATGGACATCTCTGTCATCGCTATATAAAAGATAATATTTATTTAAATAAAAAAGACAATGTGTTTTTTACTTTTTGAAATGTGTTAAATAATTCATCTGTTTATAATAAAATGAAAATATTTTTAAAAAATATAAACACGAAATAATAGAATGATAAACATTATTTTTCATATCTTTTCGTATCAATGTGTACTCTTTATATCTTAAAAAAGTCTATTTTATTATCTTTTCTTTCAACTAGTTCGTTGAATTATTTATTTGATTAAAGGTAAGAACTATTTTTATTTAACTGTATGGTGAAAAACCCGTTATTTAGAGTATTACTTTGTTTAAAATATAGTGAATCTCAACCGGTTTTTCCCTATTAGTGTCTTTCATTTTTCTTCGCCATAGTTTGTCTTTTTCTTATAACCAATCTATAGAAAGAAAGTGCAGATTCGACCATACATGTAAAACTCGAAGATTCTACTCGAGTTTTCAACTATTCAACTATTGCCAGTTTTGAGGGAGCAGCAGGCAAAATCACGCAGCATCAGATGAGAGTGCCCACCACCACAGCATCAGGTGAGGAGGCTCCAACACTGCAGGGTTAGATGAGGGCACCCAATATTGCCGAGCAAGGTGACGATGAGAGGAGCCCATTGGGGATATAGGTTCGAAATCTCATAAGACTAGGACAGGGTGAGGAATAACCACTTTGAAGCGAACTAACTTCGCTGGCTCAGGGTGAGATTGGGACTGAGAGTGGAAGGCTTTGAGAGAGGGTGTGTCAAACTTCACAGCATTGGTGAGGATAGGGGCTCAAGAGGTGGTAAGGGATGCGGAATCTCATTGAACACAAAAGGGCTAAGAGGATAACCTTCTGACATGCTGGGAAACTCGACACGGCCTGATAATGATGTGCGCACACGTTTCTTGAAAGAAGAGAACCAAATTTAACAGAGTCACGTGACTGTGAAAGCGTCACATTTCTGAGGGGTGCGCAAGTACGAGTACAAATTGTACTCTCCTTTAACCACAACATCCTTCACTAAGGTAGAAGAGGCAACATCTATTGAAGCCCACAATGTTTCCGGCCCTATGGAACGAATCCATCGCTTGTAATCTAATCACTACTCGATACCATCATGTACTGTCATGTACTGACCATGCTTTGGGTCTGTAAAACCTAGAATTAGTTGGCTTCTACTGTCATGTACTCTTAAGTACTGTCATGTACTGACCCTACTTTAGGTCTGTAAAACCTAGAATTGGTTGGCTTGTACTGTCATGTACTCTTATGTACTGATCCTACTTTGGGTCTAAAAAACCTAGAATTGGTTGGCTTGTACTGCCATGTACTCTTATGTACTGTCATGTACTGTCATGTACCGACCCTACTTTGGGTCTGAAAAACCTAGAATTGGTTGGCTTGAACTGTCATGTACTGACCCTACTTTGGGTCTGAAAAACCTAGAATTGG
>JAJEKB010021102.1:1434572-1461150 GCA_022393335.1 Macrotrachela quadricornifera | reverse complement strand
TGGGTCTGAAAAACCTAGAATTGGTTGGCTTGTACTGTCATGTACTGACCCTACTTTGAGTCTGAAAAACCTAGAATCGGTTGCCTTGTACTTTCATGTACTGGCTTGTACTGAACCTACTTTGGGTCTAAAAAACCTAGAATCGGTTGCCTTGTACTTTCATGTACTGGCTTGTACTGAACCTACTTTGGGGTCTGAAAAACCTAGAATTGATTGGCTTGTACTGTCATGTACTAACTTAATTCCTAGATGAAGACGAAATGAACAAACATAATACGACTATATAGCAAAACCATATGCATTCGGAAACGAGCAAGATGGCATAAAATGAGGACATTTACAATGTTCATTCACAGCATCTACATTTGAAAACGAGCAAGCTAGTATAAAATGAAGATATTTACAATGTACATCCACACCGACTACATTTGAAAACGAGCAGTATGATATAAAATGAGGATATTAACAATGTTCATCCACATTAACTACATTTGAAAACGAGCAAGGTAGTATAAAATGAGAAAATTTGTTTTATTCATTGATGATGCATACAATGATTATGTAGCAAGCTACGATGTGGAGAAGTGTGTGAGGTAGTATTGTAAATAAATAATTCAATATTCATATCGGTAATGAAATAATTAAACGATTGAATAAAAGAATTAAAATATGCCAGTACAATGTAACCGATTCTAGGTTTTTCAGACCTAAAGTAGGTCAGTACATACCAGTACATGACAGTGCAAGGTAACCGACTCGAGGTTTTTCAGAACCAAAGTAGGCCAGTACATGACAGTACAAGGTAACCGATTCTAGGTTTTTCGGACCCAAAGTAGGTCAGTACATGCCAGTACAAGACAGTACAAGGTAACCGATTCTAGGTTTTACAGAACCAAAGTAGGTCAGTACATGCCAGTACAAGACAGTACATAACAGTACAAGGTAACCGATTCTAGGTTTTACAGACCCAAAGTAGGTCAGTACAAGACAGTACAATGTACTGTCTTGTACTGACCTACTTTGGGTCCGAAAAACCTAGAATTGGTTACCTTGTACTGTCATGTACTGACCTACTTTGAGTCTGTAAAACCTAGAATCGGTTACCTTGTACTGTTATGTACTGTCTTGTACTGGCATGTACTGACCTACTTTGGGTCTGTAAAACCTAGAATCGGTTACCTTGTACTGTCATGTACTGTCTTGTACTGTCATGTACTGACGAACTTTGGGTCTGAAAAAGCTAGAATCGGTTACCTTGTACTGTCATGTACTGGTATGTACTGCATACCAGTACATGACAGTACAAGGTAACCGATTCTAGCTTTTTCAGACCCAAAGTTGGTCAGTACATGACAGTACATTGTTGGCGATCGTGACATTTCGATCGAATACATGGCAGTACAAGACGATACATAGTGGTATGATAGGAACATCAGATTATAGTACATAGAATCATCAAAGAGTATATCTAAAATACATATTGTTTAGAAAAATTCATAGTACAATTTGTATTTGTATTTGCGCATCTCTGACATTTCTTGAAGGTAGACGAAATCTTAGAGTACTGGAGTATTAAAAGTTTAAAACTCAAGTAAAGCTTCAATACTTGAACCTAGTTAATGAGTTCTACACCGCTATTTTTAATGATATGGATGCTATGTGAAAATGCTACTCGTGTATCAGATGAGCTAATATTACCTCATTTCAATTAAATATGGTAACTCTTGTTTCAGAGGTCATTTGTTTCCGAATATGTATGGTAATAAGCAACGGAGGGCCTCCTGCCCAATGAATGGTACTATACATACTTGCATGATAGTCACTACCACCTAGAGTAAAGGATTGTCATCATAAAGTGAGAAGAAAAAAACCATTGCATCGTAAAAGTCTAACCAGATCAATAAATGAGAATCATAACCGGCTAAAATAGGAGAGTCAAAATGAATGGCGCTTTTCCTTCATCATCTGATAATAGCGTATCAGCGGCTATTTCAACAAAGTCCAACAAAAATATCTAATGGAAATCATGTGCACACACCTGTCCAAGCTACACTTGTCTGATACTATATAAACACTGACATTTGGGGAAAATCAAGCCCATCATAGTTTTTCATATATATTTATATGCAGTTATAGGTCCTACTGCGCCTTACCCATGCCAAAAAAAATAATGCAGGTTCTATGAGAAATAGTGAACATCACGCACATTCACTTATCCAATTCCACGTCTTATTTGGAGGGTATAGACAATATAGTCTTTGGGAAAAATTGAGCACAGTATATTTTTCTAAACATAATAATCCGATTTTGTAGCTCTCCCTGCGCTCCACCTATGATGAAAGAATGGCAGTTTTTAGTTAGAATAAAGTGACGATTGGGAGTACTCCATGATGCTAAATGTAGGTGAAATCCAGTGTGATGGGGCTAATGACATATTTCGTTGAATACACTACAGTGTTCGGCAAAATCACCTTTATGCATCAAGATTAGTTTATTCTAAAAAGATAAACATAAATCTGGAACCAAAAGCGGCTTGCGCTGTAATTTTTTTAGGATTGACTTGTGAGCAAACCTGCTCCTGTGCTTTCAGCACAGGAAAGTTCAGTACTAAGAGTAATCAGCACACGAATGTCCATCATGAAAACACACCGTGAGAGACTTGGTATGGGTGACAGCGTAGCTGCAGGTGCTGTATGGGTATTGGCCTGTTACTGGGCATCCTTATCAGTGTATGGGCCCGTCAAGTGTATTTTCAATTTATTTTCGTCCAAACCCACATCCAGATTCAAACTGAGATCAGCACTGGAGCCTCAGAAACATCTAAATCCCATCTATGACATCATCCACATTTATGTTTATCATCTCACCCACATTCTCACCCGCCTTACGACCTCCACAGCGTGATTTTTATGATGGACGTTCGTGCGCTGATTATTTCGTGCTCAAAATTCCGGTTTCCCAAGGAGGAAACTTCGCACTTTAATATACTTCATCTTGCTTTAACATATTTTTAAGTACTTTATTCTACTTTAATATATTTCAAGCTAGGAGTGAGAATTTATTGTTATTGTTATTGAATAAAATTTTTCCTTAACTAGTGATATTTCATAGATAACATCAATTTTTATTTGCATGGAAATTCTCAACTCGAATCGCTCTTGGATCTTCAAGATCTACTATATAGAGGCACTCTTATGTCTTCATATACTATACTATGGGGTAGACATGAGTTCTCAAGATCTACTATAAAGAGGCATCTTTAGACCTTCATATGCTCTATGATGGAAGCACCCTTAAATCCTCAAGATCTATTGTATTGAGGTACCATTAGTTCTTCATCTGCTATACTATAGCGGTACTCATAGGACTTTAATACCTGTGGATTGGAATGCAACAATAGTAAAACGATATTGGGGCATTAGCATTAATGATATTTATATTATAGATAAATTGGGAGGAAGCTCTTATTCACTTGTCTCAATCCCAACGTTTTGAAAGAGTGATCATGGTTTTGGTTTTACCGACCCAAACATTTCTAAAAAATTTCATAGAAAATTGTAATTTTCTCTTAATAAATTATTCCTAATGGAATAAATAAAATTCAAAAGTTTTGAGAAATAAATTATGAATTCTTCATTCTTTGTATCTGCAATAGGTTGTTTTGAAAAAAATAACGGCTTCTCTAATAGAGTCTGTTCAAAACCCGTGCGGTCGAGGATTCCAAATGTAGAATCTGTTTTGCAGAATATTGATGCTGAGGTGGCATATTATCAGCTGTCATCTCGCCCCCGATTTAGTAATATCACAATTATTATCAGTACGAAACTTCCAATATCATATGGGTATTCTTACACTCGTATTCCTAGATGTTGACGACTTATGGGTACTTTCATAGTATTGAGCTTTAAGACCTAATGGTAACCCAATGAGGGTTGGACAAAACTCCGATTGGTGAGAGAAATGAATATTTTAAGTAAAAAACAAACGCCCGAGTCAAAAATGGTGACTTTATGTATGCAAAAACAACGATTATAAACAACGTGTTGCATAAATGAATTTGGATATGAGGAAAATGAAAACTCATGGGAATAATGCTTTATTCTATGAGAAAAATGATTTGAAAAAATGACTTCCAATATGAGAAAAATTCTTTTTATATATCACTTATACACATACTCTTCCAGCGAAAAAACGAAAGTCCATAGTATTCGAGACGAAATAGTGAAAAGAATAAAAGGAATTATTTAAATGTTTAAATCTGACTTTATTCAAATAATCCGAAGAAAAGTAGCAATAAAAAAGAGAAGATGGAGCAGATGAATCATACTTCGCCCTTGGATACAACAACACCCTCCCAACACAAGAAGAAATACTTATATATATGGAGGAAAAACAAGGAGAAGGAAGAAAAATAAAAAACGATCGAATACACCTGAAAGAAAGTAGTCATAAGATATCCGTGTGATATCATGTTAACAAAGGAAAAAGAAAAAAAAAATCAAGGACCAATGAAAAGAAATAAAGAAAAAGAAAAATCACAGAAACGACTCCTAGCGAAAGAAATAATGCTGTAACGCAAAAAATCTTTCGATATCTTTCTTGTCCAGCACAAAAGTATCACCATAGTGTAAGGTACATAGAAATATTTCTTCCCAAAGCACTGCTTTTTTACAAGGCAATCATCGTTAAAACAAAAAGCTTTCTTAGAATATGTATGAGCACTTCATATTCAATACATAATTCCAAACATCTTGTCAAGGATTTTATAAAAGTAATATGATGACAGATTTTTAAGAGACAAAGCATCAAGTTTTTTGTACTATCGATTGTTAAAACATATGGAGAATGGTAGTTCTCATTATCCATTTTATCAATTTTTGTGCTTAAACATTTTTCTCGTCAATATCACGGACATATCATCAAAAAAGAAAAAATATTTCATGTTTATATCTTTATTTAGAGAGAGAATACTAATAACTATTTGTTTGTATGATTTTTTTCTATAGTCCTGTAAATTCGAAAGATTTTTATCAAATATTTCAGATTGAAAATTACTTCACTTGTAACAGAATATAAAACACACACAATGAATCGTTTTGGTGACGTAGATGTTTCGATTAAACGACTTCCACTTGTTTATGGTTATCATAGTGAAGAACTGGTTACAATCGAGCAAGCACTTGAACCAATCGAATCGCAAATTAAGGAACTACCGCGTTATATAAAAAAAGCTAAAAAATACTGTCATTTTCCATCAGAACATAATCTAACAAAAGATGAATCAGCTGCTATTTATATTTATACAATGGAATGGGGTGATACTTCTTTATATCGTTTATTAAATAAAGCATTACGATCAGAAAATCGACCGGCATTAAAAATATGGTTTCCATATTTAAAGTTGTTTGATACAGCATTAGATAAATTACCTACTGTTAAAGAAATTTTATGGCGAGGTGTAAACCTTAATATTGGAAAAAATTTTACTAAAAATCAACTTGTGACATGGTGGAGTATTAATTCATGTTCATCATCAGTTGATGTTATTAAACGCTTTCTCGATGATAATAAAAATGCAACTCTTTTTCTAATTGAAGCTGTCAATGGAAAAAAGGTATCTGGTTACACAGAACACGAAAGTGAAAATGAAGTTATTTTACGAATAGGAACAGAATTTCATGTTAAAAGTAATGCTTTGGAGCACTCTGGTTCACACATCGTACATTTGATTGAAATTGATGATAATGATGATGAAACATTGGCATCAGCTATGAATAAAATGGATGTCACTTCAAAGTCATCAAATCAAAGTGCTTCGAGTAAGTTAATTGCATTTATCGTCAAAAAGATTCAAGTCAAAATGTAATATGAACTCCTAATAAAAATGAATAATAATTATTAAGATTAATTTATAGATGATCAATAGTAGTATTTTGATGTCATGAACATATTCTAATCGATCTTTTAAACTCTATTCGAAACAAAATAATATTTCAGTTAAAATTTTCTGGTTTCCAACATAGTCATATTGACGTTTAGAAAAGAGAAGAACATTTAACGCTACTAAATCATACGAGATGAAGAGGTTAGATCGAAACTAGAATACATATGATTAAGCACTAGTTTAATATTATATTTGACATCATACTATAGCTCGATAAAACATTTAAAATTATCTAAAACTACCCATGTAACTAAAAAACCAAAAACATTTCACGTAAATGGTTATTTTCCAAATTTTCATCAAAAACATTGCATAACTTCACGTCTCTTAAAAGTCACTAAAGTCATCACATTAATTTTATTACTTTTACATCATTTCCATTCGATGATTTTGATTACTTCAGAAAAATCAAAATCATTACAATATTTTCATTACTTTTGCACCAGTTTCATTCCATGGCCTGGATTATCTGAGAATATTAGAATCATCAGCTTACTTTCATTACTTTTACATCATTTTCATCGCATGCTTTTGATTATTTTGGAAAAATCGAAATCATTCTATTATTTTCATCACTTTTGCACCAGTTTCATCCATGACTTGGATTATCTAAGAATATCAGAATCATTACATTAGTTTTGATTACTTTTGCATCATTTTCACCGCATGATTCTGATTACTACGGAAAAATTAAAATCGTTAGATTACTTTCATTACTTTATCATTGTTTTCATCGAATGACTTTGGTGTGAAATACATCATGTGTCATGATGTTTTTTAAAAAACTCACCAGGAAAATGATGAGTTTAGAGTACATGTCGACATCTGGCTTTACAAATATCCTTTTCGATGTTTTCGAGGGAGAACTCTATGTGTTAGAACACACAAAATCTTGTGCCCCAGTTTTCTAGCAGAAATAATTAACTTTCTTACTCTACCCAAATAATCAAAACGTGACAATAAAATGATGACTTTCATGTAAAAAACACGAAAAAAATGACATTTTTTTGATGAAACTGACATGAAAATCGTTGATTTTCATTAAAAATCAAATTCATGAGATGCAATTGATGAAAATTTTTTATTTTAATTAATGAAAATGGAAAACATCAGTTTTTATGTGTATTTCATCATAAAAAATGTCATTTTTTTATTTTTAGTTGCGTGGGTGTCTCTTGTTTAAGTCATGTAGCCCTTTTACTGGTCTAATCGCTTTTAGTCCTGCTAGTCCGTTTTGTCCCCCTATGCTCCTTTTGCGCCCTACAATTCTTGTATATTTAGTCCCTTCACTCTCTCTTGTCTTATTTTCTTCTACTGTTTATAGGAATTAGCTTTCTTTAGTGTCTTCAGAGTTTCTAACCATTTTGTTCTGTTCTCTGATTTTAAGCCTTTTGAGTTCGTTCACTCCTTTTAGTATTTTCAATCCTTACAAATTCTTTAATCGATTTAGTCTTTATATCTATTCTAGATGCTTTAATGCCATTAGATTTTTTACCCTCTGTACTCTCTTTACCTCTTTTACTTACCCCAAGCGTTTTAGTCTCTTTTTCTCTTTTTAGTTCCTTTTCGCCTTCAATTCGTTTAACTCCTGCGCTGCTTTATTAGTTTTTCTGTTCTGACCTGCTTGAGTTTCTTTTATTTTATTCAATCCCTTGATTAAAATTAGTAAATGAGTTACGAACTGAGTAGAAAAGATAGAGGGTAGACTAAGATAAAGCGATTTCCGTTTTGATCGATGCCCACAGTGCGCGGCGCAGTAAACCTGATCTTTGGATTAAGACCGAATCAGAGTATACCAGCTAAGTCTACATGTAAGTCCAGAAGGAAATTTTTGAAACTCATTTTATTTTTGGTTTCATTTCGTAAGTCGACGCCACGATAGATTTCAGTCGTATTATAATTGAAGTTCTCGTTTCATACGTTTCAAATGATGTGTGAAAGAGACATAAGTAGGGAGATAGATAGATTCGTAAATCGAGATATCCGTTGGCAGATAGATAGATAAATACGTAGATAGATGGATAGATAAGTAGATTGAGAAATAGATAGATAGATATAAATAGGTGTATAATTAGATTGTTAGATACATAGGTTGAAACATATGGATAGGTAGGTAAATAGACAGATAAATAGGTGGACATATAGATGAATGTATCTGTGTATCTATCCACCTATTCATTTATCTACAGATGAATAGACAAATAAATAAGTAGATAAATACATGGATAAGGAAATTAGCTAAATAGATAGATGATTAGACAGTTAGGTACTTCAATAGATGAGTAAGTGGGTAAGTAAATAGATAGGAAGGTAGAAAGATACGTGCTCTCGTAGACAGATAGATACTTAAGTAAATAGATAAATGCATGAGTAGATGGATAAGTAGGTAGATTGATAGACACCCAGGGATAGTATATACCCATGTACAGGCCCCGCGCGAGGGTCCCAGGTTTGGGGGGGGAGGGGGGGTGCAAGACTCCTGATGTAGTCTGATTGAAGAAAGCAAAATTTTTTTTTCGCATCAGACTTAGTATTAATCTTTATCGTACAATCTGAAGTGCAGTATTTTTCGCGGAGCGAAAATTTTTTGCAACTTTCTTAGAAAATTCGACTGTATCTGGAAAATTCTCAACAAAACAACCAGTATATGACGTAAGAAATTTCCTCAATACTTCTGTCGTCGAAGGTGGCCGCTTTGGCAACGATTGTTCTCGACTACGCTGTTTCGAAGGAAAAATGGACTAAAGTTAGAAGTTTTTATGGATTGACTGCGGTTACGCAGATGTTATTTTTCGCGAAGCGAAAACTTTTCTGATATCAGACTCATGAAAGACTTTTCTTTTTCTTATTTTTCTCGAAAGTAAAAAGTGTTGCTATAACTCTTAGTCATTTCGCCACCGAAGGCGACCACATTACCGACGACTGCGCATAAATAAAGATGTTCAGAAGGTGAGATGCAGTAAAATATACCATGAAAACAAGAAGATCAGAGTTATTTTCAAGACGAGTATGCCCATGCGGCTACTTCTTCATGAAGCGAAAAATTCTAATATTTCAAGATTTTGTAGCAAAAACATTGTTTATGCCAGAATTTTAAGTAATAAAACAGCTGATTTCTTCACCTTGCCGTAGAACTTCATGTTTTCGACCGATATCTCAACGATAATCGCCGATTATTATTATAAAAAGATCATTCTCTGACTCCCATTTCCACTCAGAACATCTCTGAAAGATGTTTTTAAAAATGTTCCTGTGAGATACTTTGGAGATTCAAAAAAATATTATCCATTTTGGTGTCTAATAATAAATAATTTTTAATTTTGGGGGGGGGGGGGGGGGGCCCCCCCCCCCCCCCCCCCCCCCTCTTTCGCGGGTGCTGCCCATGTAACTAAAAAATCGGAAAAATGATATTTTCTATAATGAAACCGACGTAAAAATCGATGTTTTTCGTTTTCATTCTAATCCATGAAAATGAAAAGCATCGATTTTTCTGTCGGTTTCATCATAAAAAAGTAATTCTATTCGTGTTTTTTACATGAAATCATCATTTTTTACTATGTTTTGTTTACATTTTAATGATTTTCATGAAATGATTTTCATATTATTTTCATGATATTCATTGCATGACTTTCATGTAAAAGTCATCATTTTCATGAATGTAATTTTTAAAAACATAGCATGCCGTTAAAAAACATCAAAGATTATGTCGCTTTCATCATCTGAAATCACATTTTTTTTGATTTTGGTCATCATTTTTCTTTAAAAAAAATTCATGAAAATTATGTAAATTACATCATGTCTTGCCATGTTTTGATTACATGGGTAGCAAGGTACTCGCGCCTTCGTTCCGGGTCGCGTACATTGAAAGCAATCTGTTTCTCATGAGAGTGAAAATTCTTAATTATTATAGAAACAAAGAAAAGCAAATAACAATTCCAGGAATGGTTATTACAAAATCTCTTTGTCCATGGATATATGTTTCTTCCCAGTGTGTATGGTTTTTTCCTCGTACTTTCATATGAATATCTTATGGTATATTTTGTATTTTTACCAGAAAAAATTATTAAGTGAAAAACAATGAAGAATATCCTCGTTTGTGTAGAAAAAATTGGTTTCGTCGCAAAAATGAAAATTGATCGCACAGAGTTCCACGTTCTTTGCAAAAAATGAACTACTTAATGATTAAAATACGCTGTCCTTTATAGATCCTAAAGCTGCAACTTGCGGTGTATTTTTTCCAAAAGCATATATATTGGGTGATAAAAAGATATAATAGCAGAAAACAAAGTTTGCGTTCCAAAAGAAAAGATTTTTTCCCAATAGGGAAAACTTCTCGTATAGAATTTTACTTATTTTGATTTTGAAAACAAAAAGTATACAATCAATATAAACTTTCGTTTCTAAAATGGTAGAGCTATTAAAGCTAAATCTTGTAGCATATTCTGCATTTTTTTATGAAAGATTTTAAGCGAAATAAAAAGATAAAAAAAATGGAATAACAAAAAGTAAATTTATATAGGTAAATGCATAGATGGAAATGGATACCCTACAGCGTCACAGTCCTGTATCGAACATATTTTTACAGTCCATTTAACCTTCGATCTTATAGCTTTATCTCACTTGTTCCTCGTGTAGCCTTATCCCTTATTGCCTTCCTCTGTTCAGGACCTACAGGTAGCTCGACAGTATAGCCTTTGAGTGTTTATGAGTATCCCCATAGTATAGCCTTTGAAGGACCATGGGTACTTCCATGCGTAGCGCTTGCAACCCTTCCCTGTAGCCACCTTTGACCTTTGACCTGGTAACAAACACACAGACAATCGCGTTTTATTATTTAGGTATGGATCTTTTATGTTTTCTACACTTTTTTTCATATACTTATAATATCAAAAGGTCTGTTTTTAACTCTAATGTTTAACGTGACCTTTTTGTGTGTTTTTATTTAATGTAAAGTTAATATTACTGTAATAGTAAAAGGTCTTTTGAAAGGACATATTATTAAACTATTATACAATGAGTAAATCTTAGTCATGATATTAACAAGGGGAGTATTTAGATGCCGACTAATGTTCTAGCAAAATAGATTCCAATGTAAATAAGAAAACTCCAAAGTGTTTCTGTTCATATCAGGTTCTTCTTCCGGTGTGAACAAATGTGTCTTATAAAAAAATAAGATTTTATGGTTTTTTTATTTGAAATGTATTGAAGCTGTCTCACGCGATCCCTGCAGAATTAAAATGTAAAACAGAATATGTTTATTGTAGCTAATTTCCTAAAAACTTGTCTTTTATGAATAGCTGGATATAATTCCGCATTATTCCTTATTTTAGAGCATAGAAATTCAACAAAGAAATACTCCAGAAATATTTTAACCAAATCTGAGTTACACATGATCTCTGATAGTACTCTAAAGTCGTGTTTCACATTATGTATTGGTCTCTGGATCGTATTTCTTACCCTGTGATCATTTCGAGAGCTAGACTATCATGATCTGTGATGAGTGATTAATTAATTACATACCAATTAATTAGACACGAATTAATCAGGCATTGACTAATTAATAAATTAGTGACGGTTTAATTAATCGATTAATTAGTTCTCAAATAATTGATTAAGTAGTGTCTAATTAATTAAGAGAGCTTCCATGAGACCATCGAGCATCATGTCAGATATCGAAGCACTCCTCAAAAGATTTTTTTTGATTTAATATTCTCATTTTGTTCAGCATCAATATGTGAAATTCATTATGGAACTCCTAAACATGACTGAATAGCAGTTGATATACTGAAAAAAATCCACCCATTTTTGGCTGGAGAAATGACTAGTCATGCACAGTCTCTCATAAATAACTATCGATCAGTCTATAGAAATATAATATATAAATAGATAATTTTGTTCAGCCTTCGATGCTCTATCTTTTGGTATATTATGCGAAAATTTTTTTTAAGTTGATGTTATCGAAAAACTCGTCACTTTATACAAATGATTTTTGATGATATTTCTCAAATATCATCGTGAGCATTCGACAGTAAAATTTAGTTAACTTCACTGGCTCAATCAAATTTGCTAAAAATTTGGATTTAGAGATTTTCTATGATGTTGAACAAAATGAGAATATCAAATCGAAAAAAAAAATTTTTGATGAGTGCTTCGATTTCTCGATGGTCTTATGGAGACTTTCTTAAGTTGTCGATCACAGTCCGCGAGGAGAGGAAAGAGTGGGTCCAAATTTCTATCCCGATACACTTCAACACTCTTTTATATCGTGTTTCACAAAATAGAAAATTTCAGAAATTCAATATAGTCTCAAAGATTAAGTTAATATATAGTATATTAGAGGCAAAAACCAGGTGCTAGAAAACTTGAACTGTATTCGTCTTTCTGTGCTTTTCTACTATTTAGATGAAATTAATTTTTGATACAGCTCGATAAAATGTATAAAAAAAAGAGCTTCTTTCCTCTCAGTATGTATCGTATATTTTTTTAATTTATTAGATAAAAATACAAAACAAAAAACAAATACAAATGTTGCTGCTTTTGAGCCAAATATTGACAAAGTTAGAGATGGTCAAGGTTATACAAATAACAAAACAACACAAATGAATAAAACTGATCAATATAATACAAAATTAGGTATGTTCAGAAAAATTATTGATAAAATAATATAGAATAGCTTATATTTATTACTAATGGTTATTAAAAGACACTAAATAATCTAATATTAGAGGGTTTTCTTTGATGATCTCAAAGAAATTTTCAGTATAGAATTAATGATTGAATCGTTTAGGTTTTCTTTTAACTTTAACAAATTGTACCAATGAATTATATTTTTAAAATCTAAACTTAATTCTCTCTACAAATATTTTTCTTTATTACATAGAGATCCTAAATGTGATTTTAATTTTATTCAATATTAGAATAATCTTTACTATTATGATATAAGTAATATAAGTCTCGTTCTTTTAATTTATATTTATTCAAATCATGTCGATACAAGTATTAAATGTCATTTTATATCAGTAGACTACTTTTATCAAGCATGACTACGTATTGTGTGATTGCACATGCCGTCCATTTTTTAAGCATTGCATTGTAATTCGATCGCAGTAGAACACATGGATATTCACTTGATTTTCTTAATTATTTAACCTAAATATGTCTTGATAATTAGTTATTTGGATAGTATCGTAAAAGATATTCAATCATAATCAAACATAAATAGTTAATGATATTTCAAATAGTTTTTCTTGATATAGGTGAAAACTCGGAATTTTTATGATATATATATATACATATCGGTCACTAGAAAGTTTTCTTTGTCAGCCCTTATGATAAGTATTGAAAGACTGATTCTAGTGTATTTTTTAAGGTACTGTCCTTCATCATCAATGCACTTATGCATTCGAATAAACTAGTCTTCGAAGCGGTTTTGTAAGTCTTCTTTTGTGAGATTGTCAATGACTTGTTCTAAAACTGTTAACATTGCATCGTCGTCGTCGAACTAAATTCCACGTAGTTGATTTTTGAGTTTTAGAAATAAGAAGTCCCAGGAACCTTAAATATGATTCTATACAATTTATGCCTAAAACTTTCTTGACAATCCAAGCTCGATGTGGTCTTGCATTATCATCATGAAGAATGAAGCCTCTATGTATTAAAACAGAACCGGAATTTTCAGCATGAGAACCTTCAACATTAGGAATAATCAGCACACCAATCGTTATCATTAAAACCTTAGCATGAGGGTCTCAGTGTGGATGTGGCTACTGGTGAAGTGATAGATGAAAATTTAGATGTTGGGTGAAGTTCTTGTGTCGATCTGAGTGTGATCTAGGTGTGAGTGTGGATGAAGATGAGTTACAAATACACTGCTCGGATCCATATATAGAGAGGTACAGCTTCTACAACACCAACATCCACTGAGCACTTGTGACCACACTCTTATCTACACCAAGATCCTCACGTTGAGGTTTTTCATGATGAACGCTTCATGCTGAAAATTCACCAATCCGTATTAAAACAAGATAATTGTAATAAATGAAAAGAGATATAATCAAGATTGATTGAGCTGTATGAAGCTTTTCACTTTATTTTAATAGCATCCGTATTTTCTTGATCAGTAATATTTACAAATAGTTAATAAGAAAAAATGACATATCGAATTCTTTCAAAGAAATAAAACTCTAATAAAAAATAACATTTATAAATGTATTTTCTAATATTATCTATGACTTTGTTTTAAACGAAAGAGGATTAGCAAAGGTTCGAAGAATATCCATCATATCTGAAATTCTGTAATAAACTAAAGGATTTTATTAACTTATAAATAAGAACAGTTTTTTTGACTATTACTCTTCAATAACGCACTGTACATTTCTCTATTCTATTGAACTTGTCCTTATTTTTATTAATACTTTTGAAAAAACTTAATCCAATTCTAACGAGGTCTTTACACGGTTATAAGGCATTTCCTCTTTCACACGGATAATCATTATTTGTATCAAGATAACTTTTCTGTTTTCTATCAAATCTTTAATCATTTGTAGTGAAGATACTTTAGTGATCTTTTCTGGAGCAGCAACGGAAAAGTGTACTTGATAAAAAATAATCCGCTGATTGAGTATATCAACTTTTATCTGTCAGATGATATAGATATATAATGAATGAAGTAAAAGTAATTTATAATATCATTTTGATAGCAGTTTTTTAAACGTAATGTTAAGTATATAGATACCATCATTTTATTTTTAGTTTTGTTCATGTTAAAGAGAAAAAATCAGTACATAGTAAAGAGACTAACGTAGCCAGAGGGAGTAGACATTAGGCAATTGCCCAATCATTTTTTGAGGTGATAATTGCTGACCAATACCAAAACATCTTAAAACATCAATATGTTCAGAGTCGAAATAGCTTTATTTTATCAAATTGTCTCATATTATAATCTAATATAAGTAGTTATTTAGAACGGTCAATTGATGATCATTTTTAATTAACCAAACACCTTACAATAATTATAATTCAGTGGGATTTTTGTTAAAAAAAACTCGCCATTCTTCATTATTTCATTTATGTAAAACGTGAGTAATTAATCGATAATTTTTCTGAATTTATGAAACCATATAGAACGTATATGATATTAACGCAATAGTCTAAATCTCCTTGGTTTAGAAGCCTGCGCGAAAATTTGTAATTTGTCTATCCTCTAAAATTTTCGGAGGAGCTTCTAGTAGATGGTAAAATTTTTCAATAGATTTAGGTGACACAAGATTTCAGAGACTTTTACGATTTTTATGGGTTGCCCGAATGACTTTCTATAAAACCTCCAGATTTTTATGTGGCTAAAAACGGAAGTTAAACAAAATCTCATCTTGAGATCTTGAATTATGAAAGTTTTCCGATGAAAATACCAACAAAAATTTTCAGAAAATTTTTAAAGTGGAGAAGGAACTTGAGTAAAATGCTAACAGATTTTGTTATTAAAAAGAAAACGATTCAAAATATGAACTCATGCAACATTTTACTCATAGTGTTTCTTTTTTTTTATTGGTAATATTTCAGACAGTTCGAGTGAATTGGATCAAAAGAAATACTGATATAAATCATTCTTCATATATTTGATGTTACAACAGAAATATATAACTTTCTATCAGTCATATCTATCTTCCATTCGATGCAATCATAGAGTTACAATTATCTTATAGTAATTTTTACTATGCGCTTGCATCATTTCCCTTCCAATCAACACGTCTAAGGGAACTTAAAAATCTATAACGTTAGAAATTCTATGAACTTTACATATTCATTAACTACTCGTCAGATATAGATATAATTTTTAACAGAATCTGCAATCTACTTTCGTATGGTATTTCCTTCATTGTCTTGGAAGTGAAAAATTCTCGAAGGAATAGGTTTACTATAATTACCATTCTTAGTTACACTTCTATCTTTTTATAATTTTCTCAATGTTAAATATCCGATTACGTGAAAATCGAAAGTTCTATTTGTAGATAACAAGAGCAACAGTGATAACGTTTATTTTAACTGAGAATAATACATCTCTCTCCGTCAAATATCAACCGTTCTCGGATGAGGATGCTTTTGAAAAAGTCGTAAACGAATTGATTTTATATTGTCCATTATCGACTAATGCACAAAATAATGTTGCTGGTAATCGACCCGTACTTCAGAAATTCTTGGCTACACCACCGATCGATACAGTTCAAATCATCACGTATATTTTGATGCAAACAGACTAGAAAATATCATCACAATATGACAAGAAAACTAACAATCGATTGATAGTTATATAAAAGTGCACGAAAGATATTTGTACCAATAATAAGATACTTTATTCAGTATGATTATCAAGTATATGTGATCCAAATATGAAATTTAACTATTAATTTAAAAACAATCAAAAATAGCTTGATATTTCCTTATTTTCCGCTCACCCTGAATTTGATGAATATTTGTAGCCAATTAAAAATCAATTAGTTAATTATGAATTATACATGATATTATTTTTTCTAACGAGAACAAGCAAATTCCAGAAAAAATCTCAATGATTATCTATTTAATATAAAGCACTGTTTAATAAATATTCGCACATATTTAAATAATATCCAGCGACCTGATTATTGAATAAAACTATGGCACCATCTAATCAGCTATCTAAGTTATTAAATAACTGCATATCTTTGATTTGAATGACTATCAAATTGTTTAAGTTGTTATGATTATGTGACATAGCATCAGTTTTTAAGCAGGTAAACTTATATAAATAAGTATAATAAATAAAATAAATTGTTAAAAAGCAACAAAAGACTTAAATTGTCAAACTAGAAGTATGAAGAAATGAATGAAATGAATTTTATATATACTCTTATAGACTTTACGAAAAATGGACAGTTTTTCAACTATCGATATAACTGAAAATTTCAATTTTTTGCTACTATTTATATTAAGGAACGAGATCATTAACAATTTATTCTTAGTTATGATGAACTAGATATCTTTAAAATCGAATTTGGAAGTTAAAAATGATTAAAATAATTATATTCATCCTTTACTTTGAGAGAAATTTGTGTTTTTTTCTATTATACAAATAATTAATATGCACATCAGTAATAAACATATTGAAATGTTTAGTGAATATTGTCTAATCGTACTGAATACGTGGGTGACATTTAAGAAAAGTTATCTATCGATTTAGTATCAAAATGATAAATTTTTCATCTCAAAATTGTAAACGTCATTAATTACTGCTTTTTCATTAACTGTCAAAAACTCTTATCGATCATGAAGTTTCAGTTTATGTTTTGCTTGTCGAAACAACAAAAGGTTCCATTTTATACAAACGTTTTACTACCTAGTAGAGTCAACAACTTTTAAAAAAATTAAATTTGGTATCTTGTTTAGATTTTCTATTGACAATAGTAGTTAAGATAGCAAAAAATTTCCGATAGGAAAACATTAAACTTATTATTTCTTGTGAGAAATCATAGATGTTTACCAAGAAAAATCAATGACAATGAAAGACAGATATTATCCTATAATAATTATTGTTGACCAATTAATATCTATTGAAAAATCAAAAAAAAAGAAAGAAAGAGAAGAAAAGATAAAAATGATCTCCTCGTCGTCTTATAACTAAAGATACATCGGTATTTATAGATGATGACGACGAGAATACATCACAAGAAGAAACAATATATTGTCAGAGGCATGGGCGGGCCAGGGGGGGGGGTGCTAGAGGGGGCAATTGCCCCGCCGTAAAAAAAATTTTTGGCTGGGACTCTAAGAAAAACGTCATGAAAACAAGCGTTTTTCAGCGAAAAAGTGCTTATTGCCCCCCCCCCCCCCCCTGAAATTATGGTCCGGTCCGCCAATGGTCAGAGGAGTGAAAAGATGTTTCTTTCTGTCAATTAATAGAAGACGAATTTGTGAGCATTGTTTAGGCGAATCCAGTGAATAAAGAAAAATATGGGCTAGATTGTAGAAGCTCATGAAATCGGATACTCGGCCAAACGAGAAAGTTTAAGAGATGCGTGTAGACGCAATATGATGGATACACATATGTCACAGGCAAAATTGAACTTTAGGCAAAATTAAACTTAGGCAGAATTTGTTTTCAATTAGGCGCGACTTTTAAATACATTTTAACTTTCGCTATTAAAAAAAATAATCATCTCTTTAAATAAATTGATGGAATAATAATTTTTAATAATTCAATTAGATATGTACACCAATAATAAACACGATTTCGGTTTCTCAAAATTTAAATCCAGCAGAGTCCAAGAAAAGTATTTTTAAAGATTCTACTAGAGACTAGTAAAACAATCTACTTTTTGTCAACTTGCTTGTATAATTCGAAAAGATTATCTCATAAATTTCATAAATCAAAAATACTCCACATCTGAAGATCTCTCCATAATAAGGGCCTGCCAAAGGAGTAACGTCATACATATAATGACAATTCTTCCGAAATTATTAAACCAATCGGGAAATTGTAGTTTTGGTCGATATCAGAGATGGACGGGGCAGCAAAAAAGTCGCACCGCCACCGCCCCGCCCCGCCCCGCCTTGTGTAAAGTCCGTTTTCAGAGGTCATTTATTCATAAAGCTTTTAGTAGCTTTTTATAATTACTATCGCACGGTCCAATGAAAACGAGCCAAATTTTACTTTCTATTGTTCTTCGTACGATCTGAAGCATCTGTCCTAAATTTTTTTTACGAAACGATCGGTCACATAATTCTCTACAAGAATATATAAGGACATTTGACATTGAGTAGGGCTATGAAAAAATTCTACGAATAATATTGGAAAGCCTCGACATGCTTAGCTCTTTAAACCTTTTTTTTTAGCAAAAATGAACATTTTTCTTTTCTTTTGTTGATTGGTGCTTTCAGGATATCAAAAGCTAATTAATCGTTATTTTAGTTCTAGAAAAGTTCTGTTTTAAGACTGTGATAAAAAATTTTTCACATTGGAGCATATAACGAAAAATAAGGTTTTCTTTTTCTCAGATTTTATTAGGAAAGCTGTATTTTATGAATACTAGTCTCATATTATTTGAGAAAACTTGCATACAAAGATCATGAATGAATCCTTTTATCTTCTTTTGTCTTATTTTGAAGAGAAAGAAATGGCATCTAGCATTCGGACATCAAAAGTTAAATATGTTGCTTTTTCGATTGAAAAAGCAAAATAAACTAAATTATAGTCAATTTGAACACAATTAAAGAAATTAGTTGGTAATTTATAATACATGTTTGGATGAAACAGATTTCATGCTATACTACGAGAAATCTCCATTTAACTGTTGAAGAGAAAAATGTTTACCTTTTTGATTTTTAAGTATATGCATATGAAAAATAGTCCATGGGCTTTTAAGAAGAAATATAAAAAGTTGGGTACGTTGGAGTATCATAGTATTGCATTTGAAATATTTTCATACTTCTATTCGATATCAAATGTCCTTATGTATTTCTGCAGAGAATTTCACGGCGCATTTTTTGTGAAAAACTTTGGAAAGATACGTCTGAAACCATACGCAGTAAAATACAAAATAAAGTTTGGCTGGTTTTTCTGGCCTACCAGATATTATATTTATTCAGATGAGAAGACATAATTTAAATAAAGGATGATCCAGAAATAATAATACGACAACGAGAAATTTAAGTATCTATGCTTCTGTTTATTTAAACGGGCTCATTTTTGATTGGTAGTAATAGTCTACTTAAATTTTTCTATCCGGACAATATAAGTAAATCCTACTGTTAAATATTTTGGTTGACGTCAAGAAAGCAACATCATTAGTTGTCAAGTAAGAAAAATACATATGAAATATTGCGTAGAGGAATTTCAATTGTCATGTGGCAGAATGACTTAAAAAAATTCATGCAAATCTTCTACATACCATATTGAGGTACATATAGAAAATTTACTATGCTAGGTACTGTGAATGCTAGAACTTGTGCGTAATAACTAAAATGTGTATCCAAAAGCCTTTGATTATTCAGTTGACAATCAGCAAAACTCGATACTTCATGTCTGAAAAGTCGAAATATTTTAACTGCAACTTTTTAAATTGACTGGTTGAGAAGTTTTTCTGTACATTCATATAGCATCATTCAGGAGATTTATTTGAAATTTTTAAAGTTATTCTGTTAAATAAAAACTGAAAATCATCTGCACAATATTTCATATATATTTTTCTTTCTCGATAACTAGCAGAGCTGCTTTCTTGACATCAACTAAAATATTTAACAGTGCAGGATTTATATTTACATTTTTTCAATAGAAAAAAAATTTGAACAGAGTTCTACTACCAACCAAAAGCTGAGTTCATTTAAATGAATAGGGGTGGAGATATTTAAATGTCTTACTGTCATGTTATTGTTTATATTCTACTCTATCTATTAAGATAAAGTTTCGAAATATAAAAGCAAAAATTTAAGAAAAAAATCTTAAAAGACTTAATATTATCAAGAGGCGGGGAAACCGCGAAATTTCGCAGCGCACCGCCACCGTCCCGCCCCGCCAAGTTTCTGCACCGCCCCGCCGGCGGGGCGGGACGGGGCGGGGCGGGGCGGTGTCACACCGCAACTCGTCCATCTCTGGTCGATATATTTGATCGAAAGTATATTAAATTTTTGTGTCACAGACATGAGAATTCAGTTGAGATTGGTATCTTCCAAATATTAAAAAAAAATAAATTATATTATGAATACAATTCTATAAACAATTTGAAATAATTCTTTTAGACAGAAATTCACAAACATAGTTCAGTTAGGCACAATACACAAAACATCTTCATGTGTAGATTTCTTTCGATACAGTCCAATAATATAGAATCTTTCACAAAGATTAAGTTTAGAGTCTAATTTAAAACTGATTGGAAATAATTATACAATTTCTCTTCCTTTTTTTCCAACCTCTGTTTTAGCTGCATGATAGAAGCTCCGTTATAAAAGCTAATTTGAATCAGATTGAAAACATTTCCACAGTATCTGCTCGTCTATCAACCACCTGCTCTGGACAAATCATAAAGATTCGGTTATACAAGCTAATGTGAAATAAACTGAGAATAAATCTATAGATTTTCATCCTTTTTCAACCACCTGCTCGAGATAAGTTTTAGAGATTAGATTGTAACAACTATTTTGAAACAGTATAAAATAATTGTAGAATTTCTCAGTTCTTTCGAACTTACCCTGTGATAAAAAAAGTAAACTTGTGCTAACATATGAAGCCATGTACGATCTGTATGATCATATTTATGTTGAGCCCACTTTGGAAGACATGACAAACGCTTATATAGTTTATCGTCCGATTATGATTGTTAGAATAAATAGCTATTACAATCAACCATAAAATCCATCCTCCTTCTTCTTTTTTCGGTCGGGAGTATTTTACTGACTGAGTAATTAAAGCAGTTATGCTCCGATCAACTGACCATTATCTATTTTTATTATTAGGTCAAGGCAAAATTTAACTATCATTTGAGTACATCAGATTAATTTCTTAATTAAATTCAAAATATACTGAAAACACGTATGTAGATCCTTCAAGTGTGAGAAATGTCGATTCAAAATGTTATTAAAATAAAATTAATAATCTTAACTTAAAAACTCTATCCTCCTTTTTTTCTCTTATTTTTCGGATGCCTTTTTTCTCTCAGAACAATTTAAAAGGTGTGTTTGGGTTGCTCAAAAGTTTAATAACAAACATTCGTGCACGCTGCATCTTCCTAAATATAAGTCAATTTTAATAGAAGAAAGCTAGCGAACTCTATATCTTCCTAAACTTCATTCGATTTCTATTGAATACAACTTGCGAACTCTATATCTTCCTAAATACAAATCAATATTAATAGAAAAAAACTAGCGAACTCTACATCTTCTGAAATACAGCCAATATTAATAGAAAAAGGCTAGCGAACTCTACATCTTCTTAAATACAAATTAATTTAATAGGAAAAAGCTAGCGAACTCTACATCTTCCTAAACTTCATTCGACTTCTATTGAATACAACCTGCGAACTCTATATCTTCCTAAATACAAATCAATATATATTGAATAAAATCTACTTCAAATAATCATATATAAATTCCATTTAAAAATCTGTTAAATCCTAAACATAAACTAAAAATTTAAATAGCTCTTCGTTTTATTTTGATTCAAAACTGAACTGAATATAATAAAAAATTTAAAGTTTAAGTTTAATTCTGCCTAAATTGTAATTTTGCCTGACACATATACATGTATGAATCATTATAACATGGCACGCGTGTGAATGCGTCAGAGACCAAACTATACCGGGTGGGCCCAAAGTAAGTAAACAACAAAATAATGATTGAATATCTTCATTATGGCTGGACTAAACGAACTCATACTTTTATCAAGAATAGAGGCATGTTCACATTCCAAATCCATACGGACAAAGTTAGTGAGAATGTTTGTTAAATATAACTATTAACCTTAACGAGAAGATTTTGTTTTTCCACAGATAGGAAAATAAAAACATATATTTGACAAAAGTTCTCACTAGTCTGATCCGTATGGATTTGGAGTGTGAACATGCTTCTGTTCTTGATAAAAATATGAGTTCGTTTGGTCTAGTCATGATGGAGATATTCAATCATTATTTTGTTGTTTACTTACTTTTGGCTCATCCGGTATTCGCGAATGCACGGATATAACGTTTCGCATGTATATAGTTATTATTTTCTTATGCGGGAGCATACGAGTGCTTTTATAGAAACTCCTTACATGTGCATGTAAGATAATATTAGAATGGTTAAACATAAGCTTTGACCGTGTATACTTTGTTTTATTAGACAAACTTCATTATCACTCAGCCATTTACTTATATTAAAAATAGAATGAAACCTGAAAGATATAATGATCATCTGATAACTACCGGACAAGCATGTACATGTATTCTTATAAGTAAGATGAATTTCACAAAACTGAGCAAGTTTTTTGAGCTAATGTAATGTATTTATGCAAATAGCAATTCCATTTTTCCGAGAAATAAATAAATATATGTCGGTGGAAAAAATATAGTTCTTGCATTTCGCAGCGTGTACACTACAAATTAGTCAAATTTTGCGTGTCAACGCAAAATCCATTCACTGTCAGTTTTTACAACCAAGGCCTTTTTGTATTGACTTGCAGGGTTTAAAGAAAGTCTGAACGTCTTGCAGATACAGGCAACTATTACTTTGGTAATTTGACACGAGCCATATATCTTGTGTGGACTTACAAGACCAACACATGCACGTATCTGCAAACATCAGAATCAACCATGATCTCGCATGTCTACCAGAAAACTTAAAAATTTGCATCTATATGAATGTATTATTGACCTGCATTTATACGTAAAAAATTACAAATATTTCAAATGTATTAGAAGATCGTGCGTGAAATAAGAAAGATGACGATGCTTTGGCAAATAGTCACACGCTTTAAAAATTTTCTTGCAAATTCACGCGTTTTTCAAACTTTTGCATTTAGCTGAAAAATCTGATTGATTGATGTGAATTAGAACACGTCTTGTTATATTAAATTAAACTCAAAAATATGTCAGAAACCGAAAAAAAAGATTAAATTAATAGATAATCCTTCATTAGGTTTATGGATATGCGTATTGTCATCGACAAATTGTTTTTAAACAGAGAAATTGATTTTTTTAATGAAAGAGGTCGATTTATCCTACATAATAAATTGTACTTCTTTTGATTAAGATGATTATACGCTTCTAACTAGCACTTCGATTTCTTCTGATTCCATCTCTCATTTGTAGTATTTCGAATTATCCTCCCATAGGTAAAATTTCTGCGAAAAAAACGCGTTTCCGAAACGCATTTTTGAAGAACTTCCAAAAAACCAAAAAAAAAAAAAGATGATCATTCTCTTATCAGGAATCATCCTGACGATCCTATTTGTATCCTGTCTTGTGTTGACTCTTACGACGGTTAAATTATACAAGAGGTGAGAGACGATTTCGATTAAGCAGAGAAGAGGATTCGAACACGAGAACAACTGATTTATAGTCTTGCAAATATCCACTGCACTAGGAACTGTCGAATATTTGAACCGTCCATTCCATTCTTATTCCAAACATTAAGAATTGTCATACTGACTCACGCCAAGCGTTTTTTGATATTGTATCGAGGTCAATGAAAACTTCCTATTGGATCGTTGTTTTTAACTTAATATAACTATATTAAGGCCCCCTGGGTCAAAAAACAGCAATTTTCGTCAAAAATACCGATTTTGAGATTTATACATAGTTAGATAGTCCAGAATCTCTACTTTCGAATGCACTATGATTTATCGGTTTTTTATGGTTTTTGAGGGTTTTTCAGCGGTTTTGCTGAGACACCCTACATAATTTTTTTTTCTGAAAATCTCAATTATTGATGTTATTTGAACTTCTCTATAGGTTTCAGACAATTTGAAAATAGATGAGTTGGCAGAGAGTGAAGGTGAAAGTGAGGAAGACGATGCCTATGTGGCAGGCGGTGACGACTGAATACAAACATGTGAATCGCATTTATTTTGTACAATAAACTGAAGGATAAGTCATTCATTTTCTTTTGCTTGTTAAGCATTAAAAAACTAAATATTTCCTGGTAATATGTTGTCTAAAACGATACACCTATATTAGGCGTATTAAATGTCGGTAGATTTGTAGATTTTTTTCGTAAAAAAGTGCTTTCTCGTGGGTCTTTGGTGGTTTTTTGGTACTAGTTACGCTAACATATAAAAAAAAGTACGTCGTACAAGTCTCTGTATATGCTCATTCTATTCACCATGGTCGATAACTTATGACGAGCTGCTCTTAGTTTTTTTCTATACCATTTTATCAAGGTAAAAAAACACGATAATCAAAGTAAAAATTTGTTTTGCCTTGTTCTCGAAACTGTTTGTTTGTGTTTTGTCTGTGAGTGTGGCAAAGATTTTCCCGCCATTTTGAATGTTAGAAAGCTCGAAAAGGTCTTAAAATGAAGCTAAAGCTCAGCGCGACAACCTAACAAAGCTGGAATTTTTGTTTTCAATTTAGTTGTTTACAAAAAAATTGAGTTTTCAAAAAATTTAACCTCGATTTTTTCCAAAAACCTTTAAAAAAGAAATTTTTTTCTTTTGAAAAACCGGCTTTGTTAGGTAATAGCGACAGATATTCTGTATATTCTGACACCACCCCAAGGTTCATATCATTAAAATTGCGCAAAAAATCTTTTGCACACGAAGACCTGAGTTTTGACTCTTAATGTCAGGATAACTCCCGCAAAACTCAATATTATGGGCTCAAATTTTTACTGGAAACTATCAAAGGTCAGGTACATATCCAGAAAAATTTCATTAAGATTGAGTGCTCAGGGAAGAAAATAGATTTTTGACCCGGGGGGGGGGGGGGGGGGGGGGGGCCCTTAATGTATTTCACAAAGTTACAAAGTTCACTAGTCTATTCTACTGAAATTTGAATAAATTTTAGAAAGATATAGAGTTCATCATTGTACTTCTTTTGGAATCTAATCTAATTTAAGAATTTGTAGAGTGAGTGAGCATACTTGATGTAATTTATTTTAGCTGAGGATCCTGCAGCTTTGATTCGACAAAAAAAACTAAAGGAAAGAGATTTTTAAAGTTGTGATAATGTTTATTCTGAAGCACATTTTTATTGTTTCGATTATTTGGTTAAAATACATCTCTTACTTACAGGCACAGAAAACACTTATTGGACCAGAAAAGGAGAAAGAAGGATTTAATAATTAAGTTTGTAGATTTATTCTGAATCTAATGCAGAATTGCTATTATTATAACCTAATCCTTATAATTTTATTAGAGAAAACGGTTAGGAGACGACCAAAGGGTACTTGTTTGTTATCTCCTCCCCACTCATTGTTTTTCTATATTGTGAAGAAGGGTGGGGGTAGGAGATAACCAACAAGTACCCTTCTACTCCTTCTTTGACTTTTCTTGTCTTTTTATACTGGCTAGATGTTTCCTAGGATGAATTATGTAAATATATCAAAACGACTCTACTTCCGTATATCTTTAAAAAATGTTTGTACTTTGTAGAATCAAATCACAAAAAGAAAAACTCTCTAAGGAGTCCGCAAGTGGGAACTTTCAGAGGATTAGTTTTATGACTTCCTGAGGAGTCTGCAGAGGCTCTAAGAGGGAGCCCCGACTAGAGAAATGCTCATCAAGAAGTATTCTGAGTAGTCTGCCAAGAAAATGTCATATGACTGGTGAGCAATGAGCTCAAATATTATTATAACACACGTTCTTTACTACTACTTAAAACAGACAAAATGGATGTTGTTGATAATGAAAATGAAAGTAAGAAAGAAAAATATTTTTGAGTGGACTCACCTACCCATTCGATAGAACACTGTCCAAATTTATATGAAATAAAACTTCAAGGAATATACCATTTTGTGGATGGGTTATAAATACTTTTTATCTAGACTTTAATAAAACAATGGATATGAAAAGAAAAAAAGACTACTACAGAACAAAAATATTCATTACTAATGCATCTCTATAATTTTTGTGAAACACGATCTGAAAGAGAGTGTTGAAGTGTTTAGGGGTAGAAATTTGGACCCACCCCCCCC
>JAJEKB010021102.1:1284608-1320262 GCA_022393335.1 Macrotrachela quadricornifera | reverse complement strand
CAAGTCAAGTCAATTGACAGAGAAACAAAGTCAAGTCAAGTCAAGTCGCAAACAATTTCAAGTCAAGTCACTAATATTTCAAGTCAAGTCATGCCAAGTCAAAACTATTAGAAAAAATTCTTTCAAATATTTTATTTTTGTTCGAAGACAATGATTTCGAATTTCTTTGGAAAAGAAAAAAAGAAGTTTATTATCAAATTTTCACAATAGCAGGAAAAAAATGCAACTGAAAAAAAAACAAATCTGTTCACAAACATCATGATTACATCTGAACGAAAGACAAGAAAGAACGAATGATACAATAAAATGTATTATGCAATACCACTGTTACATTTCAACAAGGTGAGTTGTTCCAGAGTCTTGCGTGACATTCGAGCACGATGAGAACGAAATAAGAATCCACTTTGTGAGAAGACCCTTTCCACTCCAGCAGATGTTGCTGGTACACATAAATACTTTGTGGCCAATTTGGCAAAAGTTTTGTACGAAGTTGATGATGTGGGATTTAGCAGGATCATACTATCATTATTGTCATCATTGATATATTTCGATATTTCTTCTTGAATATAATTATACGAATCATCTGGTTTTGCTTTTTTACCATTCTTCAGATCATGTTCGATGTTGGTAAATAAACCTTTTCTTTTGTGCATATTTAAAGACGATAATGATATATCTGGAAGTTCTTGTTCTTGATGTTGTTTTTTTATCTTTTCATCATTTGAAAGAAGAGATTCCGATTCGTGCACCATTATTACACAATGATCAAACACTAGTTGTTTAATTTTTGCACATAATCGTTCTTTTGTTAAATCACCAAGTGATGATTGTGTAATCCATCGAATTTTGAACATTCCATCAAGAAATGGAGAAAAAAGAAAAATCGGATCTTTGTACAAATTGTAGAATTTGTTGTTTGTTTTAAAATCAACATTAATATCAGTAAGATTAACATCCATTTGTTCGAGTAAACCACCAAATCTTGATAATAATGAACTTAATAAGCCTTCACATAATGATGTAGTATATTGTACATTATTCTTTTCATTCAGTAAATCCAAATAAATGGCTAAAATACTTGGTGCAATAATTGAAATAGATGGAGAATTTTGAGTTTGAGTAGCTGTTGTTGCTTGTGCAAATAGTGAAAATAAATCAACAAATTCTTGTAACATTTTTAAATCACGTGTAGTCAGACATAAATGTTTATACTTTAATTGACCTAAAATATTATTCAACTCAATAGTTGGTATAGTAAGAATTCGTTCTACTGTCATGAACTGTGAATTCCATCTTGTAATAACAGCACGAAGAATGGACACCTTCATCAAATCTAATTTTTCTGAAAATTTGGTTGATGTATGTGCAAGTTTCGCAATGGCAGAAACCTTTTCCAATGCACTCACAATTGATTTGGCCTCTTTCAGACCATCTTTGACAACGAGTTGGATCGTATGTGCAAAACAAGGAATTCGAAATATTTCAGTATTTTCCATTAATCGATTTATTGATTCTTGAATAAGATCTTCAGATGCTACATCAGAAGTTGTTGATAAATTTGTTGTTAATGAATTTGTTGTTGATGAGTGATCAGGTGGATATTCATATTCATCACTTAATGCTCCATCATCATTTGTATCAAAATAATTTTCATCTTCATTAATTTCATCATCAATATTCTCAACAAAATATTTTTCAAAACCAGGAATAACACTATTTTGAAATGCACTAATATTATTTGCTGCATTATCAGTAACTAAACGAACAATCTTGTTTTTAATCCCAAATAAACTAATGATTTCTTCATATTTTTCAAGTAATAATGATCCAGAATGAGTACCCCATAACGGTACAAAGCACAAAACATAATTTTTAAAATTTCCATCAATAATAGCATGAGCTATAAAATAGGTGATCTATACCTCTGGCAAAAATTAGTTTCCCTCTATATTTTAGGGATATTGTTACCGAAAGAACATTTTTTTTAAAAAGTAACGACATATTTGGAAACCCCATGAAATTTTACATCATCCTGTATATTTATATTTTCGTTCGGATGGCTGTATAAAAAAATTATTCCAATGAAATGAACATACCTTTGGTACTCCATTTCGATATACCTAATACAAAAATTGACATCTCATATAGTTTTTCAAATTTTTTTCAGTATTAAAAATAAGCCTTAAAAAAAGTAATCACATATTCTGATAGAACTCGAAATTCTCTATCACCCTGTATTTTTACTTATTTACCTACATTCCTTGATTGAAAAAAAAATTGAGTACAGTGAATATACTTCTAGATCGACAAATACTAAAAATTTATATTTTTCGTTATTTCCGGTGTTTTTTTTTAATTTTTTTATTCTGGTGCAAAAAACTTTTTTGGAAAAAATAAATACAGACTTTGGTAGACCTCGAAGTTCTCTGTCATCTTATATAATTATCAAGTTTCTTGCTTTCATCTGTTTGAAAATAATTTGAACATCACCTACACATGCTATAGACACGTTCCTTAATATGCTCTAAAAACAAGGAAATTTTTTACTATCTCTTTCTTTTTTTTGGCTTCAAGAGTTCACAGTGATAGGACAGTTCAAACTCTATCAGAATATGTAATTATTTGTTCGACAATTTATTTTTATCCTAATAACAAACTTGAAATAAAAAGACAAATGTTATCAAAAAAATTAATTTTTTTAAGGTTTCTTGAGAAGGTTACTGACGTATTACTCAAATTATTCTTCGACAAATTCACTAGATAAATGCAAGCCAAACCAAAAATATATAGATCGACAGAGAGTTTCAAGCTCTATCAGGATCTATAATCCTTTCTTTAAAAATTTATTTTCGTAATAACTAGATTTTTGAAAAACAAGAAAAGTAACGATTTTTAGTATTTGTCGATCTAAAAGTATATTCACTGAACTCAATTTTTTTTCAATCAAGGAATGTAGGTAAATAAGTAAAAATACAGGGTGATAGAGAATTTCGAGTTCTATCAGAATATGTGATTACTTTTTTTAAGGCTTATTTTTAATACTGAAAAAAATTTGAAAAACTATATGAGATGTCAATTTTTGTATTAGGTATATCGAAATGGAGTACCAAAGGTATGTTCATTTCATTGGAATAATTTTTTTATACAGCCATCCGAACGAAAATATAAATATACAGGATGATGTAAAATTTCATGGGGTTTCCAAATATGTCGTTACTTTTTAAAAAAAATGTTCTTTCGGTAACAATATCCCTAAAATATAGAGGGAAACTAATTTTTGCCAGAGGTAAATATTAAAAACATTTTTTAACAATAGTCCTACCTGTTATAGCAAAAAAAGATCTCACTCTTCGATCAGTCCATACATCAAGTGCTAAAGATAAGAATTTAGCTGTTGAACAAAATGTGGTTAAATGATCATGCATTTTATCGTATAAATTAGGAATTGTTTTTCGAGTTATAGTTCGTCGATTTACAATGGTAAACTTGGAATCGACTTTTCGCATAAAATTAATAAACGCTGGACGTTCTACAATTGACAATGGTAAATCCAAGGTAATAATTAAATCATTGACAATAGCTAAAGATAATTCAGTTTGTCGTGGATGATTTGAACCATATGATGCACGATTTGGTGAACAACTTTTTCTTGGAAAATGATTAGTAATTTTGTTGATTTGTGAAGGTGGGTTGATCTTGTTAGATTGACTCAACCAATTTTCATATTCTTCCTTATGATATTGTCGGACATGCCGAGTAAAGTTGGACGTAACTCCTTGCTTGTCAATAACTCTTTTGGGTTTATTACATAATAAACATTTAGCAGACCACCTTTTCTTGTCAGTTTCAATTTGAAGATCTTCAAAGAATTGATCACGAGCAGATTTAAATATTGTTGAACTTGATGCTAAGCTTTGTGAAGCAGTTGTTGAATTAATCGTTGGTAATACTTCTATTTCGATTTCATCATTTGATGAAGGTGTATCAACAGTACTGTTTTGTTCATTCATTAGATTTCGATTGTTGTTACTGAGGAATTTTAATAACAAAGGTTACACAACGCAAACGTATTACAAAGATCTTTAATCAACAGATCATTGGGATATTAGTTTACCAATAGAAATTGGAAAAAAATTTTATTGAATAAAACTTTAGAATACACATTTCCTGATATATCAAATTTATTCTTAATAAAATTCTTATTTTTAATTATATTTTCCTTTTCCATTTTGATTCTGTAATATGACTTATGAAATACAAAAAAAAAGAGTACGTCAAAACCTCTTCATATATGTTTTTTGACTTGACTTGAATTTATGACTTAGGTTCAAGTCAAGTCAAGTCAAGTCAAGTCAAGTCATGCATATTCTCAAGTCAAGTCAAGTCAAGTCAGATTTGACTTGACTTGACTTGACTTAAGTCAAAAAATGACTTGACTTGCCCATCTCTGGCACATACGTCCTATTTTCCAGGGCCATCGCGAGGAGCTAAAGATTAGGGGGTGACAAAAAATTTCAAAAGTGCCTATAAATTATTGAAATTTTGAAGAAAAATTCTCAAGATTGGGGGAGGGAGTATCTCCCGTCCCCCCACCCCTCCCCCCGGTCGCGACAGCCCTGATCTTTTCTTGTAATACGTTCCAATATATTCGTTTTCGTATTCTCTGAGAAGTTCTCTTCATTTTGCTATGACCTAGTAAATTCTTTTTTCTTTCGCATTCTTGTATGTATATATATGTTTGTTGCTGAAAATAATAGACATACTGTACACATGGTAGAATAACACTTATTTCTGACTAACAACTAATTAATAATCATCTACCATCACAAAGTAAACAAATAGTGAACATGTTTTTATTTTATCATCATTTATACTTATCAGCAATACAAATGATTAATCCTCACAAGATGTTCAAAGTATTATCTAACCTGACATCAGATAAATTATCCCGTAATTTATCATCTTCAATCAATCTTGATGACGAACATGTTGCATTACATTTCTATAAATGTTTAGAATCCATTCTGGAAGGTATTTCCCATACATTTGAAACAGAAAATACGTTGAGTCAGGATGATGAATTAAATGATGAAGATGTATAGGGACTCTTACCATAGACATTTACAGACGAACATCTTGATCCAATCAAAGATACTGATTATGAACTAATTGATGAATATAATTTACAAAATGGTTTCCTAATCGGTTATATGAAACGTGTGGTTAATTGCTATATCGAAATAAATCCAATTACAGGTAAAAAAAAAGAAATGGTGAACAATAAAACAACGCGTTCAACATGTACCACATTCAGTGTATTGCTCGCTTTCTCAAGTATATAGAAGCAAGTAGTACAAAAAGGCAGTAAAATGGATAATGTTGATATCTATGTTTATGACCAATTCCAACATGCTCGACATAATTTTTTATCGGATTATGATATTGATTTATGAAGGTGGGTTTTAGAAAAGCTCGCGAATTAATTTTGAATGATTTTCAAGCCAGTGAAAGGGTTGGTTCTGAAACTTTACATATCGATAACGGATATGTAGTTGAAGAATAACGAAATTAGTCACAAAAAAAGATTGTTGAAAGCCAGGAAGAAATTAATCAATCGCCTGAAAATTTCGTTTTGGCAACAAATAAAATCATAGAAGAATGTACAAGGTTGGAAAAAATATTTTTATAGGGGGGGTACCGCTATAATTTCACATAAAGTAAATAATGAATTCTATACCAAATGAAAGCCCGTGAAAAATGGGCTTTATTGATATTAAATAGTAAGGGTTATGAAAACTTTTTAATATTGAACTTCAGAAACTTTCAGAAATTTTATGCTTTTTTTGCAGTGGAAAAGTAAGGTGCCAGTAATTCAAAACTGAAGTCAAGTGTTTTTCTTGGATATTTTTACACGGCTCGATAGAGCTCGACGAGCTCTACAAAATTGTATATATGAAAAATTTTCTGAATCATTTTTTGTGATAAAAAATTCAAAAACCTATTTGAAAAATCTTGAAAAACGTTAAAAAAGTCATTTTTTTTATATGAAAGAAAAACGCTTGATTTTTCAATAAAATTAGCTTTTCTCATTAGTTTTGCTACCTCAGACGTTTTGAAATATATTCATTTGATGCTGCGTGAAAAACTGCATCCATCAAGTACATTTCAAATCGTCTGAGGTAGCTAAAATAATGAGAAAAGCTAATTTTTATTGAAAAATCAAGTATTTTTCTTTCATATAAAAAATATGACTTTTTTAACGTTTTTCAAGATTTTTCAAATAGGTTTTTGAATTTTTTATCACAAAAAATGATTCAGAAAATTTTTCATATATACAGTTTTGTAGAGCTCGACGAGCTCTATCGAACCATGTAAACATATCCAAGAAAAACACTTGACTTCAGTTTTGAATTACTGGCACTTTACTTTTCCACTACAAAAAAAGCATAAAATTTCTGAAAGTTTCTGAAGTTCAATATTAGAAAGTTTTCATAACCCTTACTATTTAGTATCAATAAAGCCCATTTTTCACGGGCTTTCATTTGGTATAGAATTCATTATTTACTTTATGTGAAATTATAACGGTACTCCCCTATAAAAATATTTTTTCCAACCCTGTACTCGCATGACGATTGAAACTACAATCCTTCTCCAAAGCCTTTTTTTCCAATTATTGAATCCCGTTGGAACGAACTTTAATAGAATTAATATTAATTATCGAGGCAAACTGAAAAAACAACCAACTCATTGTATTTTCCTTGAATTTCTGAGTGATGCTATCGTCCGATGAATAGTGATGACACACGAAGCAATAATATGAGTCACGTACTACTGAGTACTCCAGCCAAGGACATTCCTTATACTAAGTGGTTTTAAATGATCGATTATTCATTGTTGGAAATGAAGATAGAATAGATTGTGCGGGCTTGTCTGATGCTATATGACTAATATCATTCGGTGCTTGACTAACATTCGTCGAATGATTAGCTGAATCGATGGGTGGTTTCTGGTGAACTTGATGAATTTTCATTGTCTATGCCATCTCCACTAGCTAAGTTCGTTGTCAGGTCTTCAGGTTTAGATTGCGGTGAACGACTTCGAGATTTTTTGTTGAAGAAATGAAAGCAGAAATAGGACGTTGTCGTGTGATAGACAGAAATGGAAAAAGCCAAATATATGTAACCTATAAAAGAAGAAACGAATAAAGGAGAACGAAAAGAAAATACTATATGATATATTTGTGATAAATAAGCGAATGAATATCTTATCTATTCGCTCACACTTACTAATAACTAAATATGAATGTAGCTGATATACACAGTCTACTTTATCTCAAAAATTCAGCAACTATATACAAGTAACGCTCGTCTGAAGACTCGCTCAGCTCTTTCTCGTAGAAATCGTGTTTCCAAACTACCGTCAAGCTATTCATTAATAAAATTTTAAAAAATCGAAGTCAGTTTCAAGTTCCCGGACATTAACGGCCGTTGACCAAACTTCATAAAAAACAAATGCTTTTTGTTAAAAATTTGTTGTTTGTTTAAAAAATTGATCGTCAAAAAAATTTCGAAAAACTAACATCAGATTTGGATTCTTCGACCCCGATTACCTTTCGGTCAACCCTTATAAAAAAAAATTTTTTTGCATAAAAAGTGATCCTTTGTGTAAAAAAATCGACTCTCAAAAAAATTTTAAAAAACTAACATCAGATTCGGATTCCTCGACCCCGATTACCCTTCGGTCAACCCTTATAAAAAAATTTTTTTTTGTAAAAAAAGTGATCCTTTGTGTAAAAAATTGATCCTCGAAAAAATTTCGAAAAACTAACATCAGATTCGAGTTCCTCGACCCCGATTACCCTTTGGTTAAGTTTTATAGAAAATATGAATAAAATGTTTTTTTGACTTTTTGCGGACATACAATCAATCAATCAATCAAGCAAGCAAGCAGACAATTTATGTTTGCAAGACTCTTCTCTACGAGAAAGAGAATTACGAAAAAATAAGTAGATGGTATTGGATCTATTTAAATGGTAGTTTGTACTGCCCTATTCATAATAATTCAATATTGATCTATATTTCAAAATAATATTTTGACGAAGAAGAACATGTTGAAATCAAATTACTAATTTGGATGCATAATCACAAGATTAACTTTAGTATAAAATTTTTATTTAAGATTAATTTCGTTAGTAAACACTACGCATGATAAATAAACAAATTTGCATTTAAAAATAAAACTATAAAATGAATTGACAATGAAATATACAGCTAAAATGGTGGATTAAAAATGAGAATAGACATGATGATGAAATAAAAAGATAAAATTTAGTATTGATTAAGTTTTAGAATAGTTCTTATTATTGATCTATCAACGTAGTTCTTGCCATTATAACATTATTCACAGAATATCTTACCTTGTGAACAAATGACACTGTTTAGTAATGGGAAAGAAAATCAGCTGGTCAATGAAAAATTCGAAATCAAAACGAAAGTTTTATTCAATTATTTCAATCACCCTAAAATGACTACTCGAATTCTGTACTTTTGTCAACGATCACATTAACTCTAAACGACTCAAAGCAATAGTTTGTTTAACTATCTCAATCACTTTTTACTGTTCATTCAGACTTTGTAACATTGTCGAAGATCACATATAAAATCAATGATTCATAGCAGGCTTTATTTCAGCTACTTCAATCATTTCCAAGTAGTCATTCGAATGTTGTAATATTATTGAAGATTATATCAACTATGAACAATTCATATTAAAGTTTTATTCAACTATTTCCTTCATTTTTCAGTAGCTGTTCGGATTTTGCCATATTATCAAAGTTGACATCGATCGTGAACAATTTAAACGACGAGAGTTTTATTCAATTACTTCTTTCATTTTCCAGTGATTGTTTGGATTTTGCCATATTATTAAAGTTGACATCAATCACGAACAAATTAAACCACGAGAGTTTTATTCAACTATTTGGCTTCTTCTAAAATGCTTGCTCGGATTGTGTACTATTGCCAACGATCAAACTAACCATGATTGATTCAAACCAATAGTTTGTTCAACTATTTAATTTACTTTCGAATGATTGCTCGGATTTTATGTATTATCACAGATCATTTCATTAATGAAAAATTCCAACGAAAGTTTTCTTCAACTATTACAGTCAGTTTGAAGTGATTATTTGAATTTTGTAATATTATCAAAAATCATATTAACTATGTACAATCAAACCAAGGTTTTATACTAATACTATAATCACTTTTAAGTGATTACTCGAACTTTTTACGATTATCCAAAATCATATTAACTATGTACAATCAAACCAAGGTTTTATACTAATACTACAATCACTTTTAAGTAATTATTCGGATTTTGTATTATTATTGAAAAGGATATCAACTAAGAACAATTTAAACCAATAGTTTGTTCCATTATGGCGTTCACTTTTAAGAAATTGAACGGATTTTATATATTATCGACGATGATATTATTTCTAGAAAATTCCAAACAATGTTTTATTCAACTATTTCAATTATTCTGAAACAACTGTTTCAATTTTGTAATACTGTCAAAAATCACACTAATCAAGAAGAATTCAAAAAATCATTTTATTCATCTATTATATTCACTTTTAACTGATCGTTTAGATTTTATAATATTATCGAATATCACACCAACCATGCACAATCAAAGCAAGCTTTTATTCAAACTACTACAATAACTTTCAAGTTATCATTCGAATTTTGGAATAATCTCGAAAAGTACATGAATTATTGAACAATTCAAAGCAAAATTTTATTCAACTATTGTTATCACTTTAGAATGACCGTTTGGATTTTGTGATATTGTCGAATATCATATCAAAGATGAACAATTGAAATGAAGATTTTATTCAACAACTTCAATCACTTTTGAACTCATCATTCAAATTTTTCCAATATTATTCATGATAACACGCAATATGAAGAATTGAAAGGAAAGTTTAATTCAACTACTTCATTCACTTTGAACTAGTCATTCGTACAGTGTAATATTATCTCGGATTATATCAATTATGAACAATTCAAACCAAGATTTTACTCAATTATTTGATTCAATATTTGAATAGTGATTCTAATTTGTAATATTCTCGATAATCACATCAACTATGAACAATTCAAACCAAATTTTTACTCAACTACTTGATCCACTTTCAAGTGATCATTTGAATATTATAATATCATCGAATATCACAATGATCATGAACAATTTGGAAGAGGATTTTATTCCACTATTTAATTCATTTTCAACTGATCGTTGAAATTATCCGGTATAACTGAAGATCATATTAACTATGAACAATTTAAACCAAAGTTTTATTCAACTACTTCATTTACTTTGAAGCGATTTCTTGAATATTCTAGTATCGTTGAAGATCAAATTAAGCATGAATAAAACAAATTAAGATGTTATTTGATCACTTCATTCATTTTGAAGTACTTATTTGGAGTTTATCATATTGTCGAAAATTGCATGAAGTATGTATAATTGAAATAAATATTTTATTCAACTATTTCTTTTATTTTCAAGTGATCGTTCGGCTTTTATCATATTGTGATAGATTACATCACAGATGAACAAACTAAAGCAGTGTTCTGTTCAGTCATTTCATTGGTTCTGAAATTACCTTTCGGGTTGTGCAATATTATCAAAGATTTCATCAACCATGAACAATTCAAACGAAGACTTTATTCAAGTATTTTATGCGCTCTAAAATGAATATTCGGATTGACAATTTTTATTGAACATGAAATGATCGATGAACAATTCTAATCAAAGTTCTAATCAACTATATAAATGAATTCGAAATATTTATTTGAAAGTGAGAATTGAATCATGTATTATATTGTCAATAAATAATTGAAAACAGAATTTTTTTCAACTATATCATTCATATCGAAAGAGACATTTATGGAGAATAATGTAATTGTTGGTTATATCAGCCATGAAGTTTTCTGAAGTTTTGGTTCATAAAGATATTCGTCGAGGAAGCTACGAAGATTGAAACGTTCGTCCATCTGAAGATCGTTGTCGTAACTTGCTCTTGATCCACTGCAGAATAAGGCAACCATGAGCAAAACAAAGATGTGAAGAACAATCATGTTGATGCGAGCCATTTTGAAAAATGAAGATTTGATTGTTGAGAAGCAGGTAAATGTAATAATAGTGCAGCAATCTGTTCCTCTTATATATACTGTCGTTTGTGGAGAGAGAAATATATTTAAAAAAAAAACAAATATTTTTTTTCTTTTCGCATTCACTGAAGCATATCCATTATTTGTTCTATTAGCTGTAATATTTTGAAATACCTAAGAATATCGTTCTTTCTCATCTACACAAGAGTGACTCTTTGATAATTTTTCTTGGCTATCCTTGTATACTGTTGTTAATATACGAAAAAAAAAATTGTTTATTACACTAATGCGAGATGAATCATGTGGATCATATTCCTTCTCGCGTACTATAAATTATCTTTTTTTCTTTATCTATAATGGTAATCAGAGATGGGCAGCTCCGACTGCGGAGTGGTAGCTCCAAAAAGTTAGCTTCTCTTCTAAAACGGAGCTGGGCGAAGCATTGTTTAAAAAGTATAGAGTTGAAGTGGAGCTGGAGCATTTCTTTTGTCTGAACCACTTTGAAAAGGTCCATCTTTCCCTGCAGTATTTCTGTATACGATGATTGACCAATTAGGCAGTGGAAAGCGTCTTATAGGGTATTCCTCGGAGTCGATATGTCTTCGTCACATACATAATCAGCTGCATTTCCATTCATATGAAGTGGAGTCGGAGTGAAGCGCACTGTGGAAAGTATGGAGCTGGAGCTGAGTCGAAACGGAGCGATTCAAAACTGCCTGAAGCTGAAGCGGAGCTGGAGTGAGAAATGGTGGGAGCTGCTTATCTCCGATCACATTCAATCCTTCCTAGGAATTTATTTAACTTTGAAACGCCCACCTGGGTTCCCCCTGAACCCCAGCTGGTTCCATTTAAATGTTTTATACAGACAATGCCTGATCAAATCGCATCTCTTTAGATTTACTCTAATGAAGATTAGTACAATATGTCACTGATGTCAGTCAGTGTTTTTCCCAGGTTTAATTTTTCGGGTGAGCAACTAGAATTCTCGGGTGGGCCTGTTGAATTAAGACTTTTTGCAAATAGTAAAGATACTCAAAGTTTGAGTCTCAAACTTTTATTTATTTTATTTCATTATATCGTTACACTGCTAATCTCATAACAAATACAATATTCAAAAAACACTTTGAAAAAAGAACACTTTCAGAAAAAAAGTAAATAAATAAATCTAAATTAAACTGAAAGTCTTCGTAATTTTTTACTTTTCCAATTATTAATAATTAAATTTTTTAAATTATCGTCCAAATCAGTTGGTCCTTCAATTGATATTTTCATTAATTGTTCTAAATATTCTGTTGTTAAACGATTTCGTAAATCAGTTAATATTCTATTCATTGTACTAAAATCACGTTCGACGGTAGCTGTACTAATTGGTGCACATAAAAATATTTCAGCAGCCAGTGATAATTGTGGATACATTTCTCTTATCATTCCATTTTTAACTAAATTAATACATTGTTGTCGTTGTGTTAAAGTTGTAGATATTTGTTGTTGTTTTTGCGTAAATAAATACTTGCGAAATACTTTCCATTCAGTAAGTAAATCATTATTAAAGTCATTTGGATATTGTTGTTTAATTGTATTAATTTCTTTTATACCATATTGTTCCTCATTGGTCACTTCAGTCATATCAAATATACGAAAACAATTAAGAAATTCCAATACTTTGGATTCAAATCGACCTGTTATATTTGATATAATTTTATCAATAAATTTGATTAATTTATCATTAAATAATTCTTCCAAATTAATTTCATTTGATTTTTTTCAACGTGTTTTACGATTAAGATTATCAGATAATGTTTTTCGTTTATCAGTATTTTCAAATATTTGTTTATATTCAATAATATTAATATCTTTTAATTCTTCCAATCTTGATAATGTTTCTAACATGGATTGTTCAAGTTGATGAAAATCACCATTTTTTGTTTGTATGCATTTCGATAATATTGCAAGTGCTGCAAGAATTGGTTCTAAACTATGTAATATAAATATGGTTGATTGATCTTGTAAAGTTAAAAGTAATCCAAATGCATCTGAACTTGCTCCACTTCGTTCGTTAGCAATATGTTCTAATGTTATCATTAATGGTTCATAACATCGAATAACAGCATTAATACAACAAAAATATGATAACCAACGTGTATCGTCGGGCTGAATTAGTTTTAATTGTGGATGGTTTAATAATGTTTGAATATCATTAAAACGTGCTAATCTAATTGATGACCGATTAATAAAATTGAATAATGATTTTAATGTTGATAAACTTTTTTGTATTTCCGGCATATCTTCACATGCTGATAATAAACATAGCTGTAATATATGTGCACGACAATGAATAAATAATAATGAATGTGAATAATCTTGACGAAATTTTGCAGCTACACCATTAAATTCGCCACTAAAACTGATGCACCATCAAATCCTGTAAAACGAATTTTTGTCAAATCAATATTTTTAGATTTTAATTCTCTAACAATTGTATCAAATATTGTTTGTGCATCATTATTTTTTATTTTTAATAGGCTAATGAATACTTCTGTTGGTTCACCTAAAAATTCAAATAATACCTACAAGTCAAAATAGAGTAATAGAATAGAATACTGACCTGTATCTTGATCACAATAACGAGCCCAAATTGATAGATTTTGATGATGATTTATATCAGTACCTTCATCGGCCATAATCGAAATAATTCTTGCTTGATGAATTTTTGTTAATATTTGTTTATCAATTGTTTCAGATGTTGATTCTAATAGTTCTTTAATTGTTCTTGTACTATGATAGGTAGCATTTTTTTGACATTTATCGAAAAATGTTGATAATTTTTTACTGTGATCAATTTCCGATAATAATTCTAGTAATGGTGAATATAATGTTGTATGTGACAGTTCATGTTTGAATAAAAAATATGCAGCATCTAATATATCACTAAATCTTTCACGATTTTCTTGACGTTCTAATTCACTAACATTAGATAATTGTTGAGCTATTGATCCTTGTTGTTGTCTGAATAATAAATTCTGTTGAGCTGTTTTATGATAAGTCGATACCTGGTGTTTTGTAAACTTCCATGTTGACCAGGTGCATTTTTCCAATTAACAAACGGTTGAGTAGTAAATATACCTCTTGTTCTTGTGTTCATTTCTGAATAAAATGGTGTTATTGATTTCCAATAATCACGGCATATGGTACAAAATCCATCTTGATTTGGTTCATAAACAAGCCATGTATATTGTTCTGAATACCATTTTTTATATGTACGTTTTTTATTTTCATTTGTTGTTGTTATTATTGTTGTGGATAATGAAGAATTTTCATTTATATTTAATTGAATACTAGATGACAAGTAACGCTCGTCCAAAGACTCGCTCAGCTCTTTCTCGTAGAAATCGTGTTTCTAAACTACCGTCATGCTATTCATTTATAAAATTAAAAAAACCGAAGTCAGATTCAAGTTCCTCGACCCTGATTGCCCTACAGTCAACCATTATAAAAAAAATTCTTTTTGCAAAAAAAGTGATCCTTTGTGTAAAAAAATGAAACCGAAAAATAATTCGAAAAACTAACATCAGATTCGAGTTCCTCGACCCTAATTACCCTTCGGTCAACCCTTATAGAAAAATTTTTTTTTCCAAAAAAGTGATCCTTTGTGTTAAAAAATGATCCTCAAAAAAAATTTTGAAAAACTAACATCAGATTCGAGTTCCTCGACCCCGATTACCCCTTCGGTTAAGTTGTATAGAAAATATGAATAAAATGTTTTTTTGACCTTGTGCGGACATCCACGCAATCAATCAATCAATCAATCAGCCAATTTATGTTTGTAAGACTCTTCTCTACGAGAAAGAGAATAAGCTTCTGAATAATAGTTCAATATAGTAGTATCCAAGCATGTTAAAGGAAGATACATGAAATAGAACAGAGAGAGGAAAAATCCATCACTCAATAGAAAAGAAAGGAACAGAAATAGAAAAATACATATGACGTAATGAGACGAAGCTAGTGAACTGCGGAGTCACTCCGAGACCCGACTGCGACTCCGACTCCGACTCCGCGGAACCGGAGTCGGAGTCGGAGTCGGAGTCGGAGTCGGAGTCGGAGTCGGAGTCGGAATGAAAAAAAAACTACTCGTCGGAGTCGGAGTCGGAATGAAAAAAAAACTACTCGTCGGAGTCGGAGTCGCAAAAAAAATTTTTTTCGGAGTCAATATCGGAGTTGTATTAGTATAACAGTCAAGTATTTTTATTCTTGTTTAAGAACACTTTTATTCTTCATATGTTAAGTAACAAACAAAAATATACTACTATTAACATCATAAGTTTTAAGAAAAGCTAAACCCACCAAAGTATTCATATCAACAAGCATAGCAGACAAATCAAAAATACTAATCCGAGAAAATTTCTATATCACCCGAGTCACTAAAACTCCCATCGACTTCAAGCCGTTGTTGTTTAGGAATTGTGCAAGTAGATTCTTCACAAGACGATGCAGTTGTAGATGACATTGATATAGTTCGTTTTCTACTATTATTGTCCATGAGATTTTTCAAAATGATAAGATTTTTCTGTAAAAATAATAATTCATTGATTTTTTCAGAACCTAAACGTGTTCTTTTTTCAGTTACAACATTTTTTGATGCCGAAAAGAGTCTTTCAACAACTGTATTCGATGCTGGTATTGCATATACTTGTTTAGCTATTGATGATAAAACTGGAAATGAATGTTGTTTGTCTTTCCAGAATAATAAAACATCCATATCATCAGCATTTTCATCGTCATCATAGGTCTGAATTGAATCGACAGTTATATAATCATCAATTTCTTGATATACATTTGGAGGTTTACATGTCATTGGCAGTTTCGAATCAAAGCATTGAGATAAAATATTTTTTCGTTTTAGTGTTGTAGTAGTTGAACGTGATGGTGAAGTAGATTCCGAATTTGCATGTGTCGAAGTTAATAATTTCATATTTGATAAAGAATTATTTGATTGATATCTTTTAAATTCTGCTTTTAATGCATCAATAGATTTTTCTTTTTCATCAGGACAACTTTCAAAATTTTTTAGTTTTGGATGGAGTATAGTTGCTAACCGATGTTGATCTGTTATAAGCCAAGCACTTATGATACGATGTTCTAGGATTTTAGAAGCAAATGCCAATGAAAAACACGTTAAAAAATACTTTGATGATTTTCACGGACAAAGATTAAAAAATATAGCTTGATTTTTCACTCACTTAAAAATTGTTTTATTTGAACAATTGCAATTGAATCTTCTTCTTTAACTTCACATCTATTTATCAAGAATTGTCGAAGTGGAATTACTAAATGAAGACTAGGCTTTTGGTCTTCACTTAAAGCAACAATCACCTCTTGAAACGGTTCAAGAAAATCACACAGATCATCAAGTAGTTTTTTTTCAATCGAATGTTAATATTCTATACATGTACTATTCACTAATGCTTCAGGCAATTCAAAAAAAACTTGTCGAAAAATGTCCATCATTATCAAACCTCCATTGAAACGAATCTCGCTGTAACTTTGCAGCTTTCTCGATAGTTTTTGTTGTTAGTGTGAACGTCTTACAGAAGACACAACTTTTTTAATTTGACCAAAAATATTTTGAACTAATTCACAATTAACTTTTTCAATGTTGTTTTTGCTTAAATGAATTTCATCTGACTCAAAAGAGTGTTGTAATTGTTTGTTCAGATAGTGATCTGAACAACCAATTCTTGAACAATCATCACGAAAGGCTGCTAACATCTTTGGTTCATTGTCTGTGACAACATATTTTGTTATATCAAGTTGTAACTTAAATTCTTTTAGCTTTTGATTAACAAATGCTCGAACATGAACTGCGGAATGACTTGGTGCATCGTACGGAAAACAACCCAAAATGAATGTAAATAATTGATAATCTTCCGAAACATATCTTAATGCAATACCACAATAATTGATTCCTGAAAAAAGTACAGAGAACAGATGGTTTATTCCCAACTGTCTTATCAATCGATGTGGTTCGTATTCTAACCTGTGTAACCTTCTATCCATTGATCAACAACGATACAAAAATTGTTCAAATTTTCACAAATATTTACTAATTGTAATTTATATTTTTCGTATATTCGGCTAATATTTCGACTGATCTGGAAAGATAAGATTGAATAATATGATCAAGCCGCCAAAATGCTTTATAATTCTTACTGTCGTGGAATGTAGAAGAATATCTTTTATTTGAATAGACGATTTATGACAACGACGACCAGCATCAAATAAAGCAGTTGCTAATTTATGAAATCCATCACTTTGTACAACAGCAAATGCACGTGCATCTAGAGCACAAAACTCTGTACATGCTTGTGTAACAGACAATTTTATTTGTTTTGGAACTTGCACTGGATTTGAAGATGAATAAAAGTCATGAACAGTCTGTTGATTAATAAAATTTGTAATCTTGTCTTTTTTTGTACATGACTTGAAATGTGATCGTAAATTGTTGGTACCATTAGCTGATGTAAACAACAACAATGCTTTACACATATTACAAGATACAAATTGTTGTTGGTGTCCGTTCACAATAATATGATGATAATAATTCCACAATTCGCTCGACGTTGATGTTTTTTTCTTCTCAACAAATTTAACTGATGTATCAGCATCATTTATTAATTTTTCAAGTTCAGTTTTTGTTAAAAGATTTTTACACATTTTGTTCCTGCTGCAGTAGTTATCGTAGGTTGTAGGAGAAGATGATGTTAGGAAGCTTAGTAATAGTTCGTTTATTTAACAAGAAAACGCGAGTATTTATACGATGAGAGGTGGTTACTTTTACGATTATTCCCACCTGCGCTATACCACATATGCTTGGAAAAGACCTATGTGATATCCCTTTGTTCGTAACTTGGAAATAACATATATCAACATAAGTCAAAAGAACAGAAAGGAAAACGAATCACAGAAATGAGAAGGGAAAATGCCATACGATCATATATGAAGGAAAAGAGGAAAATACCGTACGATCATATAAAGAAGGAAAAGAGGAAAATACCATACGATCATATGTGTGAAAGAAAAGAAGAAAACACCATATGATCATATATGTAAAGGAATACCGAACGAATATTCTATTTGTTCGCTTACAGTTCCCGTGATTTTTGAAATTCAAGAAATGAATAGCAGATTCTACACTTATGCAAGCTGTACATTTTTAGTGATTCGTTTATCTAACCATCTATTCATAATCTTAGATACTAGAATTATTTAGACGTCACTAAACTATAAAAAAAAATTTCGGAGTTTTTCGGAGTCGGAGTCGGAGTCGTAAAAAAATTTTGCTCGGAGTCGGAGTCGGAGTCGAAAAAAAATTTTTCTTCGGAGTCGGAGTCGGAGGCGGAATCGAAAAAAAAATTTTTTCGGAGTCGGAGTCGGGTTTTGGAGTCGACTTTTTCGACTCCGCAGTTCACTAGACGAAGCATATGAAAACATATAGTGGGATGCACAAAAGTGGTAGATGACAACGAGTCAATCTGATACTTTCTAGCAGTTTACCAATATGACAGTATTTTAATTGAACCAGTTTCGTTTGCAGTTATCTGCTCATTTCTTTGCTATCATGCTAGTTTTTCATCTTTTATACTACATTCTTAGTTAAATGAGTTGTTAAATAATCTGATCTCTATCAAAATTATTGTTCAGGAATATATAAGTCACTCTTAAACGTTTCGACAGTCGTGAATACAAATTTTGATAGAGATATATAAATATTTTTGTGTTGTTTCTTTCCGTTCTCCGATTCATTGCAAATAAGAAATACTGTTTTTACTTGAGACACAGTCATTTTTATGCTCGCTTCTTTTTAATTAGCAGAAATGAATCTAAAAACTGCACAAATAACATTAGATGGCAAATCATTATAAAAAAGTTCGTTTTTCGGTAAAAATATTACACGGAGGGCACACTACCCCCTCCTCCCCATGCCCTCCCTCGGTGGCTACGCCACTATACATTTTATTGTTTATTTATTTGTATGTGTTCGTTTTTTTCTAATAGTGAAACGGAAAATAAAAATGGGTAGATTCAATTGAACAGCATTAACTTCTTATTAGCTTATTCACCTATTAGAAAAAACAGAACGAAAAAAGGAAAACATGCAAATAAGTAAACAATAAAATGTAAAGTTTGTCTTAGTATCGAAGAAAACGAATTGATGAGAAACAAATTCTTTGCATTGTTTTCAAAGAATGAGTATATATCAATTCAACATTAATCTAATGGTAATTTGAATATAACTAGTCAATTTATGCATGGGGAGAGAAAATAGTTATAAATAGTCGTCACTTCATTATTTAGATCAAATGTTTTTGATCATTAAGATACGTTATAATGGAAATTATTTCAATTGTTTAATCAGTGTCATTAGTATCCAGAAACGTGTTAAAACAGTCAGATTTTCAAAAACTCTAAGCGTTTAAACGCGTTTTCATGTCTACCTGGGTATGACCTTAATTAATCTGTTCATTAAACTGTTGAAAAAACGGTGATACCGCATCCATAACTTTTCTTTTGAAGGTGTGAGTTACTTCTTGGCTACGCTCATATCTATATCCCTTCTTACTCATTAACTTAAGTTTTATGATCGAAGTGAATAAATGATCATCACATTATATTTGACAGATTTATGCCCAACGATGTGTCTTTAAAAAATATAGTGTAATACTGTCCCGATGGTACAATATAGAGAAAGAAAATGCTTATCTGAGGTGTGAATGAGAGGTAGTAGGTGATCAGAGTAAGTTTTGAAAACCAGTCATTAGCATCGTAGTCACATGCATTCAGAAAAAGAATCACAATTTCAGGTAACTGTGTTAAAAAGCAAACAATCGGACCGAGTAGAAGATCGATTCGCTTGCGTGTTTGATCGACTAGAGTGGTGTGTGTAGGTTTTTGTTGGACATTCATCTTTGATCGAGTGATTGTCAAAATGATGACTAATGCTGCGACAATGTTCACTAGAAAAGGAACTGCCTGGTGAATCAAAGCCAAAATTTGTGTCAGTAGTTGTTGATTCCGTGGAATTTCACGAATACACCAAGGAAATGAATTGTCGGGATGGTTCACTAATTTGTACTGTTTGATAAATATATAATTTGAACCTGAAACAATGATTACAATCACAATGATCAATAAGGCCGCTTTTTTTGGCTCTTGTAAAGAAGACCATCGAGAATACTGAACTGCAGCCAACGCTCTTTGTACTGTGACCATTGCCATCAACCACAAAGTAACATAGTAGAAAGTGTACATGAGCGCTGGTAAACCCTTGCACATCATTGTATTTACTCCGTTCGAAATAACGATTCGTCGTACTGTATAGAAATAGATGATTCGTATAAGTAACAGTAGCACTACTAACAAACAAAATATTGACGTTATCAGAAGGTGACGAGCAACTCCGTTTTTGCGAAGTTTTTGATGTGCAAAAGTGATAATGGACAGAGAATTGAAGACTATCGCAATGAGAAAGAGAAGCATCGGTGCGATAAAATGTCTGCGTCCCCAGTTTGTTTTTTCAATGAGAAATTCCAGCGAGATGGAAAAGCGACCAGATGAAAACTGACACAGCACACCTGTCACACACTTTGGACATACACAGGCGAAATCAGTTCTATTGTTTAGATCACCTTGAACACAATGTCCTTGATTTTGACAATGGCTACATGTGGTGTACCGTTTTTGATAGGAAAGACAATTACTCTGATTTTTATACGGATAGCCACAATAGCAGAGATATCCATCAGAGATGAAACAAGTACCATAAGTAAAATTTTGACAGAAACTTACAAATAAAGTGACAACATACCGTTGATTTTCAGGTAGAACGTGACATTTATTTAGTGATACATCAAGATCGACCGAAAAGTTTCGCATTGCATTGGTACAATTAATAAAGAGTAAATATAAACTACTGTCAATTGAATCTATAGTCGATTGAAAACTGAAGAGTAATCCGATTTCAGGCAGCGTCCCGGCTCGAAAACGATGATCACGAGTTTTAATCGTTTGAATCAATGGAAACGATGTTAGCGGTGGAATGAGGATTTGTTGACGGACTGTTGGGTAGTCTCCTGCGAGTTGAAGTAATTGCAAAAGAAATGGTGATTTATTTTGCTCATGTCCGTAGATACTAATTACTGGTCGATTGATATTACAATCAGATGTGTTACATATACAAGTGTGTCCATTGATAGGAGGATATGACTGTGGAATACAGGTTTCATTCGATTCACAGCTGTACTGTTGACATTTTAGATTCTGAACGTAGCAGTGAGGTTCCAAATAGCCTTGAGGACAAACACAGATAGTTTCTGTTCGCGCCATTGAACGAGATGCACAATAAATCTGTTCAGTTCTCATTTCGCACAACCTTCCTGTCCAGTTGCGTGCACAAATGCAGAGAAAACGATTGTCGTCGCTTTGGTGACAAGTTCCGTTGTTTTGACAGTAGTTATATGAACAAAGCCAGGGAAATGAACGTGCAGGAAATCGAAGTACTTTGGCTATACGAAGTACAGGCAGAAAGTCTAATGGACTAACCGAATACTGCCAGAAATGAATTAGGTCTATAGAATGATATGCCTCAATTCGTATCGAATAGATACCTGGAAGTTTTGGACGAGGATAAATTAGGTATGTGTTATACTTTGATGAATATTCCTTGGCTTCATCAAGAAAAAATCGATGATCAACTATTACGCTATCGTTTAGAACAAGTACAACAAGGACGTTCAAGAGAATTGGAAGGTCATAACGATATACTCGATCAAAGCGAAGTCGTACATTCACTCGTCGACTGTTGAATTGACAGCGATCACCGTAAAAAGTCGGTGGACAAAAGCAGGACAGTTTGGAGCTATTAGCGGTTTCCAAATAAAAGCCTCGATTACAATATAAGCGCTTAATAGATGTCTGTTTTATTTGATCGTCTGAGCGAGATGATATCTGTAAATTTTCGATCTGTGATTCCGCCATACTATAGCATCTCTTTTTGTTATTAGTCACTGATCTAACCTTACCTAAGCGATACATATAGGTTTCGTCGATTGGGTTTGGACACCAGAAATAATGGGACCTATCTTTACATGAGCTATGTTGAAGACATCTCGTTTTCTTGCAGCCGTTCCAATCTGCACAAGAAAACTCTCCAGAAGGACACCAACCAGTATTCCAATAGCAAATTGATTCATCCGTTCCATCCATACAGTTCTTAATTCCATTACATATTACCGTGTAATCGATACATCTTGTTCCATTATCACATAAGAAACGGTCACCAATCATTCGATGATCAGGACATGATACAATGTTACGTTCATCACGACCGCCTATACAATCGATATGTCCATCACCTACGCGATGCCATTGAATACAAGAGCGGTTCAAATTTTGATTCTTGATATACTCATCAGTGATACAAAAATATTCCAAATTATTGTCGCATTTCCGTTCAAATTTCCATAATTGTGTCTTTTGAAAACAATTCTTTTCATCTTCACCATCATCGCAATCAAATTCGCCGTCGCAAAAGTACTTCTGCTCGATGCACTGTCCTGTTCGATTGCATTGATACAAGCCGACATCACATATCCATTTTGAACAGTTCTTTTCATCACGACCATCCATCATGTCCCAAATTGAATCACAATAACGATGAAAATGCAGTCGAGCGTCTTTCAAACGATTTTCTCGAACACGATCGCCTTGGAAAACCCAACATGCATAAGCATCATTCACATCACATTTGAGTGTAGACCAGCGTAACTCATTAGATACTTCATCGCTTCCATCGGCACATTCCTCTAAACCATTGCCTAACTTAGTATAGCTGACATATTGAGAAGGAGATGCGACAGTTTGACACTGGTAACGAAATAATTGAGTCATTGGATAATTCGGATTTCTCTCATCATCTCCGTAAAGACAATCAATGTAGCCATCATTGATTCGACGCAATGCAACATAATCTGATGTATTTTTGCATCTATAGAGGGATGATGAGATTGAAGAGTGTTGATTATATTCTATTCTTTTATCACTCAAGAATTGATTCCTCACTTTCTCACATATTAAATGTGACAGTGGAAAAAATGGGTATGAAATAACTTTTAGCAGTGCTCGATGATCGAGCCAGATTTTGTCCGATATTTTGATTGATGCACCGTCACATACGACAATACCAGTAAAATAGTATAGATCAGGTACACTTGGTACCGGCTTGAAGGAATTACTTGAGTTGCTGATAAAGTGTACGATCCGAGAACGATTGTAGAGTATTTTGAGGCCCGGAAAAAAGCATTTTGTTCCGAATACAGGATATGATCATCACAGCGAGTTCTGAGATAAATGGCAGCCAACTGACGAGATTGCTGAGTAGGATGAGTTTTCAGTAAATGTTCGAGAATTTGTCCACAGTCTGAACTGTTCGTCAAAGGAGGAGCAAGTTTCATTGTAACGTTACAGATCCCAAACCACGATCCAACTATCTGTTGGGGAGTCGATACTTCACAGATATAGGCGACGTGACGTGAATTTTCACATCCTTTTTGATTATTTAAAACGACTGACCATGCAACACATTCCCCATTTCCACATGAAAACTGATCTTTATGACACAGTCGATCATCACAATCGAATGTTGATTTTGTTGAACAGTCAGCGTATTGTTTATAGATTTCATCAAGTTCCTGCTCATCGCTCCAATCCATGCAATCAGGCATTGCATCGAAGGCAAACTCGATTGGAATACACATTCCATTGCGACATTGAAATTCGTCTGGTTCACATTGGAAAAGTTCTAACAGATGACAGTTGAATTCATCAGCTCCATTCTGGCATTGAGTGAATCCATCACAAATATGTCGCCATTCTAGAAACATGTCTGCCCCTGGACATGTGATGCCATCCACAAATCTCGTGAGTAGTTCGTTACTAGTATATACACGAGTGGCATATAATTGTCGACTTAACCAAAGACTAGGTGGAAGCATCCCTATTGGAAAAATATATTCGCATTCTCTACCAATTCGGTTTTGACTGCAGTTGCACAATGTTGTTCCAGCAGCTGCACGAGTATTTCTATCATCGTCACCACTGAAATAAGCAGCGTATTGTTCGATCAAATAAAAAGGTATCATCCAATTAATCAAATTTTCAGTACTAACATTGAGTTTCTTCAACTTGTCAAATGTCAATAATTTTCCGCCCGGGCACGATGTAATATTATTATTCATTATGATTGGCCGGCAGTAGTATCGGTAATCAATAACAAAACATTCTTCTCGAGTTGAATCTTTCGAATGGATTATCCAAAAATGATTGAAATTTTCAACGGACAATTCCACTAAGCTGCAAATCATTACAATCCAAAGTTGTGAACTATACATGTCTCGATTCCAATTTACTTCAGAATCAACAGACAATAATATAACTCTTTGATGCTACTTTATGGCATATAACATTTGTCACGTCTTTTATTCAAACAAAGAATTTCCTGTAGGAAAAATCTTGTTTTGTCTTAATGGCATGTATTGTCAATACGATGAGATAATCAATGAGTGTACATGACTATTATTCTGTTCTTTTAAAAACTTATTTTTTCTGTCAACATTTATTCTTTCAGAGTCCCATAAAAAAAAGTTTTGCACTGAATATATAATTAACTTCAATTTGAGAATTTCTTTGAATTTTTTCGTATTAAATTATGAACAACGTATTCTTTAACTTGATTAAATTTCAGGAAAATGAAAAATGTACTGCGAATATTTTTCAGAAATAAAAGAAAAATTAAGCAAATTAAACTGTCTTTATAGAAATTTGATCATTGATTTTCATTGAACCAAACAACAAAGCTGATCGTCATTGACGAAGAGCTGGCATGATGCAAACTGGTACGTCTGTTTTGTAAGGTCATGTTGTTGAGGCAATGAGTTTTTCAGTTTGAGCTGCTTATGTTGCTACACTGGAAATATTAGTAGTCAATTGACTTATATCTTCTATAGATGTTGCTCCTTCTTGTATGATTGCATTGGCAAAAATATTCTCAATTCTTTCGCCTGCTAGCTATAAATAGATTCAAGAACAAATTTAATATTAAATGTCATGAAATACTTGTTTATTCGTAAATCACCAGTGAAAGTGACATCGTTGATGCATCCTTGTCGCACAGCATCGACAAAATCGAGTGATCATTGAGCTGTCCGCAATAAGGTATTGATCAATTAAGAAAAAAACAAATCTCACACTCGTGTTGCTAATGCACTCATCACAATTTGTGCATCAGTTATGTTCGCTGTTCGTGTCATTGCTTGTGATTGAACACTATTTGTACTGTATCCTTGTACACACATTCCACTGGCATTCGCATCTGTGATATGAGCACATATCGTAAATAAGATGAACTTATAGTGAGTCTACATGAAATCATGTTTTAAAAGTGAATCTTTTCATTGATGAATATTTCTCACAGCAATTTTTTAAATCCAATCTGAGAATTGAACTTGTTCGTATTGAACATTGATGTTTGCCCAATTATAGAGACTACTCTTTTTTTCGTTGCAAACAGATTTTGTCCTACCTGAATCGCATGTTCGTCTACCCGTATTGAAATCTAACGCATTCACAGTGCAGATTGGAGAGTGGACGTTGTTGAACAAAACAATATTAAATTACCCAAGTAAATCTAAAAAGGCCTTCGATAGGCACGGCGACTGTTTCGATCCTTTCGATCTTGAATAATCGACCAGTCGATTTTCTCCGAGTACTCAAATCTCAGTTGACGTGAAAATATTTTGAACGAATTAGCGAGCATTCGGTGAAAGAAACACATCGAAGCCCATTTTTCAACTATTCGACTTTTTTTGTGCAATAAAAGCTTATTAAAACTCTCAAAGATCAGCTATAAAGATGCATTGAGGAAAATCGCTAATACTTGGATACGATCAATGATGATCTCAAAGTCAAATCTGCACTTTATTGTCTTATAAATTCTAAGCTACATAAGAAAGAAATCCAACCAAATGTATTGAAAATCTTTTGAATTCTTTACATAACTGTCTTAGAATTCGCTTCCATTTGAGATATCAAAAGCTTGAAAGTCGATTAATATTCATTATTATCAATTATCAATCGATCCAAACAAAAATAATATTATACGCTTTCCAGACAAAAAGTGTTCTTAATGAATTCTTTTATCATTAATCATAGACAGATCTAAATTAATTAATCTTAATTTTTCTTACCATCAATCAATTTGTATCATTATTGTATACATAACTGTTCTTTATTTCTCTTTCTCGGTTTAATGTTACAATAAAATCTATGGAATAGAATCAGAATTTTCAACTTTTTTAGAATATGATGCTAGAAATTTTTTCTCAAGTATTGTTCGTGAAATACTGTTTGATGAGCTGAAAAAACTAGTATGAACAAAACTTTAGGGAAAATATTATCAGAGTAGTTCGTTATTCTTCTTCGGATATAACTGATCACTACACTCCCAAGATTAATTAAAATAAATACAAAAAAATACTTAGGGCATACCAAAAGTACGGGCAGTGGCACTTAAATACCACATTGTAGACTTAAATAACTTTTTTTCATGTAGGCTGATAGAGAAAAAAAGCTCTATCTTTCTATGCTATTTGATCGTACTTCAGCTAATATTATAATATTAAATTATCTATAAAACCTATTTTGGTTGGTTATATGATAGATGTATAGTGTGTGTAAAAATATTTTTCTAAGGAGAAGGTGTAATTCCGTGATTTTAAACGGAATAAATAGCAAATTTTATATCAAATGAAAGGACATCAAAAATGGAATTTATCAATATTAAATAGTAAGAGTTCTGTCAATCTTCTTATATCAAACATAACAAATTTCTAAAAATTTTTTTAGTACTACCCTTATAGAAAACCATTTTTATGCACCTTTGGTTCTAAAGACTTTTTCTTTAATATCAGAAGTTCTATAAAACTCTTATCATTTAATACTGATCAATCCCATTTTTGACGCGCTTTCATTTGATATAAAATTTGCTATCAACTCTATTTAAAATCACGGAATTACACCTTCTCTTGGAAAAATATTTTTACACACCCTGTACAACTATCATATAACCAACCAAAATAGGTTTTATAGATAATTTAATATTATAATATTAGCTGAAGTACGATAAAATAGCATAGAAAGATAGAGCTTTTTTTCTCTATCAGCCTACATGAAAAAAATGTTATTTAAGTCTACAATGTGGTATTTAAGTGCCACTGCTCGTACTTTTGGTATGCCCTAAGTATTTTATAGTTCTATATCTCCATAGATGGAAAAATAATTACACAAAGGATGTTCGGAATGTTGGGGTAATAAAGTCTTATTGCCCCTTCTCACCTTCTAACTGACCCGCTGATGCGTAGATTCTTATTCTCTTCATTTTTATCCATGCAAAGTAAAAAATTTCAATCGAAATCAAACGTTATACAAACTTACAATCAACGATTACTATAATAGAATTAGGAAAGATCATTTCTTCCATATACAAAATCGTCCATCTTCCTTTCGTACATATACAGCAGATAAAGTAGGTACAACAATGCTTCGTCGAATATTAAACCAGTTTAACCGAAAAATTAAACTACTAGTAGAATATAAGGCATAGTTAACGAACTCTCCACAGAATAAACTTAGTACCGACAAACTAACACAATGGATTATACTTCTCCATACTTTATTTCTCATCATTTTCCATTTGGATGCATAAACGTTCGTCATGTATGCGTGATTACCTCACATACACAAATCCGCCAAAAAATTTTAGGGAAAACTTTGTAAAACAACATATAAAAGAGCGTTGAAGTATTTATAGTAGAACTTTGGTTCCCCTTCTCTACAGATCGTGATAAACAGACTCATTAACATTCCTCACTATATAATTGATTAATTCATAATGACTAATTATAATTAATTTATAATATCTTATTAATATATTCCTGGTATTTTGCACTGAAAAACTCTTACTTTTGTATAATACAAAAAAAATCGCAGAATTAATGGACATCGAATTGAATCAATGAACTTTTGTTCAGACATAGTATTATGCTAAGAGTGGCCATCTATGCAGAGAGAGGATAGTTACTTATAAGTTTATAGTCAAGTTTAATGTAAATACAACCAATACTAGTAGTTATATCATGCCACACATTTTGATTTTCGCTCAAAAATATTTTCTATCAGCTTTTTTTTCATTGATTTTCTTAAATTTTGTTAGAAAATATAGTTTATTATCCATGTATAGTTTGCATGTATTCATATTCATTCGCTTTTTCGCTCATAATTACACGAAATTTTAATCACTAATAAAAAAAAGATTACTAATGACATTAAAAGAGCACAAATAGTAAAATTAACTAAAACATCAATCCATTATGAATGAAGTGCATCATGATAATTGTTCGATATTTGTAGAACTTGAGCTATGCAAGCTGCTTATGCTTGTTGTCATCCTCGTATGTAGTTTATAGTTGCTGGTCCATTATCTTGATTATGTTCCATCTCTCATAATTTTGCAATTAACTTCAATATTAATCCTTTTACTTCCATTCGATACGTTTTAGATGTAAATATATGAACATAAAATATCGTATTGTAATTCATATATAAAAGTAATGACATTGTGATAAAATTAATGAATATCTCAATTTGTTTCTGCTCATTAGATTTAATGAATCCCATATTATTTGTTACGTTCGTATAGACAAATGTCAACGGATATGTAAATGTACATAATATATAGACAATTATTTCAACTAACACAAGCTTCAATAAATTGATATCTCGTCGACTCAATTGACTAGTATGATCGAGTGGTCGAACACGAGAACGTACTTTTCGTAAAGCATTCTTCAGAAGTATACTGAAAGTAATCATGACTAAAATGGGTATAATACCATTAGCAATTAAAGTATAAAAGCTAAATATTTGTCCATAGAGTCCATAAACATTGCATCGATTATTTTCAATTGTTTCCCAGATAAGCAGATGAATACTAACTGTCATCCAGAAAATAATCAGAATACCAATCAATCGACGAGCAATTTGTGGTCGGCAGAGAGCTTGAATAGAGGGATGCGAATTACACAATGCATATCGATCAGCACACATCAATATGAGTGTATAACGGAAACACATCGAGTTAACATGAATAATATAACCACGGATACGACATAATATTAAAGAAGAGTTTACCACATCGAAATGATCCAATCCATATATGAGTGGAGCTATTCCCCAGTTAGCAGCAATGAGACCAAAAACAGATACTGCCAATAGATAGATAGAACATGAGTTTGTTCGATATTTTTTTTTGTGAAACGACTCCTATTGCCATCAAATTACATACATTACCAAGTGCAAGAATTATTGGTAATACATAACGAGTGATATACTGCTGAACAAGAATAAGATTGGTTATTGTCGACATATTCGTATATAAAAAGTTAAAACTAGTACTAATATCAAAAAAAGTCCTTCCAACAATTGAGATTAAAAATAATTATATTTAAACTAAAAATGCAAGTTAGAAAATGATTAGCTTACTGGTTTTTTTCTTATACCCATTCTAAAGAAAACAAATGATTTTATGATATATGTAGTATATTATGTGGATAAGTTATTTTTTGATCATGATCATTCTTTCATTTAAAACAAACTTTTCTTCCAATTAACAATTATTAAAAAAATTTCTTTTTTTCTTTATTAATATTTTATAAATGACTTCCTTTATTCTGTATTGCTGACAGTGAAATTGCCTCTTATTTCTTATTTATATTTGCTTCATTTACTTGCAGCTATTATTCCCTTGAAATTAACAATGAGAAATGACGTCTATCTATAAAGGTATGTGCTTGATACTTTTATTTATTTTCATAAATTTTCTTATTTCATCTTTGTATCATCTGACATCTTCTACTTAAAAAAAATTAAAAAAATATCAAAAGATTCAGTGTGACTAGTTTCCACACTTCTAGCAAAATCACTTATTGGTACATGACAAATTCTTCTTCTTATTCTATTAGTGGATGAATCACGTCAAAGCACATGATTAATGCCTAGTCTTAGATTAATCGATATATGTTTCCCTGATAATTTTTTTTCCGAACTTTTTGATATTATTGATAGAAGCACATACGAGCTACATAAAGACGTTAGCAAAATATATATAGAAAAACAGGTGAAATTGATTTAAAAACATCTCCTGGTGGACCTAAAATTGTACATACAAAAGGTGTCTTTCATTTATAACTTTAAGAACAATTCTTCTATGGAAATAAAACATTTCTCTTCAGCTTTAGCTTCGATTGAATGCTTATCCCTACTGGGGGACACAAGTGTTCATTGTAACACACTGAAACACGCTAAAAGTAGGCTCGTGAAAACTATCGCTTTCAAATCCTTTTTATTTAAAAGATTTTTTGAAGTCTTGAATAGTGCACACTTTAACGCGCCAAAACGCATGTTTTCATCGATTTAGCCTAAATGGATGACTTACTTGACAAACTAATTGAGAAACTTGATTTACAGCTAAAACAAAACTGAAGGTATGGATTAGTTGTATATTTCTGAAAAAGCACTCCATTTTTGGACTCTTCGGTCATTTTCTATTGAGATGATAATATCACTTTGACTTTGTTAGTTGTGATTGAGTTTTTGTAGAAGTACTAGTTTTTTTAATTATTGAAATTGTTTCTATTTCACCTTCTCTGACGAGTTCGAATAAAAGTTAATAACATCATCTATTTAATATAAACTTAAGTGTAAACAAACAAATATGATGGAAAACTCAAGCGATTCGTCGAACTTTGTTTCAATTTCGAGAGTGAAAATAAGCATTGAAAAGAGAAATGATCAACGTGAAATAGTGGCGTAGCCAAAAAAAAATTACACGGAGAGCAATGCCTCCTTACGAATTTTTCAGTACATTCTGTAAAGCTAAGGGAATTACTTATGAAGCACTCATAATAAAAGCTGAGTTTCCTTCATTTAGACATTCAGTTTTCGTTGAAAAATGTTTGTTGTCATAGGATCAAAGATTTTTAACCTTGTCTCGTACCATAAAACCCCTTTCAAAACAAACTCTGCAGCTCTCCATTTGCAAAACTTTTGCCACCGAAAGTGGCCACGCTATCGATGGCTGTTGGAAAATGAAACTTATTTTTCTTAAAACTACCATCGTAACATCTTTTGATGATAACATGGAAAAGTCTAATATTTTCCTATTAAAAATTTACAGAGAGGGCGTTGCACCTCCATGTCCTCCCCCCGGTGACTACGCCATGAACGTGAAACTAAATGAAGAAAAAGGATGTTAACGTTCCTTGCTGAACTCATTGATAATGCTTTTCACTATAATTCTTCGTGCAAAAATGACACAAGTTCTATTCAAAAAAAAATAGCCCATCTGAATAAAAAGACTAAATTATGACAAAAGAAAACTCAAGAACCCAAATGAGGTACGTATGGCAGCCCTGATCTGGACCACGCACTCTACTTTCTGAATACTCGTGAAAGCAAAACGTTTTGCTTGACGATCGTATTATTAATCTTTTTATTTTTTGTGCATACTTATATTCAACAATAGAGATCGGTAAAGACATCTCAAATCGACCAGAAACATTGAATAGACTCGTAATGGAAACTGTGAAGGGCCTAAGAAAAATTAAATTCTGTTATGAATAAATGAAATATTTTTAGAATTCTATCGTTATTATCATCATAATAAAAGACAATTACAGATGTGGATTTATCAATGTTTAGTGTATGTTCGATTGACATCGTGAATTTTTGCTTCAACTAATTAGAATTACATATAAATGTACCGCTAATGAGATGATGCTTCATTCTTCATTCGCTTGAAGACACCACTTGGTACAGCCATTTTACGTTGTCCCAAGCCAATGAGAAAATCAGTAAGTCGTGCAGATACCATTGAAAACGGAAAGCAGAAAAGGCTTGACTGCCATCCGGGTCGGTAACGAATGCGTGGTTTTGAGCTTACTAATGCATGACACACTGCATTAATCACTTTTATCGGATCATCAGCTGTTTCTGTCGTCAGTTTTGTTCCTTCTGTAACCCAGTCCGAAAAGAAGGCCTCACCCCATCGCTCCTTAGTTTCAGTATCGACATGATCATTCCACACGGTTCGCATTTTTTCAGCAACTCCCTCAATAATTGGCGTACGCATAAAGCCAGGCTCAATGATTGAAACACGCAAATTCCAAACAGCCATTTCACGACGAAGACAATCGGAAAATGCTTCAAGCGCATATTTCGAAGAGCTATAGGCAGGTGCACCAGCAGCCGCAAGAAAGCCCGCTGCTGAACTCATATTAACAACGCGTGAGTCTGGTTCGGCCAATAATAATGGCAAAAATGTCTTGGTCATGGCCACATGGCCAAAGAAGTTAACTTCCATGACTCGGCGTATCGATTCGAGCGAGACCCAATCAATGAGTCCACCATCGGCAACACCAGCATTATTCACAAGTCCATATAAACTTGATGTTTTGCTCTTGACTAGAGCAAGAGCAGCATCGATGTCTTGTTGACAGGTGATGTCGAGTACAAAGACGGTTGCACGCGAAGAGAGTCGACTAGTGAGTGTCTGTTTGTTGTCGGCACTATATACTCCAGCCAGGACGTAAAAACCTCGATTGGCAAGTTCAATGGCAATACTGTGTCCGAAGCCAGTATCACAGCCTGTGATTAACACATACTTATCACGTGGGTCTATGTTTTTGGCTGGAAAGAAATATTCGTAAAGTCGATAGACAATATAAATACCCGAAACAATAGAAACAAATAGTAGCATTGTTGCTATTTTAATGCAAGTCTAGCGTTCTACGCACTTACACAGAATCCAAAAGTGTGTCGAAAATGATGACGCACAAAAAAGAAAGAGAATATCAACCACACGCGTGACTTTCTATTTTTTCTCGTTCTCTTTCTCTACGCTGCCTGTTGATTGTAGCCATGGCCGTTTGATGAGAAACAGAATAAAAATAAAGACTCAACATAGATGACGATAGAATACGTGTGTTTTGAAGATATTTTATATGACATAATAAAATCAACGCTATTTACTGATATAGCGTATACAGTTATCTTTTGTTTATGAGTAACATTGATGTATATGCTGTTAGGATGAAGGAGAGACAAAGAAAGTAAACTATACTCAAAATATATATTCTCCGTGGCGACATCTCCAAATTATGAAAAATTGAGTCTACCAATTCTTTTATCATCGATGATGTAGTGAATGTTTCAAGTAGATCTAAGTTTTCTCTACTGTAAGTCATCTTAAAGTATAAACTACCTCATATTCATAAAACTTGCAATGATTTGCCTAGTAATGTATAAGAATAACTTTTATCGTCAAAAAAATATTGTATGTATGTCTCAAAAAATGATATTTTTAAAATTAACTGCAATTTTTGTTTTTGTTAAATTAGCATGAGAATCTTATTTTGCATAGAGATTTTAAAAATGTAATTTAACCAAGACAAACGTTTGATTTTTTTTATAGAACTTCATTCGAAATATTCTTAAATTTCACATAAATATACTCATTATCATTGTTGTTGATACACGAAAAATGATGGACATGATTGTTGCTCAATACTCACTAGAAAATCATCGATATTGACAATGTTAGAATGACCTGATATTATCACATCGTTTGAGAATTAATTCCAAAGAGTTTATATTGATTTTACTAGGAGATTATTTTATTCAAAAAAAAAAAACTTGGAAATCTATGTATTATGAATTACTTTTTCAAATCTAAATCAGCTTTATCAGATTCAAAACTATCTATTTCTAATATTATAGTCTAAATAAAATAATTTTAGAAAAACAATTTTTTATGTTACTAATCTACATACATTATGGAAGGGAAGAGTGTCTAGATTTTCATGAAATGATTAAGTGAAAAAACAACAAACGTAGAAAATATTGCCTTTTTTTCATAATAATTATTTTTATCTATTTTAAAAAGAGAAAAAGATTGAAGACATGAACACATTCTAATGATATTTTTTACTTGTGTGTATTCTATATGATAACATTGTTAGAATATTCTACAACAGTAGTTTGTAAGCAAAATGCACGACAATATAAGAATAAAACATTCATCAAAATAAGTTTTTTTCGATCATATCTTTTCATGAAATTTTCCATAGTATTATAAATATTTTGAAATGAAATTGTGAATTATTTCGTATATAAATAATATGCATAAAAGAACATTTCATAAAGATCTTTGCTCATCTAAATAATCAAGAAATGAGTAATCTATTTTAAATTATTGAATCAAATTGATTTTTCATGAGCAGCTTTTACAGTAAAATAACACAATAGAATCAATATCTTTCAATAAAAATAATATTGGTAATAAAAATAGTCAATGATTTCCTTTTTGTTTTCATTGCTTTATTTCTTTTTCCATAAATTGTATTCTATTATTAATAAAGTAAGTTTATTTGTTCATATATTATTCATTTATTTCTTCATTCTATGTATTTATTTCTGTCATATTATGCAGTTTCATGATCTCGATCACTTACTTATCTTAATAATGTGGCTGAAGCAATTGACGACCTTATCATTGTTGGTGACGAAACACTACGTGGTATAAGTGTTCATCATAACAGAACTAGCAGTCAAGTACTCGATTATTGTATAACAGTTCAAATTGTATCTCCTCATATAAAAAAACAATAAAAAAGTCTTTAAATGAATTGTCTATTCACTGATTTGTCAACTAAGGTTTATATAAAATAGAGTAGTCAATTGGAGTATCTCTCACAAAAAAAATTGTGAAAGTTATGACAAAGAAAAGGAAGAGAAAAACAAATCCTATTATTCGACATGTCATTTGATAGATTTGATGTTCATTATTCCATGGTAATAGAAAACCAAAGAAAAAACCCACAAAAGCGCCACCAAAATGAGCTGAATGTGCTACATTGAGTTTGAAAATAATTATAAGAATTGCACTAATGATAATAGGAAATAATACCAGCAAAACTATTTGCATGAGTATGAAAAGACGATGAGCTCTGTTGATTTGCATTGCAAGAAGACGATCCATAGTAAAAAAAAGCATTAGACCATAAAGAGAACCAGAAGCTCCAATGCTAGCTAAAGAAAAAAAGAACCAATCACAGACTTCATCAGTCAATTAATGAACATATCTGACAGACAAAATAAGTAAGATCAAGTATTCTTAATTTCAAATATTTACATTTACTTACATTTGTGTCTATTTTTCATCACGTAACCTAAGCTAGCACCCAATTCGGAAAGCCAATAAATAATAGCTATACGAACTGAACCATATTTTCGTTCTAATAGAATACCATA
>JAJEKB010021102.1:1237243-1279608 GCA_022393335.1 Macrotrachela quadricornifera | reverse complement strand
AGGCCTCAACCAGAGTAGTTCATTCACAAAGTTTCAGAATTTTTGGACTAAGCATTCCCGAGATATAATGTTTTCAAAATATCTATGCATACAACAATATTCGTAAAAAACTATGTTTATGTTATCAGACTCATATCTCGAAAATGCTTAGTCCAAAAATTCTGAAACTTTGTGAATGAGCTACTCTGGCTAAGGCCTTGATATGGGTAAAGTCGTACGTCAAAACTCAAAACTTTGGTTTTAAGTCGAAAAGGGATCCCATAGGCAAATTCTAGTAAAAAGTCGATATCGCAGCTAGTTTTCAACTTGCGTCCGTAGTAACTTAGGATATATCACTCCTAGCTATGCCCTATCTAACCAATATATCCCCGAGCAAAGAGCTTTTTGACACCTCAGCTAGTTCCCTCTTCAGTAGATTATCCAACAGAATGATTCATATATGAGGTTGAAACATTAGAAGCAAGAGTGAATATCTCTATAAAGATGATAGTGGTTTCTAATACTATCTTCTGGAACGGAAAGAGAAGCTTGACTTGATGATTTCTGTTCATAATTTCAATAAATTCTCATGTTTCATATAGCCTATTACGCTCGAACTTCAACACAAGTATATTCAAGTGCTAAATAAATATTAGCTCATTATCACGCTGAACTCTGATGAAATGCAAAATTCGCGAGATTGCAAGAAAATGATACCAGGCATCTAAGCGTTTTTTCTTTTCATGCAGGAAAAAAAAGCTGAAAAAATAAAGTTATGCATAACTTGAAAAATAATAAAATATTTGAATATTTTAGAGATAAAAGTTAACGATAGGATCAGAAGAAGAATGTAATGATAGTCAACGAAAATGAGAGCGATGAGTATTTGATTTCATGCGGTCTCTAATAAAAACTAGTCTCTAACATTTTATGTTTTTGGATACTTTAATTAGTAGAACAGAATAAGTGATGCAATTGCAGTACAAATCGTTGGAATATCTAATAATTTACCTGAATTATTTTTCATCTTGGATTGAAGAAATTTTCTCGACAATATAACGGCTAGTAGGATAACCAATACAACCAGAACAGTGATAATCAGTAAAATAAATTTGCGATTCTGCAAAGATCGTTTGAATATTCGATTCATCCATGAAGATTTATCATTATCCTCGTGCCGTCTATTATGTTTAGTTGGTGATGAATTCATTTGCTTAATTTGATGAGGAGGAACTTTTGTAAGTGAAGTCGAGGGATCTAGCATAAGTTTTGATTCAAATTTGTCAGGTAAAAGTCCTAAAAAAAATCTAATTATATAGAAAGTAATCTCTCCTATTCTGATAAACTAGTTGAAGAAAATTTGTCATCTTCATTATCTTGCGAAAGAATGTCCTGAAGTGAAAAGTTTCGTTGGCTGTTTTTTTCTCGATTTCTTTGGTATTCTGAAAGATATGAAAAGATCCATATATTTCAAAAAAACTGAATACTTAAAACGAAACTAACCTTTAAGACGTTTCGCCGCATCATGACATTGTATTTTGTTGAATGCTTCAATGAGATAATCACAATCTTGATGACTAATAATTGCTTTATCAAAAAGTGATTCAAATACACGAAGTGTTCCAGTCAGTGAGGAATCATCACGTAACGGTCTTGGAACATCTTCACCAAGAAGAAAATGTAGTCGTTCTCGATCTCGATCTGATAGAAGATCTTGTATTTTTAGTAGGACAGATCGAAAATCAAATGACGCACTCATGTCAGAATAATAGATCACTGTCAAAAATCTGAAAACAAAAGATTTGTTGATCTACATTTATAGTGTAATTGAATAGTAAACTCATGTGTTCATTTGTGGTCAAACTGCAATGTAGTTACTCGCAATTGCGATTAAAAAAAATCGTATTTTTAAGAGATTACGCCCAATCAATGCGAGCATTTTTTAAATTAATAATCATCCATCTAACAATTAGATATTTGTATAGGTCATTTAATACACCCTGACACGGACCTTTATTCTTTAAAAAAAATAAATGAAATATCTTTCTCACTGTAAAAAGTTAAAATAAGCGAGAGTACTTACGACACTTCCTTTTATACCTCTATGCGTCACAGTTGTCAAAAAAGTGGTGACATGAAAATAGCGTATAGAACATGTGCATATTTGATTTGAGACGATACGCATTACTTTTTTTATTTATCTTATGAAGAAAATAGCATGTAACATAGATAATACATACGACAGAAGAAAAAAAGGAAGAGAAAAAGCAGCGACGGAATAAGAAATTTGGGTAGCTAGATGAATAACAGTAAACATGATATGGCTGTGGTAATGTTTTGACGATTCTCTAGATTTGCGTATTCGTATTTTTTTTTCTTCGCTGCTTTTTCTCTTTCTTTTTCTTTTTCGCGAGTGTACTATTCATTTTATATGACATTTTCTCGATACGATCAATAAAAAAAAGAACATGTGCCTTTTTAGTATTTTTCTTCCTGTATCGTCTAGCATCGTCTTAGGCAAAACGTATACATGTTCTATAGACTATTGACTCTTCAACTACAGTGTAAATTTAAAATAGTCAATCATTTATTTCCAAGTCGCCCTGTGCGATATTTTTTTATACGTAGGTCATTCTCACTGAAAGATGAAACAGTCCAGTCACAGAAATCAGATGGCGTTGCATACAAATTTAAACAAAGACGCCCCTTTAGAATACAAATTTCAATTCTTATAAAGATCATCTAAATCATTTGATTTAGTAACGTTGCACATTATTATTACAGAAAAAAAAGTTGTAGTCTTTTTGGTACATTAATTAAAATACTTACTGTTATTTACAACATTTCATTCAATATTATTTCGACTTATAAAGATATATTTTCTAAAATTAAATTACACTATTTTTTAGAATTTTTCTCTAGCTTACTCGAAATATTTTATTCAACATTTTTTGAATGAATTCAAATATTTTTTTTGATTACCTTTTTTTAAATTTAATTAAGCTATTTCTTTACGAATTTTTGCTCAATTATTTTGAATATTTTATTTGATATTTTTTACAATGAATCGGATTATTTTTTATGAATTAATTACAATATTTTCTTAAATGAAGTTATCTATATATTGTACATTTTAAAAATCTATAAAAATTTAGTTCTACTTATGTTATACCAAAAGTAGTGACCATCTCATCTTAATTGCTTATAATCAGATAAAAAAAAAATTTCTTTCTGTATGAAGAGATAGAGCATCGTTTGCCCCATGTTTCTATACTAAAGGATCACTATTCAATTGATATAATTTATAAAAATTTCCAGACAAACTTATTTTTGCGGAAGCCCAATTGGTACTAGTAGTGCATATTATCATTCATATATGTTGTCTTTTCGCTCTTCTTTATTTTCCTACCTTTTCAATAAGCTATCTCATCTGACAAGATTCTTTAAAAGCCCTAATACAAACTTTTAGTATACCCTATGTAGTACTTTATTGCTTCGGAAATAGACTCAAAATTTTTAGTACAAATACTAAATATTTAAAGACTAATCGATATTCTCTCATTCATTATAGGGTATTGACTTATTAACTAAAACATCTCTTAATTGACTATATGATCAACGATAAATATATGTGGAAAGAATCGGTCACTACTATAATAGAAAAAGAAAAATGACTCCGTTATTCAAAGAATAAATGAATGATCCATTAAGACCTCATTAGAACTGAATTATGAAAATAATTTCTTGCGGAATTAAAAATGCTTTTTTAGATTGAAAATAATGTTCAATCTATACAATTTTGAATTTGCTTTAATAAAACCCGTCTCATTGTTTTTTAAATAAATTGTCTCTTTTTCATGAAGTACGTTGTGTTATACGAAATTTATTTGGGCAAAAGAAGCATATTTTGTAGATCTTACACAACTAATCCTTTTTTTTTATAAAAGTTTCTTTGATCATATTTCAAAAAAAATTTGAACAGAAGACAATAAGTTAATCCTTGCTGAACAATCAGGGTTTAGGCCAGGAGGCTTATTGCCTACTAGAATATTGTCCACTTAGCAGGAGATTAAGAACAATCTAGCAGCCAATATGCCAATCTTGGTCATATATGTAGACTATAAAAAAGCCTACGATATGGTCTGGCATGCTGGACTGCTAGTAAAACTGCATGACTTGGAAATTCCGGCGGGCCTCATACAGATGATATTATCCTGGCTAAGAAATCGTCAGGCGTATAACACTATAGGTTAGCGGAACTCCGAAAAATTCAACATGAGCATTGTATTCCCTCAAGAAAGCAACTTGAGTCCCTAACTCTTTATCATATACCACTGTGACCTGAGTAAATGCCTTGGAGTGCATTCGGATTACCACTTCGCAAATGACTTGAGTGTGCTGATAAGTGTCCCAATAATGAGATCTCTGCGAGCGATGATAGAATATGTACAAAAAGAGATGAAAATGAAGTATGTAAAAGAATAGCAGAATATGCGATAAAATGAAAACAGCCGATCAACGTACAAAAATCGATCACTGCCTATCTAAAGTCGCCACAGCACTCGAAAATTCGGAGCAAAGACAGTGCCTTTTTTACATGTTTTCTGCACCTAGCATAGATCTTCCGATCTTATCCATTTCTGCCGAAGAATCAACGGAAAGTGTTGGACAGGAAGTTTCGAGTAACAACTACACTAGTACACAGATGCCCATATGTATCGGCGGCGGTGGGCTTATCCACACTAACTGAAGAAAAAGGCATTGGAGTTCTATGCAGAGGAGAATGATTCACTATGATACTACTTCAGGCCGAGAGGAGTGAAGAAGTTAATAATTAGGCAGGACTCACTTTTGGTTGAATGGATTAACTTTGTGGAGCAAGCAGCAATCAATAATTAAACATCCTAACCGAGCAATATGAGCTTCTATAAACAAAGTAGCTAGTGAAGAAAACTTCAGTCATGACGAAATGAATCAACTGCACCTTACTTCATCCAACCGATAAAATGTTTTTTCCCTTTTTTTCTCCCTGTATGTAAGCACTCAAGAGTGTAACACTTACAATAAACGCACAAGCAAAAAAACAAATGCAACTAAGATTTAGTTTTATAAATAATCGAAATATAGTCAAGGTAGAAAGAAACAGACTTGAAAATACAATACAAATGGCAGAAAAAAAGCGAAACAAAGTTCTGTGTAGTTTATGAGTTGAAATTGACGCTTATTTAGGACAGACAGGACCTTGAGGCGGAGGTGCATGGGGTAACTGTTGTTCTTTTCCTTCGTAATTCGATGGTCCCGGTGGATGATATCCATTTTGTCCGTGAGGACCACTGGGTGGAGGCTTCTGTTGATGATCATCGTACTTAGAACCGTGATGCTGGTGGCCACCTTGAGAATCCATTTTACTTCTTTTTTTTCAAATGTAGCAAACACTAATGATTACTCTCTAATGTGCAATAGGGATATTTATTTCACCATGCTGCGCAAGAAAAGAACAATTATGTCTCATAATATATACTTTTTTCTCATACCAGGCCAATCTCATACTGAGGAGAATCGTAAAGCGATCGATTTATAATTGCCGATAATGCTCTTTTCATACAAGAATGTGCACACAGAGTAACAAAATACTTACTAATTTATCGCGGCTGCATACCAATCTTGGAGAAAAGGCATTTTCATACACCGGGATTATTTTTGAAAATATATACGTTAACGACGGTACGAGATGAAAGAGCAAAAAGAGAGAATTTCATTATTAATTATATTGTTCTTGTTTATTTTGTACTCGCTAACGTGAAAAAAAGACAATCAAGAAGTGAGTTATTCGATCCGAAAGAACACGTCTATGATCAAGTTAGAGATACCGCGCTCCTATTCTTGAGAATGCGAACGCATATCAATCTTGCATCAAACGACTACCTGAGAGTCCATACAGACTCCATTTTAAAAAAAACTATGTTTAGAAGAGCTTTTAGTTCTATCATTAGGTTAATAATGAAGAAATAGGATTAAGTGTTGTTATTAAGGTACACATTAGTAATGTATCTCACGTAGAATGAATAGTTCAAAGCGAAATACCGTTCATAAATAATCATTTCATAAATAAGAGTAGCGTTTGTGATACACTAGTTATCAACTTGTGATAGTATGCCGTAGCCATCGATCCTATCGTGGCGTGCGTTCATCTTCACCCTCACCTTTCACCCCTTATTTACAATGAAATATGATAGAAAACGATGATCGTTTAATATACCGTTTACAGTGGTCATTTTGTTACAGTAGTAGGTAACGACCATTGTTTATGGTCGCCATAATACATCGTAAAAACTTCGGTACTGATTGCTATCAGTGTTCACTTTAAACGGTTATAGTCTTTCATCGTAACTGAACGGCATACAGCTGATGCTTCGCGCTTAAGATTCATAGATATTACTCTGTACATATATATATATGATCAACAGCTTCCTACTATAGATGACAAAGACAGAAAAAAAATAGAACCAAAACTCATGAGACACTCTTTACTTATGTAGAATTTACATATTCTAACAGGTTAAATGAAGTAATCAATTGGCGTTTCTCTTACAAAAAAAATTGTGAAAGTTATGATAAAGAAAAGGAAGAGAAAAACAAATCCTATTAATCGACATGTCATTTGACAGATTTGATGTTCATTATTCCATGGTAATAGAAAACCAAAGAGAAAACCCACGAAAGCGCCACCAAAATGAGATGTATGTGCCACATTGAGTTTGAAAATAATTATAAGAATTGCAGTGATAATGATAGGAAATAATACCAGCAAAACTATTTGCATGAGTATGAAAACACGACGAGCTCTGTTGCTTTGCATTGCAAGAAGACGATCCATAGTAAAAAAAAGCATTAGACCATAAAGTGAACCAGAAGCTCCAAAAGTAGCTAAAGAAAAAGAAAACAAATCCCAGATTTCATCAGTCAATTACTGAAGCAAAATCAAGTATTTTTAACTTCAAATGTTCACATTTACTTACATTCTTCTTTATTTTTCATTGCGAAAGCTAAACTAGCAGCCAATTTGGAAAGCCAATAAATAATAGCTATACGAACTGAATCATAGTTGCGTTCTAATAGAATACCATATAAGAGTTGTTTTGAGAGATTAGATCCCAGATGAAACCAATTCATATGAAGAAAATTAGCAGTCACCATTCGCCACAATTGATGTGGATACATGAAAGAGGAACATTCCCTTTTAAGTTCATCATCATAAGAACATGTTGTTTTTATCATCAATCGAATATTATCAGGTGCTGGTCGCATACATCGTACAAAAAATTTTAAAAAATCAAATAGATTAAGTGCAAATTTTTGGTTTGGTGTGTCATCAAGAGTGAAAAAACGTCGAAGACATGAATAGATGCCAGTTTTTTTAGTGAAATTTGGTTCTTCGACTCGTATTGAAAGTGGTTGTTCTATTTCCAATTGAAAATTATCTTCAAAATTCATTATTCTAATAAGTATATTTCAAGGTCTTTTCTTCCATTTTGGCATTAGACTAGAAATATAATACTACCTGCGTTCGTTTTTTCTTTTTCTTTATTAACTATATTTATAAAAGAAGACGACATACGCTCTTCTTTTCTTTTTCTTATGGCAAAACAAAAGAGGACTGACACATCGCTATAATATTTTGCTTTTGGTTCTACTCCAAAACGAATACTTCTTTCAGTCCAATATGATCGGTACCTCATTATATATGGTAACCAATCAGATAAATAGTCCATATTTTACAACACAAATAAAAACAATAAAAAAATCCAACATTTTATAACTTTCAACAGACGTTTTAACCATTTAATATATTTCAGAATTTATTAAAAATTTTTCATAACAATATCTTACGAGGGAACATTCCAAGGTATTGGTGCGCTTTTGAGTCGAGACTCAGTACATCTTGTAGACCTTAGTAAACTATGTTTATGGTAGAAACACATCGTGCCCATGGCTTGTTTCTGGGGTGGTATTGAGGTTTCAGTGAATTTCTCCTATACGACCTTTCTTTTCCACCACAATCTTTTTCTTCAATTTTTTATATGAAACTTTGCACATAAAGACCTCAGCTGAACTAAGTTATGTAAAAAATTTCGAAACTTTTCGACAAAGTCTCTTCAGAATAAGAGGATTTCAAGATATAGACCGTTCTCTATGAGTAGTGTATACAGCATGCATTTATTGAAATCTTTATCTCTCGAAAAGACTTTGTCGAAAAGTTTTGAATTTTTTTATGCAAGGTAGACTAGCTGAAGATGCACTAAGTTCCGACTCAAAAACGTTCTAATACCTGAGAATGTTTCCTCGTAAGAAAAAGAATCATTATTTCAACTAAATCATTCGTAAAGAAAAAGTTGATGGAATTTGTTTCAAAATGAATTCAACAACTTGTAGTATGATCATTTTTGTTTCATCCGTCAGTATTTTCTTATCATAGACTGATAAATTATTTTCATTCTGATAATACGGAGTAAATCTATGTTTGTTGATCCTTTAAAAAAATACTGATATTGTAAAGAGAATTCTGTAGTCTAACTACATTATTCATGCTAAAAATAATAATTAAATATTAAATATAGTATTTGTGTTGTAACAATATTCTGAACTGTTCTATTCATTAGAAATTCAAATATATACCGATTCTTATATAGAGTAATTCGTATTTTAGTCTAACTACATTTATTAAGCACATCGAACACAAATTATAGGTCACTAAGTTCATTAGTTTTTTGTATAAGTATTCTTAATTAATATTGACTATTGGTACAATAGTTTGTTGTTGTCTTCTGACAAGTTTTTTCCGAAGTTCTGGTAAACTAATTAATAAAATGAATGGTAAGAAAATGGGTACGAAATAAATAATAAAGATAAAATAGTTCACTTGTATTAATTGTGCAGAAAATGATGACGTAATTATGATGAAAACTCCATTTAATGAAAATGGAAGCCAGAAGAACATATATATAAATGCAATACTAAGTAATTGAATAGTTAATTTACGATTTCGACGCCACGATGCATGATGTCGTCGTTTTTGATACACCACTCGGATTATTAGAAATAAATTAGCTAGAAATATCAGAAAAACTGGAACTGTAGTAATCCCTATAACATCGTATATAGCTAAATTATTATCTTTTATAAGAGAACATGGTCCACCGCATAAGATCTAAAAGAAAATAAATTTCAACAGATTTTCTCATAAATTGAACTTACTGCTTTGTAATAAAAACGTTTTTCACATGTAGGTATCATTAGAACAGTGAAATAGAATATTACTGGATAGATAGAAGTTATAAACATAGGTAATATATGAAATATTAATCGATTGATTTTTCTATTCATTAATGAAATATTAAATATAAGTATATGTCTTTCAATTGAACCCCATACCATAATAAATCTTGATAAACCATTTAATGAATATTCCCACCACATCCACCATATACAGAATACATTTGATGCTGGAACAACTTCATTTCGATAATAAAATGCAATTACTAAAGGAAGTTGTGTTGTAAGTTGTAAAAAACTTAATATAGTTAATATTAATGTAAGATGATGATGAATTGGAAGATTAGTTCTTTGTTGATAAAAATGAATGAGAATTAAGAAAGAACAAATTGTAGATGGTATTGAAAGTATCAATAGAAGCCAAAACTTAACTGTTAAATCGATAGTCATGTTCTAAATATTAAAGAAATAAAATAAAATGTTATTTTACTATAATTTATGTCTATGACGTACCAAAGAAAAGGTTTTTTAACAGATAAAGAAATATATATATTTCAACTACTATCATTTCTATTTTTTCTTTTCATTTCATGTTAAATCTATTAGATATAATGTGATATGAAATATTCGAATATATTAAGAAAAAATATTTCTCATTGATTATTGATGCCTTAAAGGATAAGCAAGTTTTACACTGTTTCAAAAAAAAATGCTTTTAACATTATTAATTCATTCATATGAAGAGTTTATGAAATGTTTTCATTATAGTAATTAATTGAGCAAAAAAACGCTACTGATAAACTACAACTCATGACATTTGAAGTTTTATTAATAAAGTTTTTTTCTCATAATCATGTTTTATTTTTCTCATCATTCTGAAAAATTTTAACATAAAATTTTTATGAGCAGTTAGTAATTATAGAGTGAATTAATTAATCATTGTGAAATAATTTTTAAAAATAAAAGAATAAGCATTGCTATTTTAGATTTATAAACAATTAATGTTTTATGAAGATATTTAATTAGTTTTTAATGAGACATAAATAGAATTAGTCATTTGTACTGTAATGAAATCTAACGGAGTAAATTTTGAAGTAGACAAATAGACCATTGTAACAGGCTCTAGCTGAATTCATTTCATCATATCGGATGTCCCAGGAAGAATGAGTCTGTCAGCATTTTAATGAGTGTATTTTTTATTTATTTAAATAACATCCATTGTTACTTGAGACATACTTCAAACGAACGACTCAACATGAATAATTTTCTAAAGCAACATTTTAGTCCAAGCGTACTTTAGAAAGTGATGAATGTATTTTAAATAAATTAAAATACACCATTTTGTAGAACATTTCATGACAAATCCTTTGAAAAAGACTCAAGTCCTAAACAGAGAATATCAAGAGAAATATCATCAAAATATTGACAGGTCCATTCTTCCTGGGACACCCGATAGATCTAGCATCTGTCAATGATTGAAATAATAGAATAGAATTGAAGCAATGTATAATGGTCACTCATGTTTTTCGAGAAGTAGATTCAGCTATTATTTAAGTTCACTTTGATACATTCAAAAACATTGAAAAGAAGATAAGACCGATTGTAGCAGATACATTTGAGTTCTACATAATAATAGTTAGCTAATCATTGAGCATTCATTGTTTTTTCTTGAAATACTTGCCTTCTAATATAGAAGTGATATATGCAGACATTTATTTTGATTACATTTTTTTATCTTCATACAATGATGGAATTATATCGAAGCACTTGCTGGCAAATATCGAGCAGTTACATGACTAGAGAATAAAATGCATAGACCAATTTAAATATTTTTTTTCTATGTCAACTACTTTCTCCATATGAACACTTCAAAATACTGTATTGTCAGATGTGATCAAGTTGATCAGTCAGAGGAAAATTATCATGAATTTAAAGTACATTTCGGAATGTCGATGTCATTTATTTCTTCTTCATGAATATTTCATAAAACCTTTGATTGAGGTCTGTTATATTTATTAAAATATAAATACTTCTACTTGAAGTTCATAAAATCTCGCACGAGAATTTTTCATTAAAATATCATAGTCGAGATAGAGTGCTAATCAAAATAAAACATAGTGGATGGAGGATCCGAAATTGGTTTACCGATAGTGAGACTCGACAAATTTTTGAGCAAAAACGTTTTGGCGTCATCACGATAATTTCCAGTTTTTGTTGGATTGTCAATCAGTGAATAGGCTAAAACTCTTGCCACGGCAATAGTCGGACAACGATAGTGAGCGATATCACCTCGGGATTGCTCCATACCCCCACGTTCAGCTATAATTCGTTCAGGATATCTGTAATGGAACAAAGTACAAGCAGAACATGATGATAGTTTTTCAATGTATGATGTTGACAATATTTTTAGCCAAAATTTCTTCTTATCATTTCGATACACTCCAGCTTTCATCGATCCATCAATCAACGCCGATGCGAAAGCACGTGCCTTATCAATATCAGCACAATCATATTCCAACATATCTCCAAATCGTATATCTACTTCTGGAAATTCTGAAATAAAAGCGAGTAGAATAATCATATAGTTTTTGAAGCTAACAAGATTAACCTATATAAGATATGTTTGGTGATTGACAAATACAAGTGTATCCATCACCACAAATACCACCAATATAGTTATGACGATTTCGACACCATTTATCACATGTACAACCGGCATCTAACAATAACAAATGACTCGATTTATTTCTATGTCTGGAGACGTCGTTTATGCTTACTAATATCTTCTTTTGTTATTTCTTTCATTCCACAAATGCATGTATGTCCGTCTCCGCATACTCCAAATCGTTTATCATGTTCACGACACCATTGTTCGCATCCACAGATTCTACCCTCACTGAACTCTAGAGAACAATGAAATGATTTTGTTCTCGAAAAATACCTATCCTTGTTGTAACTATCAAGCATGTCTACTTACCGGTACGAGGAGGAGCGATAGTTGTTGTGACTAAACATCAATATATATCAATATTAGATGAACAATTGTAAAGATACGTCTATTCATTTAAGAAGAGGTTTGAAAATTCTCCTCAAAAGAGGGTATATATCATTCAGCCGAATAGAATGAAACTACAAAGATGTTTATTTAAGACAATGTCATTTAAAGAATTGAAAAATGTTTTACATGATATCCTTCAGAATTGTTAGAGAAGTTTTTTTCAACTCTCTGTAGAATGTATAAACGTGTATTACATGCTCGCGTACGTTATTAAAAATGAGAGCAAGAAAAAAAGAATACCAACCTTATTTTCAATATCAAAAAACTATTCTCAATACTTCTTTGTATAAACTGCAGAAAACTTCTTGATTCTGCCAGTTAATCGATTAGTTGCTGTGTATAAAAAATTCTTTTAGAACTAGTGACATTTTTTCCTATGGAAAGAATACGAAGATGAGAACAACTATTGTATTTTTGACTTGAATTTTTCCTAATTGATCTAAGATTTACAAGACGGTAATTAATTCCTTATTTCTATGACTGTCTGAAATACGGTTTTTTAAAAACTACTGTCTATTCTATTTTGTATCATTGCTTTCTATTCCTTCAAATATTTTAGACTCACTTATCTTTTATCTCTTCTCGTGTCTCAACTATTTGACGAATGAGTTCTAAGTTTTAAAGGTATCTGTATTGTCTTTAAACCCGAGTTCTTTTTGTGGTCACATTGACAACAGCCACTTGTACATCGATCTTTTGGTAAATCGACATTCGATAAGCATTACGAGTTTACGATTCGATCATATGAAATTTTTAAAATAGGAAAAATCAAAACTTTTCCTTTTTTTTACTTAATCTCTTTGCCATAACCATTTACTGACTATTTTTCAGATCATGACACTGACTGAAATAGATTATAATTGATAGCAGCTAATGTAAAACAGTGTCAGCAGAATTTACAGACGATTGAATGTATATTTGCTGAACACTACTTTTGAAGTAGATATGCACACATTTATAACTGTTTCACAATCGATAGACTAATCAGTCTAAGAAAAGCAACTTTCAATTCAAAAGTTAAAGAAATCATAACAGTTAACTATAGACGAAAAATATTCTCATAGATCGATTTTATATTTAATTAGCGGAGGTACTCGATGAAAAGAGAATATGGTTAAAGTTTTGGATCTACCATCCGACCTTTTCTGTTGTATATAACACATCTTCTACAGAACTGTTCCTCGTTGGTGATGAGGTATCTGCAACAGAAACTTTCGCGTCACACCTGAAACCTCTTGGACAGGATTTTTACCGGCATGCATCAGGTATCTTTAACAGGATTGTTCCTGCTATGCGTAAGGTGTTCGCCATTGGACACTTCTCATCGGGCTCAAGCTGACAACCACTCTCAAATTTGCATTGGACTGCGTCATTTGATCAGAAAGTGAATAAAATCACGGTCTCTTACGACTTGAATGAAGTTTCACGCATGCCTCTCTTTCTCACCCCCAATCACTCTGACGACTTTCATTAGCGCACTCAAGAAACTGATGCAGATAGTTTCATGACGCTCTCTCTCACGATGACTAAATACATAGCGAACAGACAAACGTTCTTCTTTAAATATATAGATATGTCATCGTTGTGAGTCTAGAAAAAGAACAAATACATTGTTTCTGTGAGTCATAGAAAACAAATCGATACACCATAGTTGTGAATCAAGGAAACACTTGTATACATATTTTTCTCTTATAACCTATTAGAAACCTTCGATTTTCACATTTAGACCAAAGAATCATCGATAAAAAATGATAAATCTTAGAATCATGACAGATTCGCAAAATTTCGGAAAAATTCACGCAAATTTCATAGCCATATGACTTGGGTGAAATTTCACCCAAATATCCACCATTCTACTCTTATTAATGGTAACAACACTCTTTAAAGCTACCTCTGGACTCACAAAAGCATCGTGGAAAGTTTGGTAATCTTAGCTAAGACATTACTATATGGGTGAGGTTTCACCATCACCCACATCCCACCAGCCCACACTCTCGGTGGATGACCCTCCATGACCTTCCTCTGAACCTGGGGAGGCACCGTGGAAAGTATGGTGACGCTAGCTACTACAAGGATTGAATGCATAACCAACAGACAGGCAGACAGACATTCTTCTTTATATATATAGAAGATGAAACCACGCGCAAGAAACAAAACAGTACCAAAAATAACACACCAAGATGCATATCACGGCCAAAGGGCATGACACTAATGCATTATCTTTCTGAGTCAGAAATAGAGATGTGCGGGACAAAAGTAAAAGACTTCATCGAGACTGGCACGGGACCGAGTAAAAAGTTGGAGAGAGTGGACCGGACCGAGACCACAAGAAACAAATCTGATAAAACTGGAACTCCAGTTTATAGTGAAATATTCTATGACTTTGACTGAATTATTTTATGAATCATATGAATCAAAACATGTCGAAGTGCACTAAGCAAAACAAGTGCTAGCGGTCAAGAAAATAAATGATAAAAAGACAAGTATTGAAGACCAATAATCGTAGAACTGTTTGAGATATAATCCAAATAAATTCTGGAATAGTTTTCTCTAGACTGGGATCGGAGCCAGAAACATAGTTAGGTGTGCTAAACGTCTAATTGAAAAGCAAATTTGAATTAATTTTTTAGAGCTCCAGCTTTTGTAAGTGAGCTTTTATTGACTCATTCAATATTCACTAAAGTTTTATCTGATATAATTTCATATATAGTAGTGCTTCAAAAGAATTATTGTCAAGTGAGACACTACTAGTTCTTCTTTCCAATAGTACCACATATATTTGCTATATACTATCATAATTTCATGCGTTCCTGTTCGCATTATGGAACAAACGAAAAAAACTGATCAAACAATTCACTCAAGCGCATGTTTACAAGTAAAACGAACTCCATCTACTATTTCTTCATCGACTATTTTATATATTTCAAAACGTGACTAAAGTACTACGGTAATAGTTCAAAGAAGGATCCAAGTATTGCTTTACTATGTTAGCCGTTTGATCGAAGCTTCCTAGATCTGATCAGTATTTTTGGTTTTAAAGTTGTCAAAAATATGAATTGAACCTTCATTAGAACTGTTGTGATCATCATGTTGATAGAGAGCAATGTTTTATCGAAAATGTCTTGAATAAAAATATACGAAGGAGGCTATTAAATTATTAAAAAACGTGTAAATCGTCTGGACCATTCGAGTTTATTTACTTTCACTTTGCAATCCAAATTTTGAAACACTATGTAGAGCCACCAAGACCGGGACCATACCGAACATCTTTATCGGAACTACGGCCCGGACTAAAAAAATTTTACTCAAGCCGGGACCGGTATGGGACCAAAACAAAACACCTTCAGCGGGATCAGAGCGGGACCGGGGCCAAAAAATCTTGGTCCCGCACATGTCTAGTCAAAAAAATACATTAATATACATATTCTTTTGCATATGGTACAGTTAGAGATCGATGTTAGAGAATTTTCAAGTTTCACAACCTGGGTGGAATTAAACCCAATTACCTTCCTATCCTTGTCTGTCCACCAATCTCGTCTCAATCTATCTTTAAACTAAGAGCACGTCATGGAAAGTTCGATGGCGTTAATTATTATCGAAACCAAATGCACCAAGAACAAACAGACAAACATTGTTGTTTATATAAACAGGAGAAGAATACATCCGCTTCCAAATCCTATACTGATATTCGGTGCGAGAAAGTGACAATGGAAGGTTAATCGGCTAAAATGGTAGTAAACTATTTAAATTTATCAAAAATTTATTAAAAATGGAGTTTATCACGTGTTGGGTGAGCTTTCCCCCACACCCGGGGGGGGGGGGGGGGAGGGACCCGCTATGACTTTCCTCCGAGCCTCGAGATGCATCACGGAAAGTTTGCTGACGCTAGCTAGTACTGGGACCAAATGCATAACGAACAGACAGACACACAGACATTCTTCTTTATATATATAGATTTAATCTATATTCTATGAATGAGAATGAAACTTACCAGTTGTAGACGATGATACCATCAATGTCGGCGTAGACGTTGGTACGTTAATTGTTGTAGTAGGCCCTGAAAGAAAAATTGAAACCAAAGTGATTTCATATCCTGAATAGAAACTTTACTGTTACATCGGATTTCTCCTATCAAAATATTTGCGTTATATGCCTAATTTTCAACGCCTGTTGTGTCAATTCTGAAAACTACATAAGAAAGGTTTTTATAACACTGCTTACGAAAGTAAAATATAAAACACTAGCGGAGGTACCTGATGAAAAGAGAATATGGTTAAAGTTTTGGATCTACCATTCGACTTTACTGTTGTACATAACACGTCTTCTACAGAACTGTTCCTCGTTGTGGATGAGCTATCTGCAACAGAAACTTTCGCGTCACACCTGAAACCTCTTGGACAGGATTTTTACCGGCATGCATTAGGTATCTTTAACAGGATTGTTCCTGCTATGCGTTAGGCGTTCGCCATTGGACTCTTCTCATCGGGCTCAAGCTGACAACCACTCTCAAATTTGCATTGAACTGCGTCATTTGATTAGAAAGTGAATAAAATCACGGTCTCTTACGATTTGAATGAAGTTTCACGCATGCCTCCCTTTCTCACCCCCAATCACTCTACCGACTTTCATTAGCAGACTCAAGGAACGAATGCAGATAGTTCCCGGACGCTATCTCTCACAATGACTAAATACATAGCAAACAGACTCATCAGAATCTCGATCTGTATTGATCGGAATGAAATTTCATCCGGTCCCTTCCGTGCACCCCGTTTGATGGTTCTTCCAACACCACGTCGACTTTCCTCAGAAACTAAGGAAGTAGTGTGAAAAGTTTTTTGACGCTAGCTATCACAGAGACTAAATGCATAGCGAACAGACAAACGTTCTTCGTTAAATATATAGATGTGTCATCGTTGTGAGTCTAGAAAAAGAACAAATACATTGTTTCTGTGAGCCATAGAAAACAAATCGATACACCATAGTTGTGAATCAAGGAAACACTTGTATACATATTTTTCTCTTATAACCTATTAGAAACCTTCGATTTTCACATTTAGACCAAAGAATCATCAATAAAAAATGATAAATCTTACAATCATGACAAATTCGCAAAATTTCCGAAAAATTCACGCAAATTTCATAGCCATATGACTTGGGTGAAATTTCACCCAAATGTCCGCCATTCTACTCTTATTAATGGTAACAACACTCTTTAAAGCTACCTCTGAACTCACAAAAGCATCGTGGAAAGTTTGGCGATCATAGCATTTACAGAGACTGAATGCATAGTGAGCAGACACATAGACAAACATTCTTCTTTATATATATAGACGATAGAATCGTGTATATTGGATATAAAGACGGTCCTAATTTTTGTAACAACGCACACGACTCTTGTAAAGAAATACCGAAAAATATCGATTTAGATGACACGATTTTCACCTGATTAGTAGGAGATACTTTGATTTTAATTTGAAAAAAACTGCTTTTAATCAAAAGGAAATTATGCTTACTAAATGATTTTGGTTTCAGAAAGAGAAACCAAAAGCTGTTTCTTTCTGATTTATTTTTTTTCCATAGAACATTTTCCTGGGTTATAATCCAGTGTTGCTTAGAAAGCGATTTTAGTCACATATTTTAACAATAAGCATTTTTCTCGAGAGGCAAAGAAAATATCCCAATTTCCCGTTATCTTTTTGGATTGTTCATATTTACAAAGTATGAAGTTGCCATTAAATGAAACTGTCATCAATAATGTAAAGTTCGAACTTTTAGACGTATTATTCAAATTGATCTAATACAATTACATTGAACGACGATTTTGTTTGTTTTTATTTTTAATGAGTTCAATTAAAATTAATTATTACATCAGAAATTCATATATTTAATTAGTTTTTCTGCCTTGTTCTAAATACGAGTCGCTTTTAACCCTATTCTTTGTTCATTTGCTTTAGCGGATATTTAGGGTTTTGTTGCAAACAATTGTATTTTATTTTACCCAAAATAAGCTAAGCTTCTACTCTTCTAAAGAAAAATGTATTGGAGTATTAAAAAATGCCGCATATTCTTTTTATTTTATGTCGAAATTTTTTACATGAAAAAGTCAATAGAAGAATGATTTCAGATATTTGTAATGATATGGAATTGACGCTAAAATACTACATTCGGAGAAAAAGAGAAAAGATTTTTTTGGTCAAAGGACTTTACATCGATTCAGCACGTAAGGTTTACTCTGAAAACAAGCCGTTTGATACTCGAATGTCCAGAAAATCATGGTTCTAGAACGGACAAGTAACGTTCATCATATGGTAAATTACTCGATCCTAGACTGAAATATGAATATACTGAATCCGAGTCCAAACTGAGACTCTCAGTCTTGGCTAGTGTTCGTCTGAATCAGGGCGAGTTACACTCAGTCTCGATCTTAATTACTCTCATATAAAGATACAACTGTTCGATAATAGTTCCAATATGATTAATTAGTAAAACAATCTTTGATAGAACCTATTCAATCTAAGATTAATAAACTATCTTGGAGTAACTTTTATAACTTTTCAAGGGCTTCGTAGGAATAACCCTCATAACATTGTGGAGACTATCTGTAGATAGTGTTCTAACAGTTACAAGTTTAGGACTATTATCCAACTGTTATATCTCTATACTAGAATAATCAACATCCAGACTAAGTATAATTTGCCTTAATTGAGACCGAGATTAACTATGACGGACACTTCAGTTCAGGCAGCCAAAATCGAGAGGCTTGCATTCCGCATACCTCTATACTAAAATTATGCAGAATATCATCACAAATAACATATATTGCAAACCAATTTATCTTCAGACTGAATTGGAATTCTATATTATATTAGTTGTTATTAGATTTAATATATAAAGAGGAATGCATGTCTGTCTGTCTGTTCTTTATGCGTTTCGTTCCAGTAAGAGCCAGTGCAGCCAAACTTTGCACAGTAGTGCATCCAAGCGAGGAAGTGAGAGATCCTTCTCCGTCTCCAATTTTAGGGAAAATTGCAGAAAATGTTCAATTTTTTCAAAGCTTTTAGAGGATTTAATCCGACTTTTCAGTGTTCTTCACTGCTCGAAGAAGGTTCAGATAGGGGCTGCCACTATAGACTATATGCATCCTATTTTGTTGATTTCAAAAATTTTATCATCACACTTTCCTATTTATATTTTTATTCTTAAAAGGCAAGATATTATTCAATTATATATCGTTTGAAAGGCCCTCATAAGCACACAAAGCGGATATAGAAACATAATGATTAGACATTGTTCTATGTGTCCATATAAACGAATTTCGTCGTGCCTCAAAACTTATGAAACATCCTGTACATATATATCGTGGAGCCACAGTATAGAAAGAAATTTTCAGGACTCGCTAACAATACTCAACGTTGTCCATTTTCTTTGTGGATTACTGAATTTTAAGCGACGTCATCATATAACATCAAGAAAAGTAACAAAAATTGTAACTGGAAATTACATTGAAGATTGAGAGCAGATAATCGAAGCAGAGAAGATATTTCTTCAAAAGGCTAAACAGACGATTTCTCGATTCAAAGCTACACATAACTTCCATGTCAATCAAACTGCATTCGATTATGAACAATCTTTAACATGTACTCTTTCTAGTCTAGATGAAAAGTTAACTTTAGGTTGCATCACTTCGTAAAGAACCATTACATATTCGCACACAATAATGTCACTTCTGAGCCTAGCTGGCAAGATTCTATAACCAGTTTTTATTTGTTTACAGGAATCTTCTAGAAAACTAACGAGGGAACCACCCGAGGTGATAAAAAGCTTTTCGGTCAAGGATATGATGGTTAGATAGGGCATAGCTAGGAGTGGTATACCCTAAGTTAGTTCGGGCCCAAGTTGAGATCTGGTTGAAATATCGACTTTTTACTCGAATTTGCCTATAGGACCCCATCTTCCCCATAAAATCAAAGTTTTGAATTTTGAGGTGAGGCTTTGCCCCAAGGGGGAAACACCGTACTTTATGTACTTTAAAGTACCTCAAAGTACTTCAAAGTACTTTAAAGTACATAAAGTACCTTAAAGTATCTTAAAGTACTTTAAAGTACCTTAAAGTATATTAAAGTACCTTTAAAGTGCATTAAAGTACTTAAAAATGCCTTAAATTGGGGTATCGTTTCTTGTTAATTTAATATAATTTTAAATTATCGGGAATTTGTATTTAAGTTCACTCATTTGTTTTTTATCGGTTATTACATTAAAAATTATATTCTAACATTTTTTAAAAAGGTGTCTAGTAGAGGTCGACAAAGCTCAGCTCTAGTTCAGAGCTGATCAATTTTTCAAAAAGCTCAGATCCACGAACTGAACTGTATAAACAGCTCGTTTCTATCAGGTGAGCTTTGCTACCAGCTCAGCTCAAATGAATTAAACAGTATAAATAGTTTCTTTGAACGAGCTGAATCTTTGGACCAGTTCTAGTCATCAACTAATTTTATATTGGGGGTACCCTTGGGTCATCAACTACTATATTCTGCAGATACCCTTGGGTCATCAACTACTATATTCTGCAGATACCCTTGGGTCATCAACTACTATATCCTGCAGATACCCTTGAGTCATCGAATACGATATATTGGAAGTACTCTTGGATCTTCACCTACTACGTATAGAAGATACCCTTATTTCATCACTAAGCGTGGCACTTTAACAGTGAACAGACATTAAACGTTAATTTAAGTTTGAACTTAAACACTAAAACTTTAAAACTTTAAATTAAAGCAACCAGTTTGACAGCTTAATTAAATATTATTACAAGAAAGATGTGTATGAAATAATGACAATGATTAGAATGCAGTTGAACAATTTGATTCAAATTTGGATATTTCGACCTTTTTTATTTCATTCCGGTCATTATCAACAACCTTATGATATTCACTCTTTATCTGCTGTATAACTATTATAAGAAGAATAATGAGTATCAAACATTGTAAGGTTGTTGATAATGGCCGAAATTAAATAAAAAAGGTCGAAATATCCGAATTTGAATCAAATTGTTCAACTGCATTCTAATCATTGTCATTAGCTTAATTAAAGTTTAAACTGCGAACACTTTAAAACTTTACCTTTAATTAAAGTCCAAGCTTTATAGACGTAAGGACTACGTTACGTCTTCCAGCTTTACAGTATCTAATTATCTATTGGAAATGACTGAACGCTGCGTCCGCTTTTTTATTAGTCAAAAAGTCGTCAACCAGATGGTAACAAATTGTAACTCGCTTATTTCACTGAATATCGTGATAGATTCTATGAAGACTTTTGTAGAGCAGCTTTGATAACCTCAAATTGGCCTGAACATCCCTATATTCCGCCCTTATCTTTGTGGAGAAAGAACGCCTCGGAATCTGATTTGCTGTTACAAAAGAGTTTCATCCAATCAGATTTCGAGGCGCTTTTCATCCATGAAGATGAGCACGGAGTATAGGGTTGTTCGGGCCAATTTGGGATAATCAAAGCTGCTCTGCAAAAGTTCTCATAGAATCTACCACGACTATTCGTGAAATAAGCGAGTTACAATTTGTTGCTATCTGGTTGGCCACTTTTCGACTAAAAAAGAAGCGGACATAGAGATCAGTAATTTCCAACAGATAATTACATACTATAAAGCTGGAAGACATAAGGTATTCCTTACCGTCTGTAAAATTTGGACTTGATTTAAAGTTTAAAGTGCCACCTCTATTGAGGATCCAAGGATACCTCCAATATATAGTATGTAATGACCTAAGGGTACTTCCATTATACATTACTTGATGGTCTAAGGATACCTGAAGATAGAGTAGTTCATGTTTTTAAAGTATCCCCAATATATAGCAGTCGATGACCTAAGGGTACCCTGATATACAGTAGTTTATGACCTAAGAGTGCCCCCCCCCCCATATACAGTACTTGATGGCCCAAGGATACCCCTAATATATAGTAGTTGATGACCCAAGAATATCCCCGATATACAATACTTGATGACCCAAGTGCACCCCCAATATATATCAGTTGATGACTAGAACTGGTCCGAAGATCCAGCTCGTTCAAAGGAACTGTTTATACAGGTCGATTCGTGAAGCTGAGCGGTTTCGGAAAGCTCAGTTGATCCAAGTGAGCTATTTGGGCAGCTCTTTAGTTCAAATGAATGGGGTTCGTGAGCTTGAGCTTGTCTACCGCTAATTCTCATTCTTGGCTTCAACTATAATAAAGTTCAATAAAATACAATGAAGTACTTCAAAGTACATTAAAGTACCTTAAAGTACATTAAAGTACATTAAAGTATCTTAAAGTACATTAAAGTACCGTAAAGTATCTTAAAGTACCTTGAAGTACATTAAAGTACTTCAAAGTACGGTAAAGTACGAAGTACGGTGTTTCCCCCTTGCTTTGCCCTTATCAAGACCTCATCCAGAGTAGTTCATCCACAAAGTTTCAGAATTTTTGGACTAAGCATTCTCGAGATATAATGTTTTCAAAATATCCATACATACAACAATATGTGTAAAAACTGTGTTTATGCTAACAGACTCATATCTCGGGAATGCTTAGTCCAAAAATTCTGAAACTTTGTGGATGAACTATTCTGGCTGAGGTCTTGATAAGGGCAAAGCCTCACCTCAAAATTCAAAACTTTGATTTTATGGGGAAGATGGGGTCCTATAGGCAAATTCGAGTAAAAAGTCGATATTTCAACCAGATGTCAACTTGGGCCCGAACTAACTTAGGGTATACCACTCCTAGCTATGCCCTAGCTAACCATCATATCCTTGGCCGAAAAGCTTTTTATCACCTCGGGTGGTTCCCTCGTAAGTCCACGAGTATCAAAGACAAATGTACAAAGCTCAAAACATTTATGTCGTATGTAGTAAGTCGGGAAACTCACGAAAAGTTATACTCAGTGCTGCGCAAAAGAGGTACTACGACCGTTTGTCGACAAAAATTGCCTATTGTTTCTGGATTCGTGGACAGGACAAACCAACCCTGCAAATCTGGATGAAGCATTTGACGGGCACATTCAATGTGATCTTCTGCATATACCACCTAGGATAACAGCAGACACTCAACTAGGTAACAAATACTTTTTTCGACAATGGAAACACCTCTATCAGATGCGTTTTAATCGTGTAGCATTCGATCCTTGGTACTCATGCAGCTATACCAACCAAGACCCTGGGGGGTTCGAAAATATTCGAGATATTTGTTTTTCCTTCAAGAAAGTTAGCTGTTCTATTGCTGACTATAATACAGGCAGCTTCATATCCTGTAGTTAGTGCAATGTAGTTCTATATTTTCATCACTTTTAATTTATTAGACTATCCTGTTTTGTGCGTTCTTTTGGTTGTACTTTTTGGCAATAAAAACTTCTAAGAACTATCACTGACTTGTTCAAAGAATGAAATAATAAATTAAATCAATGCCTATGTTAGAACCATAGACAGATACTCTTTTTTTTGTTAGGAACAGAGAGCCCTTTCTTATCAAATCTTATCATACAGCTGAAAATGGAAAAGTTTGATCTTCTCTTTTTCCTCAGAACTCAACGCGAACAGCTAAGACATTGAATTCGAGATATATACATCAAGGTCCCTACAGAACAAAATACTTTTAAATTCATTTCCAGCGGGAAGACACTTAAATATGCTTCTTTGTGAATTAGTAGTACAAACGGCTTGAATTTAGGCTTAATGTAGAAAATCCAAAAAGTTATTTTTATTCAGGCTCATTTTCAACTTCACTTACATGACACTGCTAGTCTCACTGATATTTGTATATTACCCTTGCAAACATTCTTAATCAGGAGAGCTAGCAGGACGCTTCAATTTTCAGTAGACGATCCAACAGTATGGTTCATATATGAGATTGAAACATTAGAAGCAAAAGTGGATATCTCTATAAAGATGATAGTGGTTTCTAATACTATCTTTTAGAAAAAAAGAGAAGCTTGACTTAATGATTTCTATTCGAAATTTCAATAAATTCTCATGCTTCATATTACGGCTCCCTGTGGGATGGGATGGAACGAAAAAAATCGTCCCATGGAACTTTACACTTATCACATATTTCTTTTCAGATTGATCAGATTAACATTCAAAAACAGATTACGAATCATTCAGAGACATACTATTCTTTACAAGTAAAACCAGAATCAAATCACTTGTTACTATTGCAGTAGATTGAATTGTATTCTTTTTTATGTGTTCATTTATTAATATTTGTTTTATCGTATTTCAATGGTTACATTGTTTAACTACTCACGCAATAGAAAAAGATATACAGTAAAATCTCTATTAATGAACATCTCTGGTTTGAACAGATGTTTCAGACCATTCCCCCCTCCCCATCAATTTTTGTTGTAAATAGACCTCTGCAAGATAAACACTTCCCAATTCTGAACAGTGAACGGTTTTTTCGATCCTCTCTGTGAGAAAAACCTGTGTATGATAAACACACAGTGAGGAATTATCAGCCCATGTATGAAATAAAGAAATAAAAGAAGTAGACTTGTACAAAATAAAGCGACGATAAATCAATATTTGACAATCTGTTTATCATAACAAGCTTTATTGTATGTATTGTACAAATAGAACAATAAAACTGAATCGCTGACGATAAGCTAATCAATTTTGTGTGAGAGAATAACGCACATTTCTATCTTTGATTGTTAAATGCTAATATAACATACATTAAGGTTGTCTAAAAAAGTATAATTCCTTCGTGAAAATGAAGACAATCTTCATATCGTATATTTGCTAAAAACTAACTTAAACTATAGTTAAAAATACTTTTTGTGTAAAATAGAATAGATGTTTAATCAGGTAAATATAAAAAATATCCTTTTTACTATGTTGCATAATAACTGAATAAATATGTGTAATATCTGAAGAGATGCTTTTTTATTTGATATCAATCGAAATAGATTTCAGTATAAAAAGTGCATAATTATCAGTCGTCTATACTAACTATATATACTGTATGCATATAAAACTCCATTAGATACGATACCTCCATAAGATGAACACCTTTTGGAAAGCCCCATTAGTGTTTATTTTAGAGAGATTTTACTGTATTTCTTTGTTCGCTTATTTCTTTTGAATAAACAAGGACATCTATACCAAAACGTTTGTATTGTTTTTAATTAAAAAAAATTATAAAACAAAATGTTGATTCGATGAGATGGGATGGGATTATCCCATCCCATGGGAAGCTCTGTTTCATATATTCTACTACGCTCGAACTCCAACACAAATATATTCAAGTGCTAAATAGACCTTGGTTCGTTATCACGCTGAACTTTAGTGAAATTCAAAATTCGTGACGTTACAACAAAACGACAGTAGGCGTACAAGGTATTTTTTCTTTTCGCGCAAGAAGAGAAAGGTGAAAAACAAAGTTATGCATAATTTGAAAAATAATAAAGTATTTGAATTTCTTAGTGGCAAAAATTGACGATAGAATTATAAGTAGACTATAATGTTAGTCCACGAAAATGAGAGTGATGAGAATTTGATTTCATGCAGTCTCCAATAAGAACTAGTCTCTAACATTTTATGTTTTTAGATACTTTAATTAGTAAAACAGAATAAGTGATGCAATAGAAAAGACTGTTCGATAGGCAATTATAGACCAAATCGTTGGAGTATCTGATAATTTACCTGATGACGTTGGATCCGGAGGAGGAGGAGGAGGAAGAGAAATCCTCCGTAATATAATGGCTAGTAAACCAATTAATACAACCAGAATAGTGATGATCAGTAAAATACCTTTATAATTCTGCAAAGATCGTTTGACTAATCGATTCATCCATGTAAATCTATCAATACCCTCATGTCGTCTGTTATGCATCAGAGATGTGCGGGGCAGCGATTTTTCATGCCCCGCGGGATCCGATCTATGATGCTCGCTGACCCGCTTCGCCCGCCCCGCTTAATTTTTTTTCCGAGGCGCCCCGTCCCACTCCCACCCGCTCATTTTCTTACCCGCTCCGCCCGTCCCGTTTAACTGGTATCGCTACCCCGTCCCGCCCCGCCCGTCGATTTATTGACGGGCTCCGTCCTGTCCCCGTGAAACCCGAAGGAAATTTTTTATTTAACTACTAATTCATTTGTTACAATTTATTCTACATAATCGATCAGTTTATCATACAAAAAAAAATGAGACAAAGTTTATGATTGATTATTTTCATGACGAGCAGCTGATCGAACAAGTACAATATCATTGAGTGTAGATGGATTAAGATTGATTCTTCTTTGAGACACAATGACCCCAGCTGAACTGAAAGCACGTTCCACTGCAGCAGAAGAGGCAGGAATGCAAAATACTTTTTTTGCTAATTTTGACATATTCGGTAACAAAGATTTTTGCTCCTTCCAGAAAATAAGTGGATTATCTGTAGTATCATTGAAAGATGAACATTTTGTCAATCTTATCTGTAGATACATTTCTAATTCACCACAAGTATTGTTGGAATTTGTTATATTATTTCCTGATTGATCATCAGGATCATTATCGAATTGTGATGTGTAGGATTTGAACTTCTTTTGAGGTGGAGAAGAAGAATTGGTAGCTGTTGCAGCTTGTACTGGTTGATTATCATTATTCGATTGTTTACCAATGATTTTTGCTAATTCGGAACGAACTAGACCATAAGCATGAGTTCGTTCAACATCAGTAGCAAGTTTAAGCATACGTGTACGAGGATTAAGTACTGAAGCTATCCAATGTAGATCATTTAAAATAAACATTGATTTTAATAATTGTTTACCACGTGTTTTGAAGAAAATTACACCTGTAAAAGGTTAAATATATTTAGATCCTTATTTCTGACAAATAATTTACCTTCAGCTGATTTATCAGCTGCTTCATCTTTTGTTACAATTAAACTCTTCATAAGATACCAATAAGATGTGAGTACCAGGTGGAGAGATGGTGTTTTAGTCGTTTGCACACGTTCTATAACATGTTTCCAAGGTGAAAATAAATCAACAAGAGCGGCTACTGATGGAATATCAACGGATGGAAGAGTATGAAGAGTACCTTCGTTAATTGCAATGCTGGTTAAAGTTGAATATGACGTAAGAATACTTTCGAGCAATTGCGACATTGTCAACCATCTGACAATCACTTCCTGCTTGATTGTAGTTTTTCCTAAATTCTCCAACAGAGGATTCCAGTTCACCTAAACAAAGCACAAGTAAAAAATTGAATAAAATGGATGATACTTAAACAGCAGTAAACATACTCATTTCACATAACAACATAAATCTTTACAGCGAACTATAGTTGTCAACAAATGAGCAGCATAACCAGGTAAATCTTTTTCGAACACGTTTATATGATCGCGTTTAGGTGGTGTAGATAAACTTCTAAGTGCTAATTCTACAGATTTTGGATCAAGTGTAATATCATGATCATCATCTTCACTGTCTTCTGAATCACGATCATCATAATCCATTAAACCATCAGCATCATCACCAGCAATAAAATTATTTAATGTTGATGAATCACCAGCGATAAAATCATTTAATGCTGATTGATCAGCAGCTTGTTTTTTATCCGATAACTGTTTTCTTTTTTTTCTTTCATTTTTTTCTTGTGTACCAGCACTATAAAATGTTCGCTTTAAGATATTGTTGAGCCGATGAGGAAAACAATGGATGACTTGATAACCTTCAAGTGCTTTAGCTAGATTTGGTCCACGATCGCATATAAAAATGACCTTATCCATTAAATCATCGAAAAATCATCGAGATGAAATCGAGAGAGAGCAGAAGTAATTGCCTATTAATTGAGAAAAGAAAAAAATGAAAAGTTTCGAATGAATATGATTACCAACCTTTCTAACACTAGGAGCACGTTTATTTATTTCGATATACGGCTCACAACATCAATCTATTATATGTAAAACATGATTATCATCAACATAATGGGCCGTCATTCCGAGATAACTGTTTTGCTTAAACTTATCACTCCATAGATCTGGACTAATAGATAGATTACCATCTTCAGCTGCTTTACGTAATTCAAGACCTAAATGTTCACGAATATCATTTGCTTGTCGAGCAATTTCTCGTGCGATTGCAAATCTTGATGGGATAATATCATTGGCATTCATATTAGCAAATGATCCTAATGGAGAAAGATTGATGTATCACTTAAAGAATATAAAACATGTCCCATACCTCCATCCCATTTTATACATTGTTGAACAATATTTAGAAATCCTTCATCTTCAACTATACTTATCGGACGCATACTTGTACATATCCATGATGTAATCAAAGACGTCATTGTTTTCTTTTTTTCCACAGAAGATTTATTAACTTTCGCAGTCAGAGACATTGATCGGATACTAAAAAGATAAACAAAATAGATCTTTTAAAATGTTTATCAAAATACCTTGATGACGGAGAATTTGTTGTTGATGATTCTTTAGGACATTTATGAGAATTTAATGATTTTGTTGATCCATAAGTATATCGATAAGTGGTGTAGCAAGATCGACATGTAGCATAATTTTTAATAACAAGATTATGATCATTTTCATCTTTTACTGCTGGAAGAGCAAATTGATTCCAACATGGTGATGGTTTTGCATGATTAATTTTGTTATTATCCACAAGTGTATATTTTTCGGGTTGTTCTTTTAATAATCTCTTGATATTCGGTGAATTGTATACAATATTATTCGATGAGCTTGTGTTCGACGTAGCACAAACTTTTGAGGATGAATAAGATACATTTGATGATGTTATTTCATCAACTGATTCATCAGATGATAAATCATGTAATTCAATCATTGTTATTGATAAGAGAGAATTAATTACAGGTATAAATTGTACGAATTAAATGATAATTCCTTTTCGTTTCACTTAACAATGGAAACAAACAATAAATATTCAAGATGGATATTGGTAAGAAATAAAGATAAAAATAAAAAAAGAAAAGAAAGAAAAGAATTAATAGACTATCGTTTATAGGTTGAAAAAAAGGAACCAATAACTATTTACTACCTCAATGTATGTTAAAGCGATATCTATTGTAAATTTTTCACGGTCTTTCTTTCATCCCCGTAAAATTTCGCACCCCGCCCGACCCTCGTGTTACTTTGTTTACGGTCATACCCGCCCGAACCGCCAAATATCTTTCTGACCCAAACCCGACCCGAGTAAATTAAAAATTTTTTCTCCCCGTCCCGCCCGTGGCACGTCGCCCCACGGTCCCCGCGGGTGAATACCCGTGGACCGCACATCTCTGTTATGTATAGTTGGTGATGAGCTCATTTGCCTGCTTTTGTGAGAAACTTTTGAAAGCGAAGTTGAGGGTTCTAGAATCGCCATCGATTCAAGTGTGCCATGCTTTAATCCTAAAAAAAAATTTAATTATATAGAAAGTAATTTCTCTTATTCTGACGAACTAGTTGAACAAAGCTTGTCCTGTTCATTATCTTGCGAAAGAATGTCCTGAAGTGAGAAATTTTGTTGGCTGCTTTTTTCACGATTTCTTTGGTAGTCTGAAAGATATGAAGAGAGCCATACATCTAAAAAAAATTGAATTATTTAAAAAGAAACAAACCTTTAAGACGTTTCGCCACATCATGACATTGTATTTTGTTGAATGCTTCAATGAGATAATCACAATCTTGATGACTGATAATCGCTTTATCAAAAAGTGATTCAAATACATGAAGTGTTCCAGTCAGTGAAGAATCATCATGTAACGATCTTGGAACATCTTCACCAAGAAGAAAATGTAGCCGTTGTCGATCTCGATCTGATAGAAGACCATGTATTTTGAGTAGGACAGATCGAAAATCAAATGATGCACTCATGTCAGAATAATAAATCACTATTAAAAATCTAAAAAGAAAAGATTCGTTAATCTATGTTCACAATATGGTTGAATAGTCAATAGTCTATAAAACGTGCGCGTACGTTACTTGAGACGATGTTGAATGATATAGAAGAAGATAATGTTAAGAAGATACATCTAACTGTTTTTATTTCTCTTATCGAGAAAATAACGTATAACATGGATAATAGATACGAAAGAAAAAGAAAAGAAAGAGAAAAAGCAGTGATGGAATAAGAAATCCGAGTGGCTAGTAGAATAGCATTAAACATGATATACCAGTGGTAACGTTTTGACGATTCTTTACATTTGCATACTCGTATTTTTTCTTTCTTCGGTGCTTTTTCTTTCTTTTTTCGAGCGTAACATTCGTCCTACATGGCATTTTCTTAGTAAGATCAATAAAAAAACAAAACATGTGCCTTTTTAATATTTTTCTTCCTATATTATCTAGCATCGTCTTAGATAAAGCGTATACATGTTCTATGGACTATTCAGTATTCAACTACAATGTAAATTTAAAACAGTCACTCACTTATTTTTATATTATTGACAATGATTTGTTGAACAGTCCAGTCACAGAAATCAGACGTCGTCGCATAAAAATTTAAACAAAGACACCCATTTAGAATAAAAATTTCAATTGTTATAAAGATTATCTAAATCATTTGATTTGGTAGCGCTGCACACTATTATTACAGAAAAAAAATTGTAGTCTTTTTGGTAAACTAATTAAAATACTTACTGTTATTTACAATATTTCATTCAATATTATTTCGATTTATTAAAATATATTTTCTAAAATTAAATTACACTATTTGTTAGACCTTTTCTCTAACTTACTCGAAATATTTTATTCGACATTTGTTCAATGAATTCCAATATTGGGTTGGTAAGAAATTTTTTGCGTTTTTTTCGAAAATTTTCTGGAACAATCGAGGAAGTTTTAGAAGGTTCCATAGTAAGGGTATCTATAGGGGGTACGAATATCTTTCGAAGAACAATAAAATTATGGAAATGGACATTGATCTTAAATTAGAAACGAAGATATCTCGTAGAGAGCTCCGATTTCTTCTGCTTCATGAATTCCGTTTGGGTTGCAAGGCAACGGAAGCAACAAGCAACATATGTGGCACGATAGGCAAAGACGTACTCTCCATTCGTACAGCACAAGATTGGTTCCATCGATTCAAGAATGATAACTTCGAACTCGACGATTTACCTCATACTGGAAGACCATTACAGGTGGATATGAATCTCTTAAAGCAGCTTATTGAACAAGATCTTAGATTGACGACATGGTGTTTAGCAGAATAACTTGGCTGCCCTCACGTTGCAGTGGAAACACATCTGCACGAATTAGGCAAAACTTGGAAATATGGAGTTTTGATATCCCATGAATTATCACCATTTCAGCTGCAATGTAGGGTTGATGCTTGTATGGAATTATTGACTTCTCATCGTAACTACTAATGGCTCCACAATCTTATTACTGATGATGAGAAGTGGGTGTCATATATTAATTACCAGCACAGACGCCAGTGGTTGAGCGCTGGTCAAGCAGATGGACCAACGCCCAAGACTGATCTACATCCAAAGAAGGTGATGCTAAACGTGCGGTAGGGAGTCAAAAGGATTACTCATTGGGAAATTCTTCCAAACGGCTGCAACATCACAGCTGATCTCTATTGCCAGCAATTGGATTGGGTTGCAGAAAAACTCAAAGGAAAACAAGATCGAATTTACTTTTTGCACGATAATGCTAGACCTCATGTAGCAAAGTCGACAGGACAAAAGTTATTGGAGCTTGGATGGATCGCCATTTCCCATCCACCTTATTCTTCGGACTTGGCTCCTACGGACTACCACCTGTACCGTTCTCTCTCCAATTATTTACGTGAGAAAAAGTTCGAAGACGAGAACGACCTCAAAATGGATCTCCTCAACTTCTTCAATCAAAACTCTCAGGGCTTCTACCAATAAGGAATCCTTTCTCTGCCAGAGTGTTGACGACAGGTCATAGAGAATAATGGAGCATACATTGTCGATTGATGATTGTATTCTTATATTTAAAAAATAAAAATAAAACTTTTGATAAAAACGCGAAAAATTTCTTACCAGACCAATATTATTCTTGTTTATTTTGTACTCGCCAACGTGAAAAAAAAGAGAATCAAGTAGTGAGTTATTCGATCCGAAAGAATACGTCTATCATGAAGTTAGAGATAACACATTCCTATTCTTGAGAATACGAACGCATATTAATCTTGCATAAAACAATGTTAGAAACTCAATATGATATGTGTTCAAGGGAGAAAAGGCTGATTATTAATTACATTTTAGTTCTACGATTAGACTAATAATGAAGAAAAAGAAATAACGAGGAAAAGGCCCGAAGTATTCAAGGAGTTTAGACCGCATTTTTTGGTCACAAGTACATCTCGATGAGATATGAAAAAGCTCAAAAGGATATGGGCCCTAAAGCCTTTCTTCCAAAGATATTGAATTTTTACAATACAATATGAGAAAACGAGAATGAAACAATGTATCCCTATTTGTTTTGAAAATAGTGAAATATCAAAGGTTAAAACTTTCTTTTCTTTTTGATGCACTACTTGCTTGACCTGGCCTGAATTTGGAGCTAGATCAAGTTCTATTTTATTAGATTCCATTCTTTGTTCATAAGCTTAAAGAGCACATTAGATTTTCATTTCATTTCTGATATGAACCATGATAGACCTTGACAGATGGTCGAGTATGGCACAATACCACCAGTACTGTTGCTTTTCTCTTTCTTTCTCAGTATACCGTCTCGTTGTGATAATGAATATTAAATACTTACATTCTTTCTTTGATGTTCTTTTTTGTACATGTTTAATAGTATACATTTATTCTTCTTCTCATTTTATCTTTTGGAGGGTATTACTGTCGCGCAGAAAAAGTAGTTGATTTTAGTCTTACCAATCTTCGGTTTGAAATGATTAATCCATAAAAGTACGCTAGTGATTATACAAACATCCATCTAAGACCTTTCAAATCAGTGGCCGAGGTGTGTTTCTCATTAAACGTTGCATGTGTGCTGCCCCATTCTGTGATGCGACACCTTTTATTTGCTGCAGCTGATGCCACAAACCACTCTGTTTTACTCATTTTTTCTTGGACTACTACTTTCACTAAATTTTCTCTTGAAAAATCATTGTTGTTTAGAACGGTATCGAAAATGAAATGAAAATCTGATGTGCTCTTTGAGCTTATGAACAAAGAATGGAATCTAAATAAATAGAACTTGATCTAGCTCTAAATTCAGGCCAGGTCAAGCAAGTAGTGCATCAAAAAGAAAAGAAAGTTTTAACCTTTGATATTTCACTATTTTCAAAACAAATAGGGATACATTGTTTCATTCTCGTTTTCTCATATTGTATTGTAAAAATTCAATATCTTTGGAAGAAAGGCTTTAGGGCCCATATCCTTTTGAGCTTTTTCATATCTCATCGAGATGTACTTGTGACCAAAAAATGCGGTCTAAACTCTTTGAACACTTCGGATCGTTCCCTCGTAAGTAGTGTTACTTAGGTACACATTAGTAATATATCACAAATAGAATGAATAGTTCAAAGCGAAATACCGTTCATCTTCATCCTCACCTTTTATCCCTTATTTACAATGAAATACGATAGAAAACGACGATCGCTTAGTATACTGTTTACAGTGGTCATATTGTTACAATAGTAATTAACGATCATTGTTTATGGTCGCCATAATACATCGTAAACACTTCGGTACTGATTGCTATCAGTGATCACTTTAAACGGTCATAGTCTTTCATAGTAATTGATCGATATACAGCTGATGATTCGCTCATAAGATTCATAGATATTACTCTGTACATATATATATGCTCAACAGCTCCCTACTATTGAAGATGGCAAAGACAGAAAAAAAATAGAACCAAAACTTATGAGACACCCTTTATTTACTTATGTAGAATGAGGCAACAGTATGTACAAACTAAAAATAAGAACGAAGAATTATAATTATTCTCACTGTAACTGAGCAGTCACATATCACTTGTACTGATAACACAATTGCTATTGTGTACTGAACTGAAGAGGGTAAGCAAACTTTCAGTCTATCTTCTATAAGGAATACGTCATATTTTAATAGGTTCATACATTGAAAAATTTGTATAAACATTGTCTTAACGAAATCTCGCTGTTCATAAATGCTTTTTTTCTTAAAGATCTTTGCCCATCTAAGTAATCAAGAAATGAATAATCTACTTTTAATTATTGAATCAAATTGGTTTTTTATGAGCAACTTTTACAGCAAAATAACACAATGGAATCAATGATTTCCTTTTAAATCAATTGCATTCTATTATTAATAAAGTTAGTTTATTTGTCGAGATATTAATCATTTATTTCTTCATTTTGTGTTTTTCTCTGTCATATTATGCAGTTTCATGATCTCGATCACTTACTTATCTTAATTATGTGACTGAAACAATTGACGATCTCATCATTGTTGTTGACGAAACACTACGTGGTATAGGTATGTGGCCTATATAATGAATAGAATTTATTTGAGATGTGGAGAAATGTGTACTAAATTATAGTTTCATCTAGTGGCGGAACCAGGATTTCGGTCTAGGGGGAGCTGAGCTCCATATTCATTATCCAAAATGTCTTTAGTAGTGCAGGTTTTTTCGATAGCTTTGGAGTTCGGTGTAGTCCTTTCCATCCTAATATCAGCTCGATTTTTCGAGAATATGAAGTATAGTCGTATTCGATTTTTGAGGTGATTGATATTCAATAAATTTGTTGACAATATTGAATATTTTGACTTTTAGCTGCCTTTCAAAGCCTCTATCACGTACCAAACACACTTCCAGTTGTTAAAACCATCTATTGTAATAAATTTCGTTGAATTCGTGTTGATGTGCTGTATTAAGAAAAATGACGATAATAATAAAAAAAACTACTGCCTTTAATGCTATTGAATATTCCAGCAAAGGATGATTGATGTATCCTTTCTGTGAAAATCATCTATCTTCCTTTTCTTTTTGTATAAGCTGCTAAACGAGGTTGTGAGGGTGGGTGCTGGTTGGTCTGACTCACACCAGCATGATTCATTTCTGATGAAGATTTTGGTTTTAGTGCCAAATTTTCAGTGTTTAAAAATGAAGTTGTAGCATAAATTGTGCACATCTCAGTTGAACTGTGGTTAGATGGAGATGAACAGGTTAAAGTATTCGTTGTGATTGGAGAAGATGATGTTGATACAGATGATGAACATGATTGATTTGCAATAAAGTTTGGACTATTATTTTGATCTCGAGGTTCTTTACTAGATGCAACGAAACTATCAAGAGCAGCATTATGTTTAGTAGAATTTCTATGTTCCATACTAATATTTAATATTTTAAAAAAAATTTGTCGTTTGAAATTAATAATATATTTTGTGAGAGTAAAACTTTATTTGTTCTCTCGTTAATGTTAACATCTTTTTATTTTTGTTAGTCTATCCTTAAACGTGAATAAAATTAAGACAAATTATCCTCCGCTAACTTATTACAATTAATATCATCCATGACACAAAAGTGTCACTCATGACATATAAACGGAAGCAATGAGAAAAAGAGTAGTTCTTGCTTGACAAAAAAATGGACCACCTGCTCTTTAAACTTATACTATATGTACATTGCAACTCTTTAGTGACAAAAGCTTAACAACCTAAATAGAGCTTAAATTTTCTAGGGGGAGCTCAACCGTTTCTAGAGGGAGCTCAGCTACCGCTAGCTCCCCCCTGGTTCCGCCACTAGTTTCATCATAACAGAACTATCACTCAAATACTCGATCATTGTATAACAGTTCAAATTGTATTTCATCATATAAGAAAACAATAAAAAAGTCTTTAAATGAATTGTCTATTCACTGATTTGTCAACTAAGGTTTATATAAAATGAAGTAGTTAATTGGAGTTTCTCTTACAAAAAAAATTGTGAAAGTTATGATAAAGAAAAGGAAGTGGAAAACAAATCCTATTAATCGACATGTCATTTGATAGATTTGATGTTCACTGTTCCATGGTAATAGAAAACCAAAGAGAAAACCCACGAAAGCGCCACCAAAATGAGATGTATGTGCCACATTGAATTTGAAAATAATTATAAGAATTGCAGTGATGATGATAGGAAATAATACCAGCAAAACTATTTGCATGAGTATGAAAAGACGACGAGCTCTGTTGATTTGCATTGCAAGAAGACGATCCATAGTAAAAAAAAGCATTAGACCATAAAGAGAACCAGAAGGTCCAAAGGTAGCTAAAGAAAAGGAAAACAAATCCCAGACTTCATCAGTCAATTACTGAAGCAAAATCAAGTATTTTAACTTCAAATGTTCACATTTACTGACATTCTTCTTTGTTTTTCATTGCTAAAGCTAAACTAGCACCCAATTCGGAAAGCCAATAAATGATAGCTATACGAACTGAACCATATTTTCGTTCTAATAGAATACCATATAAGAGTTGTTTTGAGAGATTAGAACCCAAATGAAACCAACTCATATGAAGAAGATTAACAGTCACCATTCGCCACAATTGATGTGGATACATGAAAGAGAAACATTTCATTTTAAGTTCATCATCATAAGAACATGTTGTGTTTATCATCGATCGAATACAACTAACATTACGAAATCGAATATTATCAGGTGCTGGTCGCATACATGGTACAAAAAATTTTAAAAAATCAAATAAATTAAATGCAAATTTTTGATTTCTCCAGTTGATATTGATATAAGTCAAGAGAATAAAGAAAATATGTAAAATACACATGGTAATGATAAATAATGGACGATGATGCTTTTGATTTGGTGTATCATCAAGGTTGAAAAAACGTCGAAGACATGAGCAGATGCCAGTTTTTTTAGTGGAAGTTGGTTCTTCGACTCGTATTGAAAGTGGTTGTTCTATTTCCAATTGAAAATTATTGTCAGTATTCATTATTCTAATAAATCTTTTCTTCCGTTATGCCATTAGACTAGAAATATAATACTACTTGCGTTCGTTTTTTCTCTTTCTTTATTAACTATATAAAAAAAGACGACGTACGCTCTTCCTTTTCTTTTCTTATGGCAAAATAAAAGAGGACTGACACGTCGTTATAATATTTTTCTTTTGGTTCTGCTCCAAAACGAGTATTTATTTTAGTCCAATATGATCGGTACCTCAGTGCTTTCTATTTTGTAGAAAATAAGACTTATATATGGTAACCAATCAGATAAATAGTCCATATTTTACAACACAAATAAAAACAATAAAAAATCAAACATATTATAACTTTCAAATGAGATTTTAACCATTTAATATATTTCAGAATTCATTAAAAAATTTTCATAACAATATCTTACGAGGATACATTCCAAGGTATTGGAGTACTTTTGAGTTGAGACTTAGTGCATTTTGTAGACCTTAGTAAACTATGTTTATGGTAAAAACACTTCGTATCCATGGCTTGTTTCTGAGGTGGTATCGAGATTTCAGTGAATTTCCCCTATAGGATCCTTCTTTTCCACCACAATCTTATTCTCAAACTTTTTATATGAAACTTAGCTTGCATAAATATAGACCCTTCTCTATGAGTAGTGTATATAGCATGCATTTTTAGAAATCTTTATATCTCGATCCGTCAGAATTATTTTCACTCTGATAAAGTAATTCATATTTTAGTCTAACTAAATTTATTAATCACATTGAACACAAACTATAGGTCACTAAGTTTTTCTGAAGTTCTGGTAAACTAATTAATAAAATGAACGATAAGAAAATGGGTACGAAATAAATAATAAAGATAAAATAGTTTACTTGTATTAATTGTGCAGAAAATGATGACATAATTATGATGAAAACTCCATTTAATAAAAATGGAAGGCAGAAGAACATACGCATATATAAATGCAATACTAAGTAATTGAATAGTTAATTTACGATTTCGACGCCATGATACATGATATTGTCGTTTTTGATACACCAGTCGGAATATTAGAAAAGAAAAGAAATTTCAATCTTGATGCTATAATAATTTCATTTCGATTATAAAATACGATTACGAAAGGAAGTTGTGTTGTAAATTGTATAAAAACTTAATATAGTTAATATTAATGTAAGATGATGATAAATTGGAAGATTAGTTCAATAGTGATAAAATAGCATAGAAACGATAGAGAAATTTTTCCTATATCAACTATTTTCTCCATACAAACACTTCTAAACACTGTATTGTCAAATGCGATCAAGCGTAAGCCATTTATAGAAAGAAAAACGAAATTGATTTTATCTAACTAACAAATGATGACTACAATATTTCACAAAACTTTTGATTGAAATCTGTTATGTTTATTAAAATATAATAGTTTTTCCAAATAAACAAAACGATCATTATTGACAATAATGATCATAGTCGAAATGAAGTTCTACTGAAAATAAAACATAGTGGATGGAGGATCCAAAACTGGTTTGCCAATATTTGGACTCGACAAATTTTTGAGCCAAAAACGTTTGAAGTCATTACGATAATTCGCACCTTTTATCGGACTGTCGATTAATGAATAGGCTAAAACTCTTGCCACGGCAATATTCGGACAATCATAGTGAGCGATATCACCATGGGATTGATCTATACCCGCACCTTCGACTATAATTCGTTCAGGATATCTGTAATGGAACAAAGTACAAGCAGAACATGGTGAAAGTTTTTCGATATATGATTTTGACAAGTTTTTTAACAAAAATCTCTTCTTATCATCTCGATACACTCCAGCTTTCATCGGTCCATCAATCAACACGGATGCAAAAGCACGTGCCTTACCAATATCAGCACAATCATATTCCAACATATCTCCAAATCGTATATCTACTTCTGGAAATTCTAAAATAAAAGCGAGTAGAATAATCATATAGTTTTTGAAACTAACAAGATTAACCTATATAAGATGTGTTTGGTGATTGACAAATACAAGTGTATCCGTCACCACAAATACCACCACTATAATTACGACGATTTCGACACCATTCATCACATGTACAATGGTCACCTAATATTAATGAATGATTCGATTTATTTCTATATCTGGAGACGTCGTTTATGCTTACCAATATCTCCTTTTGTTACTTCTTTCATTGTACAAATGCATGTATGTCCGTCTCCGCATACTCCAAATCGTCTACCATTTTCACGACACCATTGTTCACATCCACAGGTTTTACCCTCGATGAACTCTAGAGAACAATAAAATGATTTTGTTCTCGAAAAATACCTATCCTTGTTGTAGTTATTAAGCATGTCTACTTACCGGTACGAGGAGGAGCGATAGTTGTTGTGACTAAACATCAATATATATCAATATTAGATGAACAATTGTAAAGATACGTCTATTCATTTAAGAAGAGATTTGAAAATTCTCTTCAAAAGAGGGTATATATCATTCAGCCGAATAGAATGAAACTACAAAGATGTTTATTTAAGACGTTTATCATATGTTTTACATGATATCCTTCAGAATTGTTCGAGAAATTTTTTCGGCTCTCTGTAGAATATATGAATATGTGTCTACATGTTTGCATACGTTATTAAAAATGAGAGCAAGAAAAAAAAGTACCAACCTTATTTTCAATATCAAAAACAATTTTCAATACTTCTTGATTCTGCCAACCAATCGATTAGTTGCTATGTGTAAAAACACTCTTTCAAAATTAGTGACATTTTCTACAAGACAGTAATTTATTCTTTGTTTCTATGTCTGTTGGAAATAGGGATTTTTTTAACTACTGTCTACCATATTTTCTATGAAATTTTTAAGATAAGAAAAATCAAAACTCCTTCTTTTTTACTTAATCTCTTCGCCATAACCATCTACTGACTGAAATAGATTATAATTCTCATAGATCGATTTTATATTTAATTTAATTCATATTCTATGAATGAGAATGAAACTTACCAGTTGCAGGCGATGATTCTACCAATGTCTGCGTAAGCGCTTGTATGGTACTTGTTTTATTAGATTCTAAAAAAAAATTGAAGCTAAAGTGATTTCATATTCAAAATAAAAACTCTACTGTGGCATAGGGTTTCTTCTATCAAAATATTTACGTTGTATGACTAGTTTCGAACATCTTTTGTATCAGTTCTGAAAACTTCATTAGAAAAATTTTCAAAGGATTGCTTGCAGAATTAAAATATAAAATACGATAGAATCGTTTATAATGCACATAAAGATAGTCCTGATTTTTGTAACGATCTACACGACTCATGTAAATAAACGGCCAAAACAATCCGATTTAAATAACATGCTTTTCATCTGATTAGTAGGAGACGCTTTGATTTTTAATTTGAAAAATTAATAAGTTTTGTGCCTTGTTATGAATGCAAGTCGATTTTAACCTTTTCTTTGTTCAAGAAAAATGTATTTGAGTTTAAAAAAATGGCGTAGATTCTTTTTCAGATATTTTTATTAATCTAAGTTTTACTTGAAAAACGACTTTGACCAGTTTCTATAGAAGAATGATTTCAGATGTTTGTAATGATATGGAATCGAAGCTAAAATATTGCATCCGAAGAAAAAGAGAAAAGACTTTTTTGGTCAAAGGATTTTACATCGATTCAATACATGAAACATCTTCTGAAAACAAGCCGTTTGATATTTGAGTGTCCGAAAAATTGTAGTCCTAGAACGGATAAGTAACGTTCATCATTTGGTAATTCACTCGATCCCAGATTGAAATATGAATATACCGAATCTGAGACCAAACTGAACTTTTCACTCTTGGTTATTGTTGACCTCATTCAGAGCAAGTTACATTCAGTTTCGATCTTAATCATTCTCATAAAAAGATATAACAGTTCGATAATAGTCTCAATCTGATTAATTAGTAAAACAATCTTTGACAGAACCTAATTGATCTAATGTTAATAAGCTATCTTGGAGTAACTTTTATAACTTTTGAAAGGCTCTCTAGAAATAACCCGTATACCATTGTAGGGACTATCTGTCGGTAGTATTCTGACAGTTATACCTTTATACTAGAGTAATCAACATCCAGACTAAGTCTAACTTGCCTGAGTTGAGACCGAGATTAGTTAACATCGAAACTTCAGTTGAGACAATCGAGATCAAGAGACTTGGATTTGACACATTTTTAGACTAAAACTATGCAGAATATCATCGCAAATAACGTCTATGGGAAACCAATTTATCTCTAGACTGAATTGAAATTCTGTATTATATTAGTTGTCATTAGATCTACTATATTAAGAGAAATGCGTATCTGTCTGTTCTTTATGCGTTTCGTTCCAATAAGAGTCAGTGCATTCAAACTTTGCACGGTATACTCTTACGTCTGGGGTAAGGTCAGATAGGATCAGTGCACCTGAGCGAGAGAATGAAAAATTGCAGAAAATGTTCAGTTTTTCAAAACTTAAGTAGGATTTAAACCGACTTTCCAGTACTTTTTCACGCGGCAAAGACGGTCAAGACGGAGATTACCACGATAGACTATATGCATCCTATTTTGTTGATTTCAAAAAATTTTATCAACACATTCGCATATTTATACTTTTATTCTTGTAAGGCAAGATGTTATTCAATTATGTATCATTTGAAAGGTCCTCACGAGTACCCAAATTGATATAGAAACATAATGATTAGACATTGTTCTATGTGTCCATATAAACGAATTTTGTCGTGCCTCAAAACTTATGAAACATCCTGTACATATATATCGTGGAGCCACGGTATAGAAAGAGATTTTTAGGACTCGCTAACAATGCTCAACTTTATTAGTATAGTACATTTGTTTAACAAACTTGTACAAGAAAAGCATCCCGATTGTAAAGAAGGGGAGCCATCTCTGGGAGATTATGAAATAGCTGTCAGCTCATGATAGCACTGCAATTATTTGCATGCTCATCTGAAATATAGCTAGGGGTGATATATCCTAAGTTACTACGAACGCAAGTTGAAAACTAGCTGCGATATCGACTTTTTACTAGAATTTGCCTATGGGATCCTTTTTCGACTTAAAATCAAAGTTTTAAGTTTTGACATAAGACTTTACCCATACCAAGGCCTCAACCAGAGTAGTTCATTCACAAAGTTTCAGAATTTTTGGA
>JAJEKB010021102.1:1204095-1222243 GCA_022393335.1 Macrotrachela quadricornifera | reverse complement strand
AACAAATTTTAGAGGTGATGCCGATTTGGTGGTATATAAAACCGACTCTAGATCAGATAGTGATATGAACAATGGTATATGGTTTTTTGACGACTCTGCAAGTAATGCAGAGAAGAGAATATTCTTTACTGACTCTAGGGTCGATGCTGAATTAGTTATCTATTTTACAGATTGTAGAGGTGATGCTGGTTGGCAGAATAGAAGCAAGCAACATTTGATGTATTGATGGTTTTGCACTTCAGAATATCAATTGAAGTAGCTTATCCTATTAAAACTTCAACGAAAACAATATAACTTATCGAATATTTTAATATTTTCATTATGTAATATTCGTATTAAAAATATATTAATCCTATGATGCTGCATTAGGAATTTAGGTTTAGTGATGTGTAACTTTGAAGATAACTTTCTTATCCCCATGGAAAAAAAATTTTAAGAAAACCGCGGTAATCCACGGTTTTCAATGAACGCGGTGTAAAAAACCGCGGTGCGCTCATCAATAACCGCGGTTTTAAATATCGCGGTCCTTTGCGGTTTTCAAAACCGGTATGTGTACGTTGAATAACCGCGGTTTCAGATATCGCGATTCTTTGCGGTTTACAAAGTCGCTATATGTACGTTGGATAACCGCGGTTTCAGATATCGCGATTCTTTGCGGTTTACAAAGTCGCTATATGTACGTTGAATAACCGCGATTTTGGATACCGCCGTTTCTAGCGGTTTACGAAACCACTATGCATACGTTGGATAACCGCGGTTTCAGATACCGCTGTTTCTAGCGGTTTACAAAACCGCTACATGTACGTTAGATAACCGCGGTTTCAGATATCGCGATTCTTTGCGGTTTACAAAGTCGCTATATGTACGTTGGATAACCGCGATTTTGGATACCGCCGTTTCTAGCGGTTTACGAAACCACTATGCATACGTTGGATAACCGCGGTTTCAGATGCCGCTGTTTCTAGCGGTTTACAAAATCGCTATATGTACGTGGAATAACCGCGGTTATACATATATCGGTTAGCTGTGATTTTGTAAACAGCGATTGATGCACCTATAACCGCAGCTTCAGTTACATACTTATGTCAGTTCGTTACGATTTCATATATTACCTTACATCGGACTATAATTTCGGTATTATATGTGTATAATAGTTTGACTAGATTTGTGGAACTGTGGTACACTGGCCATCACCTTGTAAAAAATTTTCTTTTATCTTGAGTTCATGTTTTCTTATCGCTCATTATTTATGTGAGGCGGCATAGCAAGTAACATGTAAAATAGTGTTGGAATAAATACTCATAATCTTCATGTATATCAAACACTCATAGAAATCGCAACAAAACGAATAATGAAAATTGTCGGCTATCAATAATTATTCTTTATAACTTCGTTTATCTTCACTCATTCTATGCCTTAACTTTGCACTATTTCTCAGTTTATGGCGGTTAAAACTTTAGCAGTATAGTCATACACGAAACGGAATAAAATCTTTAAGTGCAAATGAAATATCAGCGGTTTCATACACCACGATGTAGTGTATAATAACCGCCATGTTAAATATGTAAGTTGTTACCGGGTTTCACAAATCGGGATGATTCAGATAATACCCATGCTTTCAAATCTAGTGGTTGTTAGCGGTTTTATAAACCGTGACAGTTCAGTCCATGATCAGTATTAGATGCTAAAGATTGGGGATTTTCATACCAACATGAGTTCGATAGCGATTTGAGTATCTTATGCTGGTGTGAGTTTGTTACTAAACGCGGTATGAAATACCGCGGTGGGCTATTTATTAACCGCGGTATCCCATACCGCGGTACAGTCATTTGTAAAGACGGTGTCTTAAGTAAAAAATGGAATAAGTAAGGACTAAGAGGATATCGTACCCCACTATTTCACACGTATTTCCCGAAGTCCCATGGAAAAAAATTTTGAGAAAACCGCAGTTTTTCTCAGAAGCACCGCGGTATGAAAAACCGCGGTGTGATAACAGATAACCGCGGTTTTCGACGAACGCGGCGTAAAAAAAACGCGGTGCGCTCACAGATAACCCCGGTTTCAGATACCGCGGTTTTTGGCGGTTTAGAAAACAGCGATGTGTTCGTTGGATAATAGCGGTTTTTAATACCGCGATACAGCTATTGAGTAACAGCGGTGTGAGATACCACGATTCTTAGCGGTTTTTAACGTTTTGGCTTCAGACATCACGGTTGTGAGCAGTTTTAAAGAGATAAGCAAATAGGTAATGAGCCAGATAAATAAACAGTCAGTCAAATAGATATGTAGATAGATAGAAAGACAGTTAGGTAGATAGATAGTTAGGCAGTTAGATAGGCAATTAGATAGATAGGTGATTAGATACATAGGTAGATAGATAGATGGATAGATAGGCAGTTAGATACATAGGTAGTTACATAGGTAGGTAGATAGATACATAGGCAGTTAGATAGTTAGATAGATAGATAGTTAGATGGAGAGATAGATAGACAGATAAATAGGTGGTTAAATAGATAGGTAGATAGATACATAGGCAGTTAGATAGATAGATAGTTAGATAGATACGTAGTTAGATAGAGAGGTGCTTCGGTAGATAGACAGTTAATCAGATACTTAGGTAGATAGTTAGGTACATAGATTGATAAGTTTATATTCAGGGAGATAGATAGCTGGTTACTTAAGCAGAAAGATAGTTAGGTAGATACAAGTCGGTAGATCGGCGGAAACAAGCACCAGTTTCTAAAAACCCTCACCCTCAGACCACTTATGAGGTTTCTCAAAACCGCTGAATACCGCGTCAAAAAAATACCGCGGTTTTTAACGGTTTTCAAAACCGCGGGAATCAGACCTTTTATGAGGTTTCTCAAAACCGCTGAACACCGCGTCAAAAAAAATACCGCGGTTTTTGACGGTTTTGAAATACCGCATAAACGGTCTGATTCCCGCTAACATGAAAAACCGCTTGAAACCGCGGTTTCATATACCGCCAACCACCGCGGTTTTCTGATGAAATTTTTTCCATGGGTCATAGGAAGTTACTCTACTAATACTCATTCGTATGCAATCTGGAACTTCATTTTAGGTCTTTCAAATTCTCTTCAATTCTATTGGCGTTGAATAAAATTGTCTACATATCTCATGTCTGTTTACCATTCAATTAAAGTTAGTTAGAAATATTCATTATTGATTATTACGCTCTTATTATCGGTTTTTGTACTGGTAATCGATACTAAGGAGTATTATGAATAAAAAAAATGGTTAATGAAAGTATACCATCTGGAATGAATCTTAATTTCTTTCTCCAAAAAGTTCTTTCTAATCTAATTTTAATAAAGATCATACACTTAAGTTTAATTGTTATTTTTTAAAACAGAATCTAGCGTTAACTTATTCTTCATATGCAGTCAAGAGCAGCGGATGATCTTGTGAATTAACAAGGAAGGACTGAACCAAAAAGATATTCTACTCTGTCCATGATTCTCGTGCGGTTACAATTGGCAATTAGTTGGTGGTAAATAACAATAGTTAAAACTTTTTCTGATGCTCAATTGAGTTTCTCAATTTTTGCTTTTCTGAAGAAAGAAAGAAAGAAAACAATGTATCTTTTATTTTGGGAAATGAAGTTAAGCCATAAAATAGAATAAAATAGTAAACAAACAACAGCTATTTCAGTATTATTCTACTGTTCTTATACTGAATAGCAAACGCATCAATTATCTTTTCATAACCAATGCAAAAATCTCTCTCAAGTGCTAATAAAGATAAATCGCTGAGCCTATCCTCAGACATACTGTTACGTGCAACAGTTTTAATGTGCTTCATTTTACTAAAAGTTCCTTCTATTTTGGTTGATGATACTAGAATTGTCATTACACCAATAAAAGGTGATAGAATACATGGAAATGCTTGTTTTAATGGTAAAACTTCAAAATAAAAATCGATCATATTTTTTAGTTTTAACTGTTTTAACATTGGTTTTAGTACTTGAATTTCATTATTTAATAAGTGAATATCACATTGTAACAGTACATATAAAGTCTTCAATGCTTCTATTTCTAAAAATGTTGGATTATCAGGTGACAGTGATGAAATACTACGAAGAATTTTCATATTTGGTTTTGAAAAACGATCAATCACTTCAAGAAGAACAGAATCAATTATCGGATAGAAAATAAATATTCTGTATTTATTTTTACTATCAATTTCTTCACGCTGTCCAATTGTAGATGTAATGATACAATTTGTAAATCTAGTAGAAGGTTTTCTTGTTCTTCTTCCTTTCATTTTAACATTCAAATCAATATTATTTTCAGCAGAAACTGCAATAATTTTGTCATTAAGTTTACAAAACTCGTCTTCATTTCCAAGATCACTAATTTGATTAATAACAGAATTAATCAAACTATGAGCTGTACCAAAATCAAATGATTTAGCTGGAAAAATAGAAAAAAAGGAGTATAGTTAACGATTAAGTTAGAAAAGAAAAGATATCGTAGGTCTAATGGAGAAATCTTACATTTTAATTGATCAGATAAAATTTTTATTTTACCAAGTCGACGATTCAAAATAAAAATAGTGACAACGAATAATGGTTCTTTCAAAGCTATTAATAAACCACATGCATCTGTCGAATGTTCTGTACCTTCATCTACTAATTCTTCTAAACTTTTAATTAAAACTTTATAATTTTGGATAATAGAATGGATGGATATCCAACGACTATCCCATCTTGTTTGAGCCCATTTTTTGATTGTAGTGGTGAAGCTACTAGAGTTTTCTATGAAAAGAAAATAATTATTTTTCGCTGCTAATACATAAACTCGAAATATTCTTACCTAAATTTAATTGTTGCTGAACTAATTTGAATGTTTCGTTCGTAACACTAGATTTATTCTCTTTCTCGTAGAGAAGAATCTTAGAAACATAAATTGTTTGCTTGCTTGATTGCTTGTGTGTTCGCACAAGGTGAAAAAAATTTTATTAATATTTTTAATAAAACTTAAGCAAAGGGTAATCGGGATCAAGGAACTCGAATCTAATGTTAGTTTTTTAAAATTCTTTTAAGGACCGTTTTTTTACACAAAGAACCACTTTTTTTTTTATAAGGGTTGATCAAAGGGTAATCGGGGTCGAGAAATTCAATTCTGAAGTCAGCTGTATAAAAACGAGAAAGAGCTGAGCGAGTCTTTAGACGAGCGTTACTTGTATATATATATATATGAAAAGTATTAAACACTAAATTCCTTCTTATTTTTATTTAGATGTTCAATAATAAAAATTTACTCGATGTTTTAACTAAAGATTATGCTCGACAAATTTTACGAATTATTTTTACTAGAGATTAATTAAAAAATTGTATTTTACTACCAGGTAGATCATATCTTACACGCCAATCATTGGAGCAAGAAAGATTTAAAATTTTTACAGGTAAATAAATAGTTTAATTTCTTCTGTTTAAATAAATTCCTATTTTATACAGATGCTATTCGTTACAAGTTTAAATTGGATTTGGTTAATTTTGGTCTATTTTATAAAAAAACTATTACGACGAAAATTAACAGATTTTCTAATTGAAGAACGACGACGTGAATCTACTCAAGAAGCTCGACGATTACAAAAACAAATTCCAGCTCAAAGAACAAACTAATGAAATTGATGAACCTTCCTGGTAAGCATTTTTTTTTGTTTCATTTAATGTAATTTTGTTTTCTGATAAGACATTGTATTTTTATAAATAGATTGGTTTTGAAATAAATTTATGTCGACATCCAAAAACATGATTCAGATGCTAATAAAAGAGCTATTACCTGATAAAAGCCTGTGCAATGGAAATAATGCACAGATAGATATATGGGCGTACACGACAATTTAGTGTTATAAATACGATAGTATACTATGAGCCTACATCGTCGTATTTTGTCGTATACGACCGTTTACGACTATCGTAATGCTCGGCCTGGGATACTACTTTTCTTTTAATAGACAGGTATATTATTTTCAGTAAATGCATGTTACTCTAATGATAATTTAGAACAACGTTTTTATTCAAAATCAAAAGAAGAATTTGATGATAATACTTTTGTACAACAAGTATTTAATGAAAAACAAAATATTGAAAAAAAAATTTTTATTCTTTACTTTTTTTTCTTTTACATAGAGAATACAACAATAACGCGTATTGAAATTACTGATCCAATAGCAAATCCTTGGTAACGTGATCTAGTAGCTGTACATCCTGTTGAAAGACAACAACATGATGATAATAATAATAATAATCAACAGCAATAAATAAAATAAAATAAATTTTTTTTTGTCGTTCTCTTTTTGTTTTCATATTCAATTTTATTGTTCGTCTTTTTTTTTATATTTTGTGCTGTGATGTATTTAATATATATTAATAAAAGAAAATAAAGAAACATCACATATTTTTTATTTTGTTTATCATATATGAGTAAAAGTATCATTCAATAATGGATAATCATCAGTTTAAAGAAATTATATATAAAAAATGTTTTAACCCTTTGAGGACCGAATTTTTTCCACTGAATTCAGCTCCTCCGCATATACATTCAAATTTTCATCAGAAAGTTCAAGTTCATAAAAGCTATCGCCTAGTTCATCGTAATCAAAACTGAAGTCACTTTCGCTGCTGCCATCACTGATATATAAATCACAGGACTCATTATTGGCATCATCATTTCCAGAGAATTCCATTTGTTTAGTTATAATTATAAAAAGCAATATAAAGAAATTATATGCTTTGCAAATTCAAGAACAACGTAAATTCCTCCATCAGAACGGCAATATATATATATACCCAATAAAGAACAAGAATATTGTCGGAAAACAAAAGATCAAAGGAGAAGAGAGAAATTATAACGTCACTATACCTTAGCAGAAAGAACAAAGGATATTTGAGAAGAATCTATATGAAAGAAGGAAAGAAACAAAAGAAAAGCACGAAATGACAAAGGCGGTTGTTTATGACCTTAATGGCCTTGCATATTTAGTTCTTTAATGTGAAATAAACACTGTTTTCTTTGCTAAGAAATAGGTGGTCCATCTTTGGACCACCGGTCCTCAAAGGGTTAAACAAAGAAAAATATATTCAAATATTGAAATATAAAATTTTAGATCAATAAAGTAATTTTACTACTATCGGAATTTTTAAAGAAGACCGGTGGAAGAAAAGCATATAACTTTTGAATGGAAAGTCATAGCAACCTGCGGTTTTCAAGGTTCAATAGACGACAGTCGGGGGCAGATTTCAACATGGGAAAGTGATCTTCCCAGATACTTTTACAGACCAGATTTAGTCCACGAAATTAAGGACGAATTGGTGAAGTTTTTCGAAGGAATTTTTTTCGTTAGGTTTACACCCCAACATGCCCTCTTCACATTGGTATTTAAAAAATTTCTAGATTTCACTCCGTTAAAAGACCCGAGGTCGTTTAAGGGCACCCCCCCCCTCACAATGGATTTTCCACTTAAAAAAGTCTTTTTGAGCTGAAATTTTCTACGATGAGGGGACCTGATGAGAAACTCATGTGATAAAAATTTCAGCCCGATATGCCATACTTTACTCAACTTATAGTTGATTTACTACCTTCCAGCGGACCCTTAATAACTTCATCACTATCAAAGGTAGAGAGCTCGGGTTGGTTTTAAATTAAAGCTAACGTCTGTGCCCAACTTTTGTCCGAACAGAATTTTAAAATTCTTCTTCATTCATTTTTTATGAACATTTTAGTCGACATGGTGTGTAAATCATCACAAAAACGGGTGACCCAGCGACAGTAAATTTCACTTTTCTCAGGCTAGGAGTCAGTTATAGAAAATCCGTTCGGACAAAAGTTTACTCTTATTTGGACCTCTAAAATAAAAAAAAAATTTTAGAAATATCTTAAACCCAACGAGAGTTATTTCGAGTTTACCACCGAAAAACCATGTTTTGAGAAAAACGATATATAAGTTTCGAAAATTTTTTTTTCTTTTTTTTGTTGAAATTCAGAAAAAATCGTAATAAAATGGCAGATATTCAATATATATGGCTAGTCTTCTTCAAAATATCTTACAAAAAGGGTAAATTGACATCACCCATCATGCTCAGTTAGTTTTTCACATCTAGTTCAAGTAGTGTATAGAATTCTTATTATACTATTGTATTTTTATGAATATACTGATTCACATACACTCTTACTCTTCACTCATTTATCCTTACCCTTGAAAGAAAAAAATAAAAAAAGGAAATACATGAGGTATCACTACTTGCGATACATACTATCTAATATCTGCATCCATCTGACATCAAGAACGAAAACTATTTTTAAAAACCACATAATAGATTCATTCTTATATTTGTTTAATTTTCTCACAAAAAACTTGAAGTTTTCACAGGCCAATTCATACACTATGTATTTCTAATTCAAATGCTCAATATTGAGAATAAGTCATAAACCAATAATCCACATCTTTATCTGTTAGGAAGTGCTTAAGGATAGATACAAAAGTGTTCTATTCAATGGTATTACCAAAATTAACTCAATTTTCAAAAAATAAAAATTTTAAAAAATCACAAAATTTTTCGAACACATGATAGCGAGGTCGAGTTTTTTTTCGATAAGTTTATGAAAATCCATTCGTTTTTTAAAAACCTATATATACTTTGAAAGCTACGAATCCGGCGCATCTTTCTATGAAAAAAACTGAACTTCGAATTTTTTTGAAAAATTGGGTTTGCTAAGGGGGGGTACCCTTAAAATTCGACAAAAGAAGACAAAAACCAAGAGAAATGAAAAATATGACTTGCCGCCATTAGTGAAACAAACTATCCGATGTTTATATCCATCTGACATCGAAGACAAAGACTCTTCTCAAAAGCCGGATATTATCTTTACTTTCCATACATTTATTGAACTTTTTCGTACATAGTTGCTTTTTCCGCTTTGTTGTCCATTTACTTTAGTTGAAAAAGACATTTTTCATCTAGGTCTCCAAAACATCTGTTTTTTCAGAGACTTTTCAACCTTGCATGATTCTGATCTTTGCAGTATAGATATACCACATGATAATATAACTTTAAAAAAAAAAATTTTTTTTGTTACATATGTCTCCAAAAAATCAGGTTTTTCAGAGACTTCCCAACCCTGGATGATTCTTATTTTTATAACACACCTAGAGAGGACCTTGACACACTTTCCAATAAAATTAAAAAAAATCGAAAAAAAAAATTTTTTTCGACTTTTGGAAGGGGGGGGGGTGCCCTTAACTGATGTAATTTTTGCTTTAATCTACGAACAGATTTTTCAGAGATATTCAACGTTTTGACAAGACGATCCGTCGCATTGTAGAGAGGAATTCCTGGACCATTTTTTTCACTTTCAACAAAATTAATAATATGAAACATTAATTGTTTCACCTCCTGAGAAAACTCATAACCTTTCGGCATTATGAATAAATAATTTATCTAAAACAGAATAATATATATTTCCAAAAGAAATAACTACGACAATTTTTACACATATATATATGTTTTTTCTTCATTCTCGTGTGGCATAACATGTTCATATCGGGAGTGCGATATCACATTTGGAGCCGTAAACTTTAAAGAAAATAAGGCCTATCATGTTGATTAGCATAATCAAAAATCTGTATTCGAAGTATCTTTTTGCTTTTCAGCGAAAGATGTACTACATTAAATTTCCCTCTCAAACGACCTCAGGTCTTTTAACGGAACGAAATGTAGAAATTCCTTAAATACCAACGCGAAGAGGGCATGTTGGGGTGTAAACCTAACGAAAAAAATTCCTTCGAAAAACTTCACCAATTCGTCCTTAATTTCGTGGACTAAACCTGATCTGTAAAAGTATCTGGGAAGATCACTTTCCCATGTTGACATCTGCCCCCGACTGTCGTCTATTGAACCTTGAAAACCACAGGTTGCTATGACTTTCCATTCAAAAGTTATATGCTTTTCTTCCACCGGTCTTCTTTAAAAATTCCGATAGTAGTACATCATATTATTATTAAACTAATTAACATACTAATAAGAATAAATGATAATGGTAGTATAGACAATCCTTGTTGATGATATAATATCGATGAAAAAAATAGCAAAATGTAAGATTAATAGTAAATAAACAAGTACGAATTAGAAGTAAACCAGCAATACGATAAAAAAAGATAAGTTATCGATCTAACAAACATATTTGATTATAAATTGAATAAAATGTTAAGAAAAAAAAACTGTTTGTTTTTTTAATTACTATAAACATCTAATTTACTTTATTATTCAATTTTATTCTATACTTACAATTAATCCTTTTCTTTAAGAAAGTGTTTATTAATAATAGCTAATATAATATTATACTTATGTTGGGAATCTTTTTTTTTTCAGTGCATATTATTTAAAATTATTCAGTACAGATTCATTAATCAGACAACAAAATTGACATTTTAGTAGATATTATCGTGTGAAAGTTCTCATTCGAAAGATTTACGTATTCGTATTTCTATTATATTTTGTGCCTTTGTATTATACTCAACATGTGATATAAGCAAATGAATAATCTCTAACAAATTTTGTCTACTATACTATAAATGTAATTTAATAATTAAATTTAACATTACATTGATTACATGAAATAATAAAAATATTTTTTTATTATAATGAATAGATAGATAAATTTAAAAGTTATACTTTATATAATCAAGTTGTTCATCTCCTCATGTTTGTACTTACACAGAAATTGAAAGATAATTTTAAAAAAAATATTTTCCTTTACCTCTTAACATTCTAGATGTACACCCAGGTCAATCAATACGGCTATCCGTATTTTTACAGTATACAGTCGTTTACGAGCCGTAACTTCATTACGATAGAGCTATATTTTTGTGTCACATCATATGGCTGTATACGATCCGTTTATACGTCGTAAACGGAATGTGTACGGGCCATATCGTTCGATCCAGACATTTTTGTTAAAAACAGTTACATAAGTAAGTATAATATATCTTCTAAAATTAACAAAATTTACAAATGATCATCAAAATACTTCAGATTTAAGTATGTAAATAATTTCTAAAATTTGTTTCGAGATTTAATTTTGAAAAAGAATATAATAACAATAAACGGTCAAACTCAATCGTTACATAATGTTCCCGTTGTTTTTTTTTATTTTGTTTTTACAAAAATGTCACAATTCTCAGATACTTTATATGTAAACATTAAATGCAACCACTTATTATATTTTCTCCTAAGTAATAGTTGAGCATATATACAAACACTTCAAAATCCATTAAAATCTAAATAATATATATATATATATATATATTCCTCAACAACAAATTTAAAATATTTTTTTCATTGTCTCTAAATTATTTCATCATTCATAATGTTTCAATATATTATTTTCTTAATATTCATTCCTACTTCCATTATTTCGATTCGTTATGGTATCATATCTCAAGCTCAATTAATAAGCGGTGAACCAAATAATATATGGTTATTTAATCAATCATCATGGTCTCAATGTATGTGTCAAGCACTTCAATATAAACCATTATTTATTGCTGCATTTAATTTTTTTTTTCATAATCAAACATGTCAATTAATTCCACAAAATCTTTCTTTAAATATATCATTTTATATAATGTCATCATTATATTCTTCAATATTTATTTTAAATAAAAATATAACTTATCAATTTAAATCAATTTGTTGTGTAGATACATCATGGTTATTAAATAAAATTCAACAAGAAAATACATTTCGTAATATTACAATTACAAAACCAGTTGGTTTAGCACTTGATTATGATCTTAATATATTAATAATAACATATGGAAATACAAGATCAATTCAATTAAGAGAATCAACAGAAAATATGACTAGTAAAAAAAATTTATTTACAAAAACTAATGCACGACCAATTAGTTACAATAAAGGTTTTTATTTTATTGGTATTAATCCATCAGCTGCATCTTCATCTTATAATCTTTATATTTATAATACAAGTTTAACATATATTAGTATATCATTTCCGCAAGGTGATCCTCAACGTGCTATTTGGCTTTATAATAATTCATTAATGTGTCTTATTATACAACAAAATCAAAGTTCAATATTAGCTTTTCTTAATTGGTATTCATTATCATTAAATTTTACATATAATCGAACGATATCTATTCCATTTAATAAAGCTTATGGTTTAACAAAATCAAATGATGATACAATGATTTATATTAGTGGTGATTTACCAATAATCTATCAATTATCGACTAAAACATTTATTTGGTCTATTCTTGTTTCAAATAATAATAGTACAGAAATTCCAATATCTTTATTTGTAGATTCATGTAATAATCGTCTTTGGGTACTTATGTTAGGATATGGTATACGTATATATGATCGAATATATGGAACTGAAATTATTTCATGGAATATGTCAACACATTATCCAAATCTTTATGATATGGTATTAACATCTAATTATGAACTTTATTTAATAGATTATTCAATGAATCAACTTATTCATTATGGTTCATCATTAAAAGGACAATGTACAATTAACTAATGAAACTAAGAAATCTTGAGGGTGAGGATGAGGGTATAGAGGATCGTCTTACTCTCATTCAGACCCATAGGTTCGTTCGGAGTATCATCCTCACTTTCATTCTCAGTCTCAAGATCATGGAAGTTAAAATCTTGAGGTTTTTCTTGCGAAATTTACGAAAAAATCGAAATTATTTTAGTTTGCTCTAGGAGAGATTAAAATTTTAATTTCCCCTGTAACATATACATTGGATTGTTTGAGAATAAAAATAAAGACATAATTTCATTCAATCTTTTTTTTTACCAGAAGGATATATTAAATTGTCCATTCAAAATTAAAAGTTCTGCGAGATTAAATGTTTATTTAAATAATAATTTAAGCAAAAAACAAAGAAAAAAAGAATCTCTATTGTTTAAAATAAAATTTAGATAGTATCGATTGAAGCATTTTGTTCTTTAACTATTTTAAGTTGTTCTTGAAAAAGATCTCGAACTTTAGTTGTTATGTTTAAATCTTCTAAAGTTGTTTCATAAAATTTAATTAAAATTCCTTCACTACGATGAACTTCAATAATAATAACTGATTTATCTCGTCCATCAGTAAACCCTGCTTTAACATTAATCCATATTCGATGAGCAACTGCAATAGCTGAACTTGATGCTATTCTAAAATCTTAACTATATATATTTAAAAAAATAAATAAATTTACTGTTCATTTAACCTATTTTTATTATTAATAGATAATTTAAAGATGTAATGCCATTTCATATAAATGACAAATTGTGAATATAGTAATATTCGAATAGATGTCGTATAAAAATAATCTACTTAAAAGGATCTAATATTGTTAAGAATAAGAATGAATGGATTATTAAAGTGACAATATTGATATATCAAAAGAGTGATCATGATAGATCATAATATAGTTTTTCCTTATATTAGTTTTAAAGTATAAAAAGAATAGTATATATTTCGAAACATTATACTCCCCATGTAATCAAAACATGGCAAGACATGATGTAATTTACATCATTTTTATGAATTTTTTTTAAAGAAAAATGATGACCAACATAAAAAAAATGCGATTTCAGATGATGAAAGCGACATAATCTTTGAGGTTTTTTAAACGGCATGCCATGTTTTTACAATTTACACTCATGAAAATGATGACTTTTACATGAAAGTCATGCAATGAATATCGTGAAAATATCATGAAAATGATGACTTTTACATGAAAGTCATGCAATGAATATCGTGAAAATATCATGAAAATCATTTCATGAAAATCATTAAAATATCATCAAAATCATTAATTTTTTCTAATGACGAAAGCCAAAAAAATTTGATTTCAAATGATGAAAGCGACATAATCTTTGAGGTTTTTTAAACGGCATGTCATGTTTTTACAATTTACACTCATAAAAATGATGAATTTTACATGAAAGTCATGCAATGAATATCATGAAAATCATTAAAATATCATCAAAATCGCGCAGTATATGGCATTTATCAGTGCCATATCTTATGTATTCAAAACATGGCAAAAAATGATGATTTCATGTGAAAAACACGAAGTTACATTTTTATGGTAAAACCAACATAAAAATCGATGCTTTTCATTTTCATCGATTAGAATGAAAACTTTCACCAGTTGCATTTGATGATTTCGATTTTTAATCAAAGTCATCAAGTGACATTGATTTTTAATCAAAATCATCAAATGCAACTGATGAAAATTCTCACTTTAATCGATGAAAATGAAAAACATCGATTTTTACGACGGTTTCATTATAGAAAATATCATTTTTCCGATTTTTTAGTTACATGGGTATATACTATCCCTGGGTGCTTACCAATCTATCTATCTATCTAACTATCTATTTACTTACGCACTTACTCATCTATTGAAGTACCTAACTGTCTAATCATCTATCTATTTAGCTAATCTCTCTATCCATGTATTTATCTACTTATTTATTTGTCTATTCATCTGTAGATAAATAGATGAATGAATAGGTAGATAGATACATAGATACATTCATCTATCTGTCCACCTATTTGTCTGTCTATTTACCTACCTATCCATGTATGTTTCTACCTATGTATCTAACAATCCAACTACACACCTCTTTATATCTATCTATCTATTTATTTATTTCTCAATCTACTTATCTATCCATCCATCTACGTATGTATCTATTTATCTGCCAATTAATATCTCGATTTACGGATCTATCTATCTACCTATCTCCCTACATATGTCTCTTTCACACATCATTTGAAACGTATGAAACGAGAACTTCAATTATAATACGACTGAAATACATTGTGGCGTCGACTCACGAAATGAAACCAAAAATAAAATGAGTTTCAGTAATGTCCTTCTCGACTCACATGTAGACTTAGCTGGCATACTTTGATTCGGTCTTTATTCAAAGATCAAGTTTACTGCGCTGCACACAGTGGTCATCGATTAAAACGGGAATTGCTTTATCTTAGTTCACCACCTATCTTTTCTACTCAATATGTAACTCATTTACTAATTTTTATCGACGAATTGAATGAAATAAAAGAAACTCAAGCAGGTCAGAACAGAAAAACTATTAAAGCAGCGCAGGGGTTAAACGAATTGAAGGCGAAAAGGAACTAAAAAGAGAAAAAGAGACTAAAACGCTTGAAGTAAAAGAGGTAAAGAGACTGCAATGGGTAAAAAACCTAATGGCATTAAAGCATCTAGAATAGATATAAAGACTAAATCAACTAAAGAGTTTGTAAGGATTGAAAATACTAAAAGGAGTGAACGAACTCAAAACGCTTAAAATCAGAAAGCAGAGCAAAATAGTTAGAAACTCTGAAGACACTAAAGACAGCAAATTTCTCTAAACAGTAGAAGAAAATAAGACAAGAGAAAGTAAAGGGACTGAATATACAAGAATTGTAGGACGCAAAAGGAGCATACGAAGACAAAACGCACTAGCAAGACTAAAGGCAATTAGAACAGTAAAAGAGCTACATGACTTAAAGGAGAGACACCAATGCAACTAAAAAATAAAAAAAATAACATTTGTTCTGATCAAATACATATAAAAATCGATGTTTCCCATTTGTATTGATTAAAATGAAAATTTTCATCAGTTGCATTTCATGAATTTAATTTTTAATCAAAATCATCAAATGACTTTGGTCAAACATTGATTAAAAACAATGTCATTTGATGATTTTGACTAAAAATCAATGTCACTTGATGACTTTGATTAAAAATGAAAATCATCAAATGTAACTGATAAAAATGAAAATCAACGATTTTTATGCCAGTTTCATCAAAAAAATGTCATTTTTTTCGTGTTTTTTACATGAAAGTCATCAATTTTTTGTCATGTTTTGATTACTTGGGTAGAGTAAGAAAGTTAATTTCTGCTAGAAAACAGAGGCATAAGATTTTGTGTGTTCTCACACATAGAGCTTTCTCTAGAAAACATTGAAAAGGGTATTTGTAAAGACAGATGTCGACATGAAGTCTAAACTAATCATTTTCCTGGTGAATTTTTTAAAAAACATCGTGACACATGATGTATTTCACACCAAAGTCATTCGATGAAAACGATGATAAAGTAATGAAAGTAATCCAATGATTTTGATTTTTCCGTAGTAATCAAAATCATGCGGTGAAAATGATGTAAAAGTAATCAAAACTAATGTAATGATTCTGATATTCTCAGATAATCCAAGTCATGGATGAAACTTGTGCAAAAGTGATGAAAATAATCTAATGATTTTGATTTTTCCGAAGTAATCAAAGTCATCGAATGAAAACGATGGAAAAGTAATGAGAATAATGTAATGATTTTGATTTTCAGAAGTAATCAAAGTCATCGGATGAAATTGATGTAAAAGTAATGAAAATAATGTAATGATTTTGATTTTTCCGAAGTAATCAAAGTCATCGAATGAAAACGATGTAAAAGTAATGAAAGTAATCTAATGATTTTGATTTTTCCGAAGTAATCAAAATCATGCGGTGAAAATGATGTAAAAGTAATGAAAATAATGTAATGATTTTGATTTTCAGAAATAATCAAAATCATCCAGTGAAAATGATGTCAAAGTAATGAAAATAATGCAATGATTTTGATTTTTCCGAAATAATCAAAGTCATCGAATGAAATCGATGGAAAAGTAATGAGAATAATGTAATGATTTTGATTTTCAGAAGTAATCAAAGTCATCGGATGAAATTGATGTAAAAGTAATGAAAATAATGTAATGGTTTTGATTTTTCCGAAGTAATCAAAATCATCGGATAAAATTGATGTAAAGATAATGAAAATAATGTAATGATTTTGGTTTTTCCCAAGTAATCAAAATCATCGGATGATATTGATGTAAAAATAATGAAAGTAATGTGATGACTTTGTTGACTTTTGAGAGAAGTAAAGTCATGCAATTTTTTTGATGAAAATTTTAAAAATCACCATTTAAATGATGAAAATTTTGAAAATAACCATTTAAATGATGAAAATTTTGAAAATAACCATTTAAATGATGAAAATTTTGAAAATAACCATTTACATGAAATGTGTTTGGTTTTTTAGTTACATGGGTTAGTTGCGTTCGTTCGTTCGTTTGTTCGTTCGTTCGTTCGTTCGTTCGTTTGTCCGTTCGTTCGTCCGTTCGCTCACTATTGCCATTCATTTTTCTACTAATATATGTATATTATATAAGGGTTGACCGAATGGTAATCGGGTTTGGGGAACACGAGTCTGATATTAGTTTTTCAAATTTGTTTTTTCGATTCATTTTTTTACGCAAAGGACCACTGTTTCGCAAAAAGAAATTTTCCTGTAAGGGTTGACCGAAGGGCAATCAGAGTCGAGGAATCCGAATCTAATATTCGTTTTTTAAGATTTTTTTGAGAATCAACTTTTTACACAAAAAAAAATTTTTTTTACGAAAACTTTTTTATAAGGGTTGGATGATAGGTATCGGGGTCCAAGAAGCCGAATCTGATGTTGGTTTATCAAAATTTTTTAAAGATGAATTTTTGAAACAAACAACAATTTTTTAATAGAAAGGATTTGTTTTTTTTTCAAGTTTCGTCAATGTCAGTTGAGACGGAGGAACTTGAATCTGGCTTTGGTTTTTTTAATTTTATAAATGAATAGCAGGACGGTAGTTTAGAAACATGATTCCTACGAGAAAGAGGTGAGCGAGTCTTCAGACCAGCGTTACTTGTATAGATATCTGTCGTGGAAAAGTTGAAATTTGATTTGAAGGACGCATTTGTTGCTTGAATGAATGAATCATCGTTTCAACTATTTGATTATTGAATAGTTGAAGTTTATACCCTTTTGAATTATTGCCAAGTTCAGCATAACATCCGGGGTGTGCTCGTCTTTCTACAAGCAGCTCGGATATCCTGTTCTGCTGTTAAGGGTTCTTCAACGATACAGTAATCACCTTCCTTTCAGGGGTTGCTCAAAAAAGGTTCCATCCACACCCTCATCTAGGTCCTTGCCCTTTAAAAAATGCGCCCTCACTATCATCTCAGCGCTGCCCTTGAACGATTCCGCCTTCACCCGCATCTAGGCGCTGCC
>JAJEKB010021102.1:1143899-1204085 GCA_022393335.1 Macrotrachela quadricornifera | reverse complement strand
CGCATCTAGGCGCTGCCCTTGAACGATTCCGCCTTCACCCGCATCTACGCGCTGCCCTTCTGAAATTGCGCCCGCACCCTCATCTTGCCGCTGCCGTTGTGAGATTGCGCCCTCACCCGCATCTTGGCCCTGCCCTTCTGAAATTGCGCCCTCACCCTCATCTTGACGCTGCCCTTCTGAGATTGCGCCCTCACCCGCATCTTGGCGCTGCCGTTGTGAGATTACGCCCTCACCCTCATCTAGGTTGCTGCCCGTTAAAAGTTCCGCCCTCACCTTCATTCTCAAAAAATATTTCATAAAAATGATCCCAGATGCAAATTTCCCGACATGAATCACCTGTGATGAAACTTTATAGGAAAATTGCTCTTTGCGAAAAAAGGGATCGTTTGTGCAAAAAAAACAATTAATGCGAAAAAAATTTTAAAAAATTCAAACATGATTCATGTTTTTCGACTCCAATTAACCTTTACTCAACCCTTAGAAAAAACTTTTTGTCATAATAAAAAGCGATCTCTTCTCTAATAAAACTGTCTAAAAAAATTTTAAAAAACCTAAAATCAGATTCGACCTCCCTACTTTAAAAATACTTTCATCAATCTTTCTGAAATTATTGTTAACTAACTATTACTAGTTTATTAATTAATAATTAATAAAAACTGACATCAAGTTCGTACTCTTCTGTTTTGGGTATCTTTCGTTCAATTTTATCGAAAACGTTACTCATTAGTAACTTTTATTAAATAACTAATTAATAATCAATAATTATTTAAAACTAACCTGAGATTTGAACTGTCCACCCTCAAAAACCTTCAGGTCAAATTTTATAGAGAACATTAATAATTAGTAGTTTTTAATAATTAATTAAATAGTTAATTCATTATGAATTGTGACTAACCTCCGATTTGAACTCCCATCTTCGGACGCACTTCGGTCAAGTTTTGTACATAATCTTAATAAAATGTTTTTTTGACTTTGTACGGACATACTGGCAAACAACTAATCAGACAATTTATGTTTGCCAGACTCTTCTCTACAGGAAAAGAACTACATAAGTAAAACTAAAACTAAATCTATTCCTATAATTTATTCCTATAATTTACATGGGTACCTGTATATATATATATAACTAAAACTAAATCTATTCCTATAATTTACACGGGTATATATGTATATATATATATAACTAAATCTAAATTTATTCATATGATTTACATGAGTACCTATGTATATATATAACTATAACTAAAACTAAATCTATTCCTATAATTTACATGGGTATACATGTATATATATTTACCTAAAACTAAATCTATTCCTATGATTTACATGGGTATGTATGTATATATATATAACTATAACTAAAACTAAATCTATTCCTATAATTTACATGGGTGCCTATGTATATATATATATATATACCTAAAACTAAATCTATTCCTATGATTTACATGAGTGCCTATGTATATATATATATATAACTATACCTAAAACTAAATCTATTCCTATGATTTACATGAGTGCCTATGTATATATATATATATATAACTATAACTAAAACTAAATCTATTCCTATGATTTACATGAGTACCTATGTATATATATATACCTAAAACTAAATCTATTCCTATGATTTACATGAGTATGTATGTATATATAAAACTATAACTAAAAGTAAATCTATTCCTATAATTTACATGGGTATATATGTATATATATAACTATAACTAAAACTAAATCTATTCCTATGATTTGCATGAGTGCCTATGTATATATATATATATATACCTAAAACTAAACCTATTTCTATGTATATATATATTTATTTTATAAGTCATATATGGCTGTTGAGGATGCATTTATATTATAAGTCGAATTAGGCAACTCATGATTATTATACAAATGTAGTAAATTTGTCTTGAGTAATTTCATTATAGGTATATGTTACTGGATTTGATTAATAACATTCAAATATTGGAAAACATCAGATAATGAAGTCAATGGTTATGATGTAATGTTAATGTTTGTTTCACTTATAACTTTTCATTGTGTTTCATGTTCATGTTTGTCTAGTTCATTTTGTTTTTGTTTTATGTATTGTAACATCTAGTATGAAAAGGTTATGGTATGTTGAAAATGATCGTATAAGATCGAAAATTCCTGATTATCATAAAAAAAGAATAAAATTTAATTTATACATTATAACTACAAGTATCTACTATTTCTTTGCAATTTATTATAAAATATCAAGATTTATCAATTATTTCATATATTAGATATATGAGTTTTTCATAGTTTTTTGGCACTGTCATACAGAGGAAATCTTGTGCGAACTTATTCAGCCGTATAACTTAGCATCATTTTGCCGCCCATGATATTCTCTATCTATTGATATATAATAGTTGAGTTTTGTTTTGATTATGATAAATCTTTTCTTTAAAGAAAATTAGAAAAGGTCATTATTTACATAGAAAATGAGAATATTTTTACCATAACGCAGCAAACCCTTAACGGATCCCCCTCAACTTCGAACTCGACCGAGATATTGATGAAACAATTCTGTAGACAAAATTTCAGCTCAATCGAATGTAATTGTGAAAAGTTATCGTGTAAACGGCCGGCCGGCCGGACACTCAGACCGATTCTAGAGTGTACTCACTTTTTTGAGTACACAAAAAATCTTTGAGTGAACAACTTTCTCATAAAATTTTAGAAACTTGTCAAGCGCCTTAGAAGCAACATTTTTATATGAAAAGACGCGACTTTTCACGCTCTAGAGCATATCAAAAATTTGCTTTAGGCTCTCTCTCAAAAAAGTGCTGAAATGATAACAAAGAACGGCTAAAAGTTATGCTGAGAACACTGCAAAACTTGCCATTCTACCTATATCAAAGTCGTGCAAAGTAGTTTGATCAATATAATAAGATAGGAAAATAGTCTAGTTTTGTAGAGCTGATTTTGCTCTATCGACTACTATATGATGGTAATACCTTCGATTAAGTTTTTTATGATAAAAATTTTCAAAGAAAAAAAATTTTGTTTTTATGCGAGAGATGTGCGAAAGAAAAATTTGAGGTGTCAAAATCCAGCAAAAGCATGTCCGAGAGAGCTGCATATTGGACTAACTTTTTGTGCACTTTCAAATGGCATATTCAGTTTTCAAAGTCAAGAAATTTTCGGCAACCTTCCTATATGATTTTGGGTGGTGGTCTCATGGACTATCTGTTAAATATTTATATGAATATCATTTGATAGAATAAAATTAATAAGTGAATAAGCTAAAGTAAGTAGATTTTCTATCATAATTGTTTATTTAATAAATAAATAAGTGTGACGTTTCGTCCTTACACTATGAACATCATCAGACACATATAAGTGAAAAAGCGGCTTACATGGTATATATATAGAAAGAAAAAAAACACCTAGACTAAATGTAGAATTTTCTTAAACATTCCAATGCAAATGACTCATTGTTCTCCCCCTTGCATTGGAATGTTTAAGAAAATTCTACATTTAGTCTAGGTGTTTTTTTTCTTTCTATATATATACCATGTAAGCCTCTTTTTCACTTATATGTGTCTGATTATGTCCATAGTGCAAGGACGAAACGTCACACTTATTTATTTATTAAATAAACACTTATGATAGAAAATCTACTTAATAATAATAATAATAATAACGTCCCATAGGCTTAACTGCCGTAGGAGCCGACCGCGGTTATTACTATTAGGTTTTTTCCACATGCAGCCGGGTTCTATCGTCTTTTTCTTTTTACAGACGGTGGTATCTGCACCCTCTTCCGTCCAACATACTAACTAAAGATATAGTCAGTACGAATGATTCATGTGGAATGAATCATTTTTAGACAACTTAGCCGTTAGTGACTTGTCCAGGATCACTCCATGGATGATGCTACTGAGGTTTGAACACAGTACCTTGTGGGTGCGTGCCAAGCAACGTAACCACTCAACCATGGCGGCTAGAAAATCTACTTTCTTTAGCTTATTCAAAAATTCTATTTTTCAAACGTTCACTCTTTATATGCGGCTAGGTTTTCGTGCTAAATCTAATAACATTGCACAATTTCATTAGCCTCTACGGTGGTGTCCAGATTTTTCCCTTAATTCGTTCGTTTCCTTTAAAATGTAACCACGCATACCGAGCGTGTTGGTGACACATACGAAAAAGCGCAGTAACGCACGTTAATAATTTTTTATTGATTCATTCTATAATTATACTACGAGATGTACTATTATTTTTTTTATTCCTTTGTTTTTATTTTATTTTAAAAAATACAAAGGCCTTGCGTACACCAGACAACTCAATTTTTTTTTGTATTCAATTTATTATGCCATGAAAGGTTCACAAATTAGAGAAAAAGAGGAATAATAACAACCTTAGATATTTACGAACATAATACATTTGATTTATCATTATATAATCAGTTAGTAGTAGTGAAGATGTATGTAGGTATTTTTCTAATAGATAAGAGTAGTGAAAAAGAGGAAATAAATTGAAGAAAAACATATACATTAAGAGCATGAATTAGAATATAGAAACATATATATATACACATACACATATACATATATATATACAGTAGTGACACCTTTTAAATGATAATTTACAGAGGTTCACACATGTGTATCAAACTATTTCATTTGTTTCTAGTCTAACCAGTCTTCATTTCGATGAGAAATGTATATTAAGAAGTATATTTTGTTTATTTATTATTTTTTCTTTTTTTAGTTAAAAATTACTATCCAATCTGCCGGTACGTAAACTATACTGATGGGATATTAGATTATATATATTTATACTTTTAGATATTTGCGATAAACGAAAGCAACCGCATCTTCTATTTACTATTACATTTAAGGAGATTGCAAAAAAAAATTATATACGAATTTATTAAGGTATAGTGTATTTACTTTAAAATAGTTGAGTTGTTCGTTATGTGTGTTTTGAAAAATTTCCCTGACCAGACAGCTCAATTTAATATTAGCTTTCTAGTGTATACAATGCCAAGATAATTATAAAAAATAAAACAAAATATTTTATTGTATCTTTTTATAATTATTTTATTTTATTCGTTTATTATTGTTTTGTATCAAAAAATAGAAAGATACAAAATAAGAATAAAAAAAATAAAATAAGATAATCATCAGCAAATACAATAAAATAATTATAAAAAAATTAATTATCGAAAAATACAATATAATTATTATAAAAAAATGCAATAAAATAATAAAAAAATATCCTAAAATAATGATGAAAAAAATACAAGATAATTATAAAAAATAAAATAAAATAATGATAAAATAAATCATCAAATGTTTTCCGAGAGACACATCATTGTTTTCGTTTTGAATTATTCACTATTCATTTTTTAAATGAAATTAGTCCCAAAATATTAAGGGAAATGAAATCTAAAATTAGTCTAAAAAAATATTTATTTCTAGTAAAATTATGCTGTAAAACACTTCATATATATGAAACATGACAAAGACAACTCAAACAATCCCAATAGGCTTTGTCTTTTCTACCATTGTCTGATTATGTAACCCCTCCAATGAGAAGTTGTTAGCCATATGCGTGAGGTACAGAATGACACACTTGGTACACGTACGTACATATGATGACGCGCTTGGTACCAGAGATGGGCAAGTCAAGTCAAAGTCAAGTCAGACTTGACTTGACTTGGCTTGGAGCTTTTGAAAAATATTTATGACTTGACTTGAGTCAAAAAATCACTGACTTGCCCATCTCTGCTTGGTACACATACGTACATGTGACGACACGCGTATCATGCGTACAAAGCGTGGCGTGCGCGTACCAATAGTGTTCGGGTTGACGTGGGATGTCTAAACCTGCTAGAATGAATCATTTGTCTAGTTCACTTTTTTAAGTACATATAACACTCGGGTTTAAATTCGATGTTTACACATTTATCTAATATTTGCGAATGATTGAAAAAAGGTGAGTTATTTTCTTCAGTCCTCAATAGAGTCAAATTAGAGAAACATAATAAAAGAATACTGAGAAATAAAATAATAAAAGTGGAGATGTGATATTCTTTTTCATCTGTCGAAAAACATTTTTCTAAATAATTGATTAAAACATGATATTTAAGTTCTCTATAAAATTTAGTTTGTTAAATTAAGATGGCTACATCTGTTCTACCAAATGATGCTTCATACACAAGTATCGATGATAAACATCTTGAAATATTCTGTCTTATTTGGCTCGATTCAAATGCAAACGTTAATGAAACTCGAGATACACAACAAAAATTACGTTCTATTATTAACTATCTTAAGAAATTTCAAGATATAAAACAATGTCAACAATATATTGAACAAACATCAGAAAAAGATCGGTTAGTTCTTATTGTTAGTGGTCAATTAGGACGAGAATTAGTACCATCTATTTATAATCTTCGACAAGTTATATCAATTTATGTTTATTGTATGGATAAGAAAAGTCATGAACAATGGGCATCTAATTTTGCAAAGGTAAAATTAAACAGAAAATTTCAGTTTTTATTTTATTTATTGTTTACAGGTGAAAGCTGTTGTTACTGAACTTGATGAACTCATTTCACGAATCAAAGAAGATCACCAAATTCAGAAAAAAGTTGAAGAACCATTATCAATTAATATTTGTACAACAAGTGTTGGTGCAGGTAAATCAACAGCAGGAGTTAATGGAGAATTTGTTTTTTCTCAAGTTCTTATTGATTGTCTTTTACGATTAAAATCTGCTCAAATAGATAAAAATGAACTCATTAATTATTGTAAAACTCAATATGATGGAAATACTAATGAACTAAAGAATATTCATGAATTTCAAAAAGATTATTTGCCTAATAAAGCTTTATGGTGGTATACAAGAGAAATGTTTTTTTATAAAATTCTTGATGCTGCTTTACGAAAACAAGATATTCATATGATTTTTTTATTTCGTCAATATATTTCTGACATTCATCGACAATTACAAAAATATCAATCGAAAAATTCATTAAAAGTTTATCGAGGTCAAAAAATGACAATTGATGAAATTAAGATTCTTGAACAAAGTATTGGACAATTTATTTCTATCAATTCATTCTTCTCTACTAGTACTGAATATGAGCAAGCTTTAGCATTTCTCAAACGTTCTACTATTTCAAAAAATTCTGAACGAGTATTTTTTGAAATTGATGCTGATCCCAAGATGGTCACTACAAAACCATTTGCTGATATAAGCCAATTTAGTGCCATTCCTAGTGAATCAGAAATACTATTTATGATTGGTTCCATTTTTCGCCTAAAAAGTATTAATCGTAATGATGATCAAATTTGGATTATTAAAATGACTTTATGTAGTGATGATGAACATGAGTTAAAACAAGTTCTTATACATATGAAACAACAAATTGGTATTGGAGAAACTAATCTTCGAATATTTGGAAAGATATTATTGAATATGGGTAAATTTGATTTGGCTGAAAAATATTTGAATCGCTTATTAAAACAACTTCCGTCAAATGATCCTTTACTTGGCATTTTATACGAAGATTTGGGCACACTTGCATCACAAACAGGTCAATATGACATGAGTGTTCAATGGCATCAAAAATCACTCGAATTCAAAACCAAAAATCCATCAATCGTCAAATCGAATATTAATAAAGCAAATAAATCTACAGGTAAGCTCATCAAAAGAAAATTCATTATTTTTGAATAATTATCTCATATAAAAATGAATGTTTTCAGGGTTATTGCGAGCGGAACTGGGACGAGGAAACCATTTTCCGTCAATCTTTAGAAATTTCATTGTTTGGTTCGATGTTTTCTAAAAATTTTAAGATATTTTCGAAGAATTTTTCGATTAGTAGCGTAGCCATGGTCGATCCAGAGATACTCACTCCTATTACTCTAGAATTGCAGGAATTCTTTTTCTTCGTAAAATAAAATCATTGTGATAGAATCGATTCTATGTTTTTAGCGTTGAAAAGAACGTAGAACCTGAGTTAAACAAGAAATCAGAGGTATTCGCAAAGTAACAAGATTGTTTCATGTCAGAGTACATAGAGATTATTGTCCATATCAGAGTGAAACAACTATAGGCATTGTTTGAATAACTTTGAAACAACACAAGAAATACAAATTGAATATTTAGCACTATTTAAGGTCGAACTTGCTCGATTTTTTTATAGAATAAACGAAAAATTTCGGTCACCTTTCTTTCGAGATCTTTTCTGAATTTTAAAGATGAGCCTAATCCTTTTTTAAAATAATATACTTTCTCAACTGTAATATAATGTTTAGATAGCCTGACTTTCCTTCCATTGATCTACACAAGGTCGAAATCGATAACCTTTTGCATTCAAAAAGTATGGTGACTTTATGCAAGACTACTTACTAACTTTTTTTAAATCTAAGCAACTAATTAAATATTTTCTTCTACAAATTCTTACCCATCTTCAACTTTATGACGTGATTTATTAACTCTTGAAGTTTTATTTCTATTAGAAATGTCATCAAAAATTATACACTGAACTCATTTTGACGCTAGTGAATCAATATCTTAAGTTAGTTCAATTAATAATCTGTGTTGTAAGAATTCGTACTAAGTAATTTCACACGATCTGATTCAGTTACATAATCAATACAGGTTATTGTGAGAACAAATTAAATATTGTTTTGTGATAAACCAAATTTTTCTTGAATTGATTTACATCTATCTTCATATATAGGTGATATTGACTTTTGCTTTGAACAATACTGCAAGGTTCACATTCTCTTAAACAAAAAAAGATAGTAATCTGAATGGACAAGAAAAGAAAAGCAAGTGTAGAGGATCATAATGAAATGCAATGATAGGAGCAGCCAATACTTTCTATCGTTATATAATGTCCTAGTTTATGATTTGTCTTTATATTGAATAGTATAATGTCTAACGATTGATAAATCAAGTCACAAAGTTGAAGACAAGGAATTTGTAGAGCAAAATATTTAGTTAGTTACTCAGATTCAAAAAAAAAACGATAAGTAGTCTTGATTAAAGTTTTATATCTTTTGAATGCAAAAGGTTATCGATTTCGACCTTGTATTGAACGATAGCGGAAAGGTCAGACTATCTAACCATTACATTATAATTGAGAAAGTATACTATTTTCGAAAACGATTAAGCTTATCTTTTAAAACTCATGACATATCTCAGAAGAAAGACGACTGGAATTTTTTTTTAGTTTATAAAAAAATAGAATAGGTTCGACCATAGACACCGTTCAATATTCAAGTTATTTTTCCGTTGTTGTTCCAAATTTATTCAAAACACAGACACTTCACTTTGAAATAAACCATAGTAATCATTCAATAATCCTGCCTCACGTGCTCTTACACGGTTCTGATGTATATTGTTTTCATAGCTACTAATTGTGATAGTGTTGTTTATCAGTAGATGCCCAAATTATTGACGAATTCGGAATTGCTTTCCAAAAATAAAATCTCTGTAGAATTAAAATGTGAAATGCAACACAGCTGCTACGACCAATGGTAAAGTGATATAACTTAACTAAAAACTTATAAGTAACTCAATCTCCTCTCGCAAATTGACGACCATTTTCATCATAAAAGACTATGTATGAACAAAAATCAGGAATGAGTCATTAAATTTAATGTAAAAAAGAGTTAATGTTTATTACTTAACATTTAATTCACTTGAAATAAAATAGTTGAATGATAAACTTAAGACAAATACAACTTAATTTCGATTTTGTAGAAAACGGTTATTTCACGAAAATAACGATATCAAACAGTTTGATCAAAAGTTTTGTAGGATCAAAGGATTCAATTCTACTGATAAATTTCCCAAATTTGTGAACTTAGAAATTTCACTAGAAAAAGATTGTTTCTAGATAAATAACGCAATTTGACAAAGTTTCATGGGGAGTCATCAAGGTAGAGAAACCATCTTATGATTTTATTTTCTCAATTCTGAAAAACTTTGATCAATCTTTATAAAATTCCGTTACTTTTGAGAAATATTCGTCTCATAACGAGATTCTCCAGCCACAAATTTTGTATTATTCGATGACACAACTACTTTTACTTTGATTTGTTAAGGCTAAAATGTTAAAGCACAATATTTGAACTTCAAGAGTAAAAGCAAAGTTAAAAGTACATTTTTGACCATGAATCGTTTTTAATAATGATTAATAGATGCTTCTCGCCTATTTTTTATTAATATTGTTGATTAAGACAAGCTACTTAAGGTTTACATTAATTAAATCATGTTAAAGAAATGACACATCTCTAATTTAAATGACTTGCGCTACACTGAAAAAAATAGGTATTATGTAGAACCATTTGGTTTCAATAATTGAAATTGCTAAAAAGGTCTCGTACGAATCTAAGATACTTACAAAATGTTTGTCAGCGGTTCAGAAAGGTTTCTCGAAGATTTTCAAGGTTTGCTTCTAAGACATTAGAAAAATAGTTTCAAATTGATTGCAAGAGTCGAAACCTTTTGAAGTTCGCAAAATCCTCTTTGGTTCAGTAACTATATCATTATTTTTCAGTGTAGAAGTATCCCTACAAACGTAGTCTGTTATAAAAAAGAAGGTGCGCCATGAAACTTTTAAACAACTAGAGCCATTTTTTATCTGTTACGGCTCTTTGAATTATCTATAACCATCGATAGATTCCTATTAAATGAGCAAAACCTAGAAAAGTTCTAAATTTTCACTAAAACTACCAATAGTTCATTATGATACCTTTCTCTGAAGAGAGCATTCATCATGAGATTATGACAACAGTTGACAAAAAAGTTAGAAAAAAAAATAAGAATAATGCAACCAAATAAGATTGTTTTCTCCCTTATACATTATTCATAATGTCTTGTAATTATATAGATGATCGAAAAAAACCAAAAATGCTTTGACGGCAGGAATGTCAGCGTTTTTTCATCTCTAGCGTTCCGTTTCTATAAAACGAAACCCTGTTAAAGTTGCGTTTTCTAGTGTTTTTTCGAATGCATCGAGATGTCTATACATGTTTGTTAGTATTTTCATTCGAGACTATTATGCGATCCTTGATCGCTCAAAAAAAAATACAAATAAGCTTAAAATTTATCGAAAAATGTGATAGAGATATAAGCATTTCTCGTTCTTTAGTATTTCATTCTCGAGAAACGGAAGCGTTATTAAGCTTGGATTTTCTAGCGTTTGTTGGATGTATCGAGATGTTTAGACATTTTTGCTCAAAACTGTTATGCGTTTTTCGTTCACAGAAGTGGAAAATGCATTTCTATTTCCCCTTTTCGGAAAAGAAATGTAAAAGTGATATCTCTATTTGATAGTACATTTGCAAACGATAGAGAATGCTTTTATTCTGTAAAAGAGTTCCTACACAAAATCTTTTAAGATTTTATGCTTCGATACCATTTTATGAGACTTTTTGGTTTAAACTTGAAAGAGAAGATAAAAAAGAGGTTCATAAAATGGTACTCAAATCTAGAAATCTATACGGTTCAAAATCTTCGATAAAACTCCTAATATTTCCTTATAATGCTTTCGTGTTTTAGAGAATAACGACAATACTTCAATCTTTAGCAAAATTAAGCAATGGGTCCGTTATATTTTTTTATTTTTGTAGTGCATCTATATATATTATTATTTCTGTTTCTAGTTTCCATTCGGCATAGCAAATCAGACAGGTAAGAACATGAAAATTCTTTTCGCTTTCAATTTTAAACCAATGAACAGTTAAGTATACCTCTAAATGTGCATTATTTTTCTGTTTGGATAATTATCTAGACAGATATGTAGATCAAACTCAAAGTTTATTTTGAAAAAAATCTTGCGTGTTCCTACTACTTTTTTCGAAAAAAATCATTTTTCAATTAAATTTCTTAGTAAACGCGAATGAAAATTTTTTCCGCAACAACTATCTAATAAAAGTTGTAACATACCCGCATTGACAAAGAGAACATGATGTGCGAACGATCAAATCGTACATTACCTTCGGAAAATGCCTAAATGATATTATTTTTTTGCTTATTCCAGCAATTGTATTTGATATAACCTTTCGTTTTTGTACATTTCAGCAAATTTTTCATATAATTATTATTAGATAAACGATAGAAAGATGCAAAATGAAGACAGAACATAGTGTGAATAGAATTGCACTTGTAGCTTAAGAAGTAAGAGTCTCATTTATGCCTGAACTTTAGAGTTACTTCAAACTTCTTCTCAAATGCTAAGATAGGTCAATTTAATTTTAGGAATCTTTAAGAAAACAAACGCAAATCTGTGCATCAAAGATTCATTGAGAAAATTTTCTTGGAAAGTCTGCTGTGTTTAAAAAATCGTTTGTTTAATTGAATTATTTCTGTTTATTGACCTGATAGAAGTAAATCTTGATTGATGATATTCAATGTGACTAATTTATTACTATTGATTAATTAACATGAATCTCTATATGCTGCCTGGATCCTTTTCATTAAATTTTGGTGAAAATAGATCATAAAAAAAAGGAGTTATTGATATTTCGAATCACTTTAGTATTGTGAAATAAATTCATTCGACTGAATATTCTATCCATTCACAAATAGAATGATAAAAGGGAAAGTGAAACAAAAATAACATGACTTATCTACATTTATAAATTTAAGATTTATAGGGTCATAGATAAAATTCAACTCATTATTCCCAGATCCTTTGAATTTCAATAGAAACAAACACAACCTTGTAGGAATAATACTCGATCCCACATTATAATAAATGATGCAAAATTCTTTGAAAAAATGTCAATCTCTGTTTAATCCTTTCACCGCGATTCGGTTTTCCGAGAAAAATAACTTCAACATTAATTTTCGTGCGTATCCGCGCTTAATAAATCTGCTCATTGATATTTTTAGTCTGTGCAGCTATTAGTTCTTCTTTCTATTGTTCATATCATCGCATAGGAAGTCTTCTTTCGCGTCGAATTGATTTACTTCTTGGTGTGCCATACGAGAATCTAAAACCTAGTCGGAGAAAACGCTCAACAAGCCAAACGAAACGCAAGCTGGCGGATCACAAGCTCGAAGAAATGAAAGGATCTAATCGTGATTTTCGAAGACGTTGTGTTGGCTATTACGCGAAAAACAAGGAACAACAACAAAGAGAATAAAAATTTTCTGTTTTGATTGTAACAAATTTTTTTGTCTTGATTGTTTTAACCAGAAGCATCACGCTATGCAATAAATTGTTTTAAAAATAGCAAAGGCAGAGCAGATCACATCTTACGTGTAACCTTCCTCTTACGAATAGATGAAACAAAAGGATTTCTCTATTAAGTTTCTTTTTAAAACAAAGTGGGATCTACTGGTGAACCCCATCGCGGTGAAAGGGTTAAACAATATTATCAACCGTTAAATTAACCGATTGCTTTGTTTGTTGAAAAGAATAATGCCTAAACTACAAATATTGTAGCAGATAAAATTTTGTAGAAGAAATGTAAAAAGGAGGAAAAGTCTGAAAAGCGAATACTTCAGAAAAAATAGCTCTTACATTTGCACCATCGAGCAAGACCATTTCCTATTTTCTATTAGGCTTTTTATATCAGAAGAGGAGCATAAAGCATGTTCAACGACGATTTCTATAGCATAGAGACTGCTCTTTCTAAGCATTATATTGGAAGTTGAATTAACTCTTGATTTTTATACCAATAGATGACTTTTCTGAAATAGCCCTAGTAATTTAGTCGCTCTCAATACTCGACAATCTTAGAATGATAAAATTAAATGTTTTAGATTATTTTTGTCTGCTGAAATTCTATAATTAGATATATTTTCAACAAATAACGAAAAGAGAATTTAGTTCATTTAATTATTTCTGGAGATAGTGACTATAATGTTTTTATCAGCTGATGACTTTCGCAAAAGGATTAGTTGAAAAAATTTCATATTTCAAAGCTTTTTGATTAAAGAGTCAAGATTCGCAGAGGCACGTAACATGAATTTTTCTTTGATAGCATGAAAAGTAAGCTCAATGAAAAATAACCTTGTCATTGAACATATAAACTTGACTCTGTCATATGATATAGATACCTAATAAATGCAGTAAAAATAGCTTATAACATCATTCTAATAGCTAAGTTTTCAGATACAATGATAAGTCTAGATATACTCATTTTTCATTCATTCTGTTCATATTGAAGAAGAAAATTAAGCACATAATAGACAAATTATTGTCTAATATAAAAGTTATGTTGTTTTCACTAATGAATGGACCATCTAAGGTGCTAAAGATTTCTCTGATTGAGGATGTGATGATTAGCTAGGGCATAGCTAGGAGTAATATACACAACGTCGGTTCGGACGCAGGTTGCTCCTTGGCGGAGAGTATGAATCTTTCAAGTTCTTGGCAAAAGAAGGAGCGTATAAGACATCAAATTTTCTCACAGAAGATGTTTTAGAATCAAAACTATGAACAGCGCAGAGCGAGTGTTAAAAATGTGAAAATGGTACTATCCAATGCAGAAATTTCTGATCTACATGCCATGGTAGTCGATTTCAGCACTGAGTTTTAATCAGAAAAATTACTGCTTCTACGGAGTCACGGATCAGACACTCGTGGAACATCTCACAAGAGATTTGATCCATAGCTCTGTAGAAGTTGTACATTTTTTATTAACATTCAGTATTGAAATCAACTATGCAGGCATGTAGATCAAAGACTTCTGCATCAAATAGCATCCGTTCCACATTTTTAGCCTTCGTTCTATACCATTTATAGGCTCGAGTCGAAAACAGAACACTTTGCCTCAACTACATCTCTGTTGTCTATATGTAAGTTATTTTTGTTGAGATTCGGAACTTATAATACATTCGCCATTTTATTTTTCAAAATCTTGTATACCATTTGATGAGAAGTTTTACGCTGAATTATTTGGTAAAAACTTTAAATCGATTCGATAACATCTAGGATAATAAAGATCCATTATATTACACTTACGTACTTTTCAGCTTACTACGTAACATTAGTTACCCGTGAAATCTGTATACGATACTGAACAAAATTGTTTGGACGATTTTGTTTTTTATATAACTATCTTATTAAGTTAGCTTTTGAAGTGTAGCTTGTGCCATAACTACGTACATCGTCCATACTATATTCACAAAAAATATCATTCATGAATACTAAGTCATAGTGAAACTGTACGTATAACAATGGGCATTCGTCAAAACTTGTTGGACGACGTTTTTTGGACAATGTTTTAAATTGAGTTAATTTTTTTCTCCAAATGTTTGAAAAAGATTGAACCCATATCAATGAAAAGAGTAGAAAACGTGCTACATTTCTGTAATTGAAATTTTCTAAAAGCGAAATATCTATAAAGGAAAATATTTATTTTACGACAGATAGATCGTGATGCTCATCTGGAACTCTTTAGCATTTTCATATTATGAAAAATTTCTCTTTTCAAATAGTATGTTTGAAAGAGCATTAAATGCTGTATAAGATAGCGGAATATTGAAGTTTTCCAAAAAAATGTTTTTTGGTGTTTGAAAGGTTATTTTCAGGAAAAAATTACAGCATTTGATGCTCATTCAAACTTAATATTTGAAAAGAAAATTTTTTCATAATATGAAAATGCTAGAGCTCAACATGAGTATTATGGGTCATCTGTCGTATAATAACCATTTTCCTTCATAGATATTTCGCTTTTAGAAAACTTCAAGTACAAAAATATAGTCCGTCTCCTCCTCTTTTCATTGATATGGATTCAATCTTTTTCGAACATTTGGAGAAAAAAATTAACTCAATTTAAAACATTGTCCAAAAAACGTCGTCCAACAAGTTTTGACGAATGCCCATTGTTATATGTATAGTTTCACTATGACTTAGTATTCATGAATGATATTTTTTGTGAAGATAGTATGGATGACGCCCGTAGCTATGGCACAAGCCACATTTCAAAAGCTAACTTAATAAGATAGTTATATAAAAAACAAAATCGTTCAAATAATTTTGCTCAGTATTGTATTTCGTTTTATTCTTTATTCATAGGTCATACAAATACTGCACCAGCTATTTTAAAACCTATCTCAAATGATACCTCTAACATTCTTATTGCATGCCTTGATATTAATTCTACATTAATATCATCAATTTCAAAGTATTCATTTAAGTTATTCACAAATGAATGTACTTGTATTGCTGAACTTTTATCTATGAATAAAAAACGCGTTTATTTTGTTGTTTCGAGTTTAGTTGGTGAATATATTGTTCCATTAGTTCATCAACACCGATGTATTGAACAGATTTATATCTATTATTCAGACAATAATCATCGAAACGTTCCATGGATCACTCGTTTTCTAAAAGTTAAAAATTGTTCAAGCAATTTTAATTCACTTATTAAAGCAATAGATAATGATATTCTATTTATTTCCTCACATTCATCAATATGGTCAAATGTGGAATTAATCGAAAAATGTCATACTCAAAGTTTAATCGCTCCATTAGAAAAGTCATTTGTTTCATTAGATGTTTTCCAAACGAAATATCATACCCGGTTAAATCAAGATATTTGCATTGTAATTTTACACTGTGGTGATACTGCTTCGTTCCATACCACCGAAAATCAACGTTTTCATTTTTCTGAATTTTCAAATGTCGTCAAATGTGTAGAGTACCTTGGGACCATTGATGTTAGATCTGCCTTTTTTATTATTTCTGGCGATGTCAAAAGTATCATTAAGGATCTGAGAAAGATTACGATGTTTGAACAGATTTATGCAATTTACTTTTTTGTATCCATAATCCAAGAACAAGAATTAAACGAGAAAATGATTAATTATAAAAACATAGGTAGATTGTTCGATAATCTTCAACTTTTACTAAATTGTTTAACTACCGACATTATATTTTACTTGGAACAATCATTCTATATGCCTACAATATTGAAAGTTGCTTTACAAAAGAATACAAAAAATGGTAAAAAGCATCTAATAGATGAACAAGGAAGTTTTGTTGCCTTTCAATTATCTGTGAATGCTTTGCGAGAGGCCCCTACTTCTATTTGTCACAACGAAAAATTGTATGACCGTTGTTGCGAATTGGTAATGGATGGATCTCACCGTGAAAATGCAATAAGAATATTAAGAACTGAAACAAATAAAATATTTGATTGGTTCATTGATGAACCATTCTTATCTGCTATTATAAATAGTTTTCTACGAGAACAATTTCCCCAAAACCTTCTATATATGCAACCAATACTTTTCGCTATTGATCGATATTTCACTCAAATGTCTTCGATAACTTCATCCTCTGTTGTCTACCGAGTCCAACTTATACATGAACAAGATTTAAAAACAATAAAAGAAAATGTTGAAGAATTGGTTGCTTTTCAAACATATCTTTTGGCTACAAAAGATTTATTGACTGCTCGGACAGTCGCTCGAGACGCTGCCGATCGTGGATTGTTGGTTATTATTTTTCAGATTGAAATTCCTACGCAGACACAAGTATTAGAACTAAGAAATAACAGATTAATGTTTCGATTTAATACTATTTTTCGTATTCGATCCATTGATCTAGCACCTGATCATGTTTGGTATGGTCAATTAAAATATGCTCAATCAGAATTTCAGTTCATTCAAAAACAATTGCAGGTTCAAGTGGGTGAACAACTCACTTGGTTAACACTTGGCGATTATCTTTATGCTCTTAATTTATTCAATGAAGCAAAATTTTACTATCAATATTTAATAGATGTGTTGCCTGAAAATCATCAAGCACGTTCATTAATTTTTAATAATATGGGATTAATTTTTGCAAAATTAGGCGACAATAAAAAAGCGCTATTCTACTACAATAACGCCATAAGTTTACTTGATAAAATTTCCTCAAATACAGATCATGCCTCGCAACATATCTTTGATGAAACTTCGTTACAATCAAGTGAAACTGCAACAGCTATCGAGTATAATGCATCATTTGACTCAACGGCTGAACTGCATGTTCGTCAACAAGAGCATGAAAAAGCTCTCGAATGTTATCGAAAAGCTCTTGAATTAGAGACAGATTCTTTGCTGCGTGTTCAATTTGAACAAAAGATTAAACATATTCTTTCATTTAAACAATGAATATCTAATTTATGTTCAGATTTTTTCAAATAGCTATTTATTGAATAACTAATATTCATCTGTGTTTTAGATATTATAGGAATATGTTACTCAATGACAGTATACATAGAAAAACCGTAAATCATTTCGGCGAACTATCATCCACAGAAATTACTTCTATGGAGTATGAATTTAATTTATTATTTATTTTCATGCTTTGTTAAGATTACTTTTTATTTGAATTTTAGATCGAATATTGATTTATCTGTATCAAGTTCAGACCAAGATCTCTTTTGTATTTGGTATCATGATGATGATCTTAGTGAAGATGTTCAAGTCGAAATGAGAAAGTATCTCACTAGATCATTTACTCACTTCCAGATTTTCAATGATATATGCAAATTTGCTGCGTATCTAGATGGCTTCCTTATTGTGACAAAAATATATTTTATTATTTCCAGTAGATTCGCTGAATGTTTGCTTTTTGTAGCCAGAAAACGTCCACAGTGTCAACAAGCGTATGAATTTCAATTAAATGCACCGTCTACTGATAGTCCTCTTGTTTTTAACGATTTCGATAAATTATTTATGCCAATATTTGAAGACATAAAAACCCATTCAAACAAATATAAATCTACTCTGACTACAATACCAACAGGTAACAATTGTCGTGAACCGGTTGATCTACCACCTTGGAGTGTATGGAATCTTAAAATAAAAGAAAATTCATTTCAATATTGTAAAAAAGAGTCACCTGAGTTTTTTCTTTCTCAAGTATTGATTAGATTTCTGACACAACTGGAATGTGATTATAACCGATCTCTTGACCAAATGTTTGAAGAATGTCGTGCATATTATATTAATGATGCTGTAGAAGTGAGAAAAATTGATAATATTAAAAATAATTACAAACGTGATGAAGTTATTAAACGCTACACTGAAGACTCATTTTTATATCGCTTGCTTGGTCGAGCATTTCGATCCGAAAATTTTGAGCTTATCTTTAAATTACGTCGTTATATTATTGACCTTCATTGGGAGCTTGATAAACTCATTAAAGAACAAGAGAATATACTTCACTTATATCGAGGTAAAAAGTTACATACTACTGTTTTACAACGACTGCAAGATAATATTGGAGCTCTAATATCTATGAATGGATTTTTATCGACTACACGCAACAAAAATACTGCTCTAATAATATTTGCAGGTATTGAACAAAATCGCCCTAATTCTGACTGTGAAAGTGTACTTTTCGAATTTTGTATCGATAAAGCAGCAGTGATTAAAACTTATGCTGATATTTCTTCTATTAGTCAATTTCCAGAAGAAGAAGAAGTTTTATTTACGATTGGATCTATATGGAGAATTGATTCTGTACAAAAAAAAGATAATTTATACTGGAATGTTATACTGTCATCATGTAGTGATGTTAATTCAAGAGTCATTAAATTTTTTGAAGAGCACAACAATGATTCTATTTTACTAGCAGTAGGTGATATACTGTGTGAGTTGGGACAGTATACAAATGCAGAAAATTTTTATTATAAAATATTAGATGAACTAACGATGGACGGTGAAATACGAGTTATTTTATATAAACAAATTGCAAGGATAAATATGGAGCAAAATAAATACGGTGCGGCGCTAGACAATTTTCGTAAAGTAGAAAATCTAACTCCTGAAAGAATGATTGATACAGAACTATCACCCTTTCATCCGTTGAACTGCTTTAGTACTGATACACAACGAATTCATTACTATAATAACGCAGGTTGTTCATGTCAAAAACTAGGTAATTCAGACAAGGCTTTAGAATATTTCAATAAAGCACTCGATATTAAGACAAGTGACCCGATTGATAAAGCAACAATATATGACAATATTGGATTATTATATTATGGTAGAGGAGATTATGAAACAGCTGCTCAATATCTGTCAGAAGCAGTTAAACTTGCTCGAGATCATTCATCATTAGGCAAATTTAACCAACATTATGCTGCTGTTAACAAGATTTTACTTTCTAGAAACTTTCTCCTGTCATAAAAGTACATCATTCCAATTAATGTTAAAACATTTCTTTATCACACGTACAAAGTAAACATCATGTATTCGAATAAGTTCAATCAAATGTCATATTGTAGAAAAAGTAGATACAATTTTATTTCTTTTCATAACAAATTTTTACTTTTTTAATGAAAAAAAAAGTTTTCTGTCAAATATTGATTGTTAATAGTAATTTTCCTCTAATATGAGAATATTTGGGCTAGTCCTTCGCGGTATTAGTTAATAATTATCGTAAACCCAACGATGTGTTTGATATGGAATATAAGTTTTTGATGGTTATTCCTTGAATAATAGTAAAAGCTTGAGTATATAATGTGAACTTGTAACTCTGCTTTTTTTCTCTCAATTGACGAAATATTTACGATGGAATTCAACAATATCTATTAGGTTGTGATGAAAATTCTTCCTAAAACATTCAATGGTATCGTAACTGTTGCTATTCAAGATATTTATTAAGTAAGTTGCTTTTATATTTTTCATGAAGAGACGGTTGAATATGAAAAATAAGACACAAGCATCATTGAAGATAGTGGGTGCTGTCACCGATATTATGCATGTCTATAAACCCCTCAAACTATCCGCTCATGAATGCGACCAAAATTCTGTATTAATTAGTTTCATCAATATGAGTGATGAAACTTCAACTGCAAAGCTTGACAAACTCGATCAATCCGTCATATGTTTCCCTGAAAATAAATTGTTGCAGCCAATATTTTGAAGATATCGTTTATATAAAAATACACTTAAAAAAATAATTGTATATTATGATAAAGTTCGGAGTTTTCTATCATCCTATAGAATTATCTTTTCTCTTGTATTTATTCGCCAAAAAAGAATTCAAATACAATGAAGATACCTTCAGTCTCAGATTCCTACCGATTGCATTTTTGTAGTAGTTTTTCAATATTGCCTATAAATTTATTATTAATATAACAATAACTTTTTACAAAAATATGTATATATTCTGATAGTGCGTCAAATTCTCTATCAGAGTATATATTTATATCTCATTTCACATTTAGTGGAAAAAAAGCCTAAATACACTAAAGGCAACCAACTTTGATAGTATAAAAAAGATTTATTTTTCACGACGTCTTCAGTGATTTGCACAAAATATTGTAACCACTAGGATCTTCTCTACAAAAATGATTATATATTTTGATTGCGCGTCAAATTCTTTATCATCCTATATATTTACCTAGTGTCTTATATTAACAAATTGCATCATGCGCCTCACGTCACACACTCATAATCAACTGTCTACCAAAGTTTTTCGTTCGATGAGCCAATACGCTTGGTGCGCCAGCGCTTACATGGACAATCATTCAAAAACCTTTAAACTATGGTCGAAGTCTGCTTTTCCTTCGATACAACAATATGCATCACGCCCCATGACGTCGATTTTTTATTAAAACCGCCGGTTACCGCCGGTTTCTTCAAAAACGGTCAGTTAGAATCGGTTTTCCATTTTAAGCCTATCTTTTATTGATTTTTCTACTAATTCGTTAGCAAATATCGTCAGAATGTTCGTTTTTATCGAAAAAATCAGTTTATTACATCTGAGAACATGTTATACAAAAATCCTTAAAATTGATCACTATAGGTTAGATTATAACTAATAACTATTTTTCACAGCGCCATCTTTTATTATACTCAAACTCCAAAATTAAGCAAAATTAAGCGATGTGGCTAGTACCAGCGGCTTCAGCATGCTTACAAACATAGGGAGGCGTGATTTCGACTAAAATCGGACAACTTTTTAAGAATAAAAAAATATTTGTTCAGTTGGAAATGAAAAAATACATAGAAAAAGAACCGCGGTTAACCGCGTTTGACTGCGGTAAGCGGAACGGTCAAGCGCTCAGTTAACCGGACGGTATAACGCGGTTAACCGACGGTTTTGAAGCGGTTTGAATCACATGGGGCCTTCCTGCGATGCGGCTCCTTTTATTTGCTGCAGCAGGTGTGACAAACCACCATGTTTCCATCACTCTTTCTCGAACTATCATTTTCATTGATTCACTCTTGTGAGAACTTTTCTAGTGTATAACGATATGAGATGTAAAATGAAGGGTTCTGGATGTGCTGTGAGCCGATGAACAGTTAATAGAAGTGGTACTGATAAGATATGATCTAACTCTCAATTCAGAACAAGTTAATCGAGCAGTATGCGAAGCTTTAAAAAATTTCTGCCTGAATACTCTACTGTTCTCCAAAAATGATCATTTTTCACTTCGGTTTCCCAAATAAATAAAACTAATAATCTGATTATAATCGATTTTTTCGTGATTAAAAATCGATTATAATGGCACGATTATCACCAGATTTTTAATTCGAAATAAGTAATTATAATTGATTAAAATTTGGAAATCTGCGCTAATTGATTTTTTTAGATTAAAAATCTGATGAAAATCTGTTGATAATCGTGCCATTATAATCGATTTTTAATCACGAAAAAATCGATTTTAATTGGTTACTATCTATTAATCTATTATTATTAATTGCTCTATCTCAATCTATCATTATCTATGAAGGGACCCCCCTCCCTTACAAAAGTTGATTTTTCAAAAAAAATCGATAATTGAGTTTTTTTTTATAGAAAGATGCGTTAGAATCTCCGCTTTCAGAAGATATATGGATTTAAAAAAAGACCCAGTTTTCATAAATCTATCGAAAAACTTGTCCACCACACTATCATGAAGTTCAATAAATTTTTTTGTGATTTTTTAAAAATTTTTTTTGAAAAAATTGTTTTGTCATTTGTATAAACACTGAATAGATCATTTTTACACGGATCTTTATGCGTCTTTAAATGCTCTGGACATGGATTTTGTATTTTTCAGCTATCCTCGACAGTGAACATCTATAATTGAGGTATAGCCTGTAAGAAGGCATCTAAGGAAAGAAGGGTGCGCATAAGACCACAAGTCGGCCCCCTCCTTTAGACTTTTTTGCGAGAAGTGAATTTTTTCATTTGTTACAATGAGTTCTATGAAGTCAGCATTGATTAATTCTGCTGTTTTTCTCATCAAATAATTAAAAAATCTAGAAAACAAAACTCTGTGATGTTTTAAAACTAATAAAAACATGAATAAAGCTGTTTATAGTCCACTTGTAGTATTTTATTTGTTTTTGTTGGTATTCTTTCAATTTTTAAAATTTATCAAACAAGCGATGTGAAGCATTGATTTCTAGAAAATACGGTGGCATAAGAATATATGAATAACTTAGTTTAGAAGAGGTAAAACTTGTACTTGAACGAGATAGATGATGTTAGCTTACTGCATTTATTACGCGTTATGAAAAAGACAAGTGAAATATATTAAAAATTTGCTATTTTGTTATGATTTTTTCTAAAATTCAAAAAATATCGTTCGAAAAACTTATTTATCGTTTTTCTCGAATTATGGATTTTTGCCCATAAAATTAAAATAACTTCCACATGGTTCAAGATATTCTCAATATTTTTTTTTTGAATGTCTAGATAAGAGTAAGCTTTTGTCCGAACGGATTTTTTATGATTGATTCTTGGCCTGAGAAAAGTGTACTTTACTATCTTAGGGTCACCCTTTTTTGTGCACACTTGCATATCATGTGTACTAAAATCTTTATAAAAAATTAATGAAGAGGAATTTCAAAATTTTGTGTGGACAAAAGTTAGGCACAGAGATTCGCTTTTATTTGAAACCAAGCCGATCTCTGTATCTTTAACCGTAGTCAAATTATAACGATTCCTCTGGGGTCTAGTAAATCGACTGGAAATTTGGCCCCGTATAACATATCGGGCTAAAGTTTTTACCAGCAGCGTTTCTCATCAAGAGTACTTATCTATGAAAATTTCAGCTTAAACGAACTATTTCAGGTGGGAAAACCATTATGAGGGGGCTCTTAAATTTAACAGTGATGGAAATATAATAGTAAGCGATTCCGGTAACAATCGTATACAAAAATTTGAACTTATTAATAACCAATGTCAAACTTCTCACAAAAATCCATTTTTTCAATTTGTTTCTGTTTATTTTTTAAAGTAAAGTTTCCAAAACGTTTGCTTTATTGAAAACACTAACCTCAAGTTTTTGAATGAGACTTGAATAGGTAGGTTATAAAAGTGCCTTATGTAAAACTAACCTAAACAATTGTGCATGTAACATACTTGGTTTTCAATTAGAAATCAATGCTAAATATAAAAGACTCAAACTTTTCCTTTCATTTCATTTTGAAATTTAATTTCAATAATTTTCGTCGACATTTCGTTCAAAGATACAATATTATAAATTGATCTCTAACAATTTAACAATTTTTTCTTCTCAAGAACTTTCAGATGCATATAGGCGAATTATTTTGCTTCAATAATGACTTTGAATTCTTCTACACAACATCCTACAGTGAATAATTATGTGGAAAGTAAAAATTCTCAAGACTCAACTGTTAGCTAATAAATATTTACTATTGTAAAGGAAGTTTGAAGGCATTTCCTGTCGTTCAAAAAAAGTCATTCATAAAAAAATTGGCAATTATTACAGTACTACTTTGACAAATAATAGTTTTCTCTTTTTGGAACGAAGAAAGAGAAACTCTCTTTATGCAGAGATGGAGTTACTGTACTAGTGATTTTAAAAAAAGCACTGATTTCATCTTTTCCTTCTTAGCAATTGACCATCTTGTCAACCCCTAGCTAACTGAACCTCACATTTTATATTAATTAAGCTGGAAACATGGTGAAACTATGGCAAAATGCTTGCTGTTATAAATATCAAAGTAATTATTCCAAACAGACAATGATAGATAATAGCGAACACTGATCGAGTAAATGAAGGAACGCAAGTTGAAGGACATGATACTGTCGGATAACAATTGTACTGAGTTATGATAGTATTAAAGCTACTATAATGTTATAAAACATCAGCGAACATACTAAACATCGACTGTATGTAGACCGACTCCATGAAATGCGAGCGCACTTATCTTTTAACATCGGTATGTTTCATGACACTTTACCACTCGGAATCACAGTCGTATTCGTTTTCGCTTATACAATTAAAATGATGAAGTTTTTATATACTTAATGAAAGATACTTCGGAAAGTTTTTTATGAAATATTACTGTGCGAAGATGAAATGTTGTAAGAATTTGATGCTGTATGTACTATTCTAATCACTGTTGCAACGTTAAATAGTCTTTCGGTTTTTTTTCTCCTTTTATTTTTTTCTTTCTTTTCTTTTTCATTTTTTTAATGTATTAAGTGCATGCTGTGGAAAGCATATTGAAAAATATGAAGATGAATTGTTTAAATGTCTTTTATGTTCTTCGCTTGACTTTCTCGTGTGTAGTTATTTTTTTATATTTTTTATGTTGATTGATGCATCTCAAAATTCTCGCACGTGTACTGCTTCTTTTCTTTCTGACTCTCCTCTATTGTGTAGACACTTGGAAGCGTGTGCAAATAAGTAAGTCATAACCAAATCACATATGAATGTGATTCCATAACATCTACTTACCTTTCAGAAGTAATACAACAAGAATTTAACCTTGTTCCTCACTTAAAAAATACCAGAAACATATCTGCCTTACTTTCAATTACTTTCTCCTTCTAAAATGTAAGTTTATTCCTTTTGTTTTGATAATGTTTTTTTCTTGATTTCTCGTTCACGCTCGCCTATGTAATATTGTGCATGTTATGAAGTGAACCAATCTTAGAGTCAGATCCTGTAGGAATATTCAGGGGATTTGGTAACGAATATATATAGGTTTCTGTTGGATTTCGAATCCTATCGGTTGTCGTTCGCGGCGATCCATACAATCTGACGAATAGGATCCTACTCTGAGTAGTTAACGACATTTTATCAAAATACATCAGCAGGCTGACAATCTAATTAACTATAAGAATACTGTATTGACATACAGCTAAAACTTAATAATACATCATAGAAACTGATTATAGATTACACAGGATACCGCTCTTATATATTTATTCCACTTTCATTCCGCAATAGTCGGCAACATTTCAAATCAACCATTTCACTTTACACGAACCCTAATTAAATATTTCAAATAATCTTCGAAAAACTACCATTATATTATATTAATAACCTTGAAAATCTAAGCCATTCACACGACACGGCTAACTGTCGAGAAAGCTCATTTCCATACCAACTATGTTAACTACAACATTTAAAGATTTGTCCCTTTCACCACTTCACCGAAGATATATAGCTGACATTAAATTCTCCGACCAATATTAACTTGCTTTCATAAATAAGGGAACATGTCGAAACTTTTGCCGTCCTGTCGTGCATAATGAATTTATTTTAATTACATCTTGATATGATATTTGTTTCTGATGTATGTATGTATATGTATATACGAAGTATATTTTTTTATTTTCTAGTCAATATTCTTTAGCTCTAGACTATTTATTTTTTCCGAAAGCAATGAAGCTTTTGGGAATGGGACATTTCGCACGAAAAAAAACAAGGTGTTCGGAATGTCAAAAATCAATAAAGAACAGGAGGTATACAATGAAAATTAGTAGGAGATCGTAACAATAAGAACAGGAAAATCATAATGAGAAAAGACAGTGCTTGAAAATGCGTTTATATTTATTCTTTTTTGAGAGATGTTGAATGATTCACTAGTTTTTATTATAAGATGACTTATAAACGACATCTTGATGGGCACAATACTTCTTCTTTAACAGAAAGAAAAAAATAACTTAGATGCAGAGATAGAGAAAGAGATAAGAAATAGCACAGGCAAGACTAAAAAAGAATTATTTCAAGAAATAGAGAACAGAATAACAAGAAAAAACCTAAACATTTTTGGATTTTATTTTGATAAAATGCAGAGACTTCTATTATCTTCACCCCTCACTATGTGCCATCATTATATCAACATCTAAAATTAAAGTGAGTGTAAATATGAAAAAGATAAAGTTTTATTTTCATTTAAATTAAACTCGACAAACTTTAAAAATTAAAGCAAACATATTTTATATTTATTTTCTTTTACAGATTACTTTTTCACATTGTCGTAACTACTCAGACTGATTAGACTGATTTCTTTTTTCCCTTTGTTCTTGAGTCATTCGTCTAGCCAATAACATTTGAAACGTGCAGACTCTGTTTATTATATAGTATTTCTTTTCACTACAGATTGTCGCCATCTATTGTCAGTATTACGAATAGATTGAAGCATGAGAGTCACATATAATCACGAATGCGTTATATGAATGAGTCTTATTCTTGATTTCATAAGAAAATAGAAAAAATCTTTACAATCACTGTGAATATTAGAATAAATTATTTACGATCTGCTGGTAAGTTGAATTATGAACATCCGGTCTTTTTCATCCATTTTTTTTAAAGCGAATACGACTGATTATTTTCTTCAACAAAACACATAAACTCGGGCAACTGTTACATCAATGTTTCCAAAAGAAATCTAGAACAAGATATACAGTACACTTTGTTTTATATAATCAAACTGTACAAAAATGAAGTTTCACATTTCGTTATTAGAAGATGTATACACATATATTTTTTTCATTTAATATTTACTTTTAATTTGAAGCTAAAAAATAAGATGAAAGAGAAACACTACAATTATCTGCCTCAATTTTAGAATGAATGTCTCAGTATTTTTGACATTACTTTTTTACATTTCAAATTTCTGAATTAAGTTTTTTCTTTTTCGGAAGATGCTCTATTGAATTCTCTATAAGATGATGAGCATTTTCAGAAATAGCATTTTTTAGATTTTTTATTAGGTTATCACTTCTCTAAACAGAATGATTTTTCTAAGATTTATTGATAATCTATATGCTATGATAATGAAGTTGACAATAAGAAAGTCTAACTTGCTCTAAAACTACGACGGTTTAATATATTAGATAAATTATCAGCAAATCTTAAAAATATTCTTTCTGCTTAGAGAAGAGATAACCTCATAAAAAATCTAAAAAATACTATTTCTGAAAGTGCTCATCATTTTCTCAACCGATAAAAGATATTTTAGTTTCAATAATCACATCATCTTGTACAAAACTTCATAGAGCATCTTCCGAAAAAGAAAAAACTTAATTTAGAAATTTGAAATGCAAAAAAAGTAATGTAAAAAATACTGAGACATTTAGGCGTTTATTCCAAGCATTCATTCTGAAATTGAAACAGGTACTCATAGTATTTCTCTTTCATCTTAGATTTTGTTTGAAATTAAAAGTCAACATGAGATGAAAAGAAATTTATGTACATGCTTACTTTTGACTATACTCTTTTTAATAACAAAAAAAAAGTCAAGCATCCAGGATACTTGTGTGCAGTATGAAATTGAAAAATAAAATTAATGCAGAATTTTTCCATCACTCAATAAAACAATATTTATATTGTCTGACTAAACATACAATACAATCTTTATTTGATAGATCATGATATATGCATAGTTAAAAGATACTTTTGAAATTGAATATAGTTTTCTATATATTAGAAACACTGTGTTATATACGCATATACAAGTTAAGCCAATTAAGGAAAATAGTGTAACAAGAAATATATATACAGACATGCATCGTTAAATAATTCCCATGATATAGAAACAGAATGTAGAATAGCAACTATTTTCAGAAATAGAAAAATTAATTATTACAAGTCTTTATTTCACAAAAATCATACACATCATACGTTTCGTGCTTTTCTATTTAAGTTTAATAACGTTCAAAACTAAAAACTATGGGAAGAAACTCCAACAATTGTTGAAGCTAGTGATCTATCTTTCTTTCGTTTTTAGCTGCTTTGCTAGAGGTTAATAGCAAAGCAGTTAAAAGGGAAAGATGAATGGATGCTATTCTATTTCATTATTTCTCATGACTTACGGTTTAACCACATATAATTATCATGTTTTCAGCGTAATAAAGTTGGACGGAAATCTTGCCATGAATTAAAAAAATCATTGCTTTTGAAGAAAATGATTACTCTAGAGCTAAAGAACATCGAATAGAAATGAAAAAATAATACTTCATATATACGTATACATCACTGAAGAGTCCGAAATAGATGTATTTATAAATCGATATAAATAAATCGATTTATAAATCGTAAATCTTTTTATCGAAAATTTAAAATATTTATAAATGTTTTATGTATCTATAAATCTGGCCTATTTATAAACCCATTCTCGATTTATAAATGCGAAAATGATTTATAAACTCATGAAAAATTTATAAATCTGCTGTATTTATAAACTCATCGGTGATTTATAAATGTAAGAGGAGTTTATAAACTCTTCTGGTATTTATAAATCACTGATGGATTTATAAATCTGCTCTATTGATAAATCCATCAGTGATTTATAAATATCAGAGAAGTTTATAAATATCAGAGAAGTTTATAAATATCTGATTAATTTATAAATATTGTTTATTTATAAATTCATTCACAGTTTATAAGCGTTCAAGCGACTTATAAATGTTGACAAAACCAGTCAAAGCTCTACATTTTTGTAATTTTTGATAAGCGATGATACCTTCGAAAACGGATATTGTTTCGGATCAATTAATGAATGAAGAATAGTAGGGAAAATCATACAGAAAGAATAAGACCGAGAAACATTCGATATGATCGGAATGTAAAACACAAAGACTTCTGTTCTACATGACTGACAATGTATACAAAACGGTTTAATTGTGTCAGTATTGATGGTTTGCTTAAGTTAAAATTTCCAATGTTTTCGATATAATCTCGACTTCACACACTGCTAGATTTAGTTGAATGCGTACTCGATTCACCTTACAAGCCAGTGTTAGAATAAAATGCTCGGAAGTTATAAATAGGGTCGACACTTATAAACAGTTGGAATTTATAAATACCGATCTGATTTATAAATCTCGACCCTGTTTATAAATGTCGACCCGGTTTATAAATGTCCTAAATTTTTGGGATTTCTGTTAAATTTAAATTTTTGGAAAAATCATTTCGGACTCTACAGTGGTATACATACATACATACATCAGAAACAAATATTATATCAAAATGTAATTAGAATAAATTCATTATACCGCAACGCACATTTGCAATGAGTTCACTTTATGCTCTTTCGTTACAAGTGAAGAATAACCTTATAGGATACTTACAGTCATATCTGTTGGATAATATCCAAAACTTTCTCCTTCTCAGAGATTAATCTCAGATGTCAATCAAACGTTTTCAACACGATGTACCAATCCACAATGAAATTCCTTTTCTGTGAGCACTGCTGCATTGCCATAATTCTATTTTCCAGTAATACAAATCAAAAACTCTTTTAAAGATGCAATTCATCAGATAAGGTAAGATCTAAAATTTAGACGTGATAGACTCTAACTGCACATAAAAGCCATTTATAACTTGGCTGTTACGAGATTATCATCAGAACTGTTTGAAAAATATGTAAGAGGTGCTGGTCAACGAAAATTAATCGAAAAAAGTCTAGAGTATTTCACATAATTATCAGATTGAGAGTATGAAGAATATTTACCTAGATTTAGATCTAAAAATGTTGCATCCAATGGACTATGTTTCAAAGTTACTATTCAATCAAGACAAAACAAACGTTTAATGGCTTTCTTAGAAATAAGTTTTCTATTATAGGTTGCAAACTCATCTCTGACCTCTATTAATATTATGCATAAATAAATTTAAGTTCGAAATAAACAGTATCAATTCTGTTTCATTTGAATAGCATAGCATAAAAAAGTATCTCTGTATTTTTATACTGTCAGTAAGAGTCTCATCCTCAAGATATCGAGTTTACTCTAGATTTAAAATGTTCCGCCGCCCATGAATCTGATAAAGCAAACATTTTTCTTCAAGTAAATTTAATGTATGTCAAAAATTGGTACTTGCTGAACCGATAGAACTATTCACGGGCTATAGGATGATCGATTTAGTCTCTTTATATGAATTTGAAAAAATGGCACAAAATCGTTAATATGAAAACAAATGTCTTGAAAGTGTCATTTTGGAGCATTGCAATGTTGACCGGATATAATTCCATAATTAATCATTCAAACAACTCTTTTCATGAAGTTTTATAGAGAATTTCACTGGCTATGTTCGTTATATGCGTATTTAGTTATTAACAGTTTTCAAAACTGAAGTTGACGAAAAGCAATAGATGATACATAGATCGAATTCAGTCAGGAGTCAAACGAGTCACACCAATAAACTTTACTTAGAACTAGAACGGACAAAAAAAACAGAAATAAATTCTTATCTGAATTATAAGTGTAACTCAAGAAATATCTATTCTGTTGCAATAACTAAGGAAATCAAAATGGTGTAAATAAAATGAAAACTTGTCAAACTACATAAGGAGAGCAAAACATGAGTTTTATCGATTTTTATTATTGTAGTGGTTGAGACTTAAAAGCTTTTGATGAAGTCTGCAACAAATAAGAGATTCTGACCTTAAATATTCATCTGTATAAGATTCGAGATTTTAGTCGATCATATATCACACCTTTTCGTAAAGCTTATTTTTATCTTAAATTACACTTTGATGTTTTGGTATTCTGAGAACTTGTCAAAAATAAATTTTTCGTTTCTCTGCTTTACTTATAGATGAAATTTGAAAAATCTTATCATTTTCTTCTATTCACAGTTATAGAAAGAGCCTTATCTGAATTATAAACGATAATTGAAGCAACATTTTTTTGTAAGTTCTGATATTAAACTCTTCACTTAAATTATGATTGTGATTTAGACAGAAAATAATCTTTGGTACAATTAATTTGAAACTTGATATTAACAAATGGCTTCAAAATATCCTGATAATAATGGTTTACAACATAATCAACGATTTTCAGATTTTGCTGAAGAAAGAAAACCTCTGGCTACAATCGAACGGTATGATGCTAATAGTTTAATCTAATCGATTAAAATCGCGGCCTTCAAAAGTTACAATAGGACACAATTTCGAAATATTAAATTGACCATCAGACATCCGCATTTTATTAAAATTTCAGAAAATGGAAATTACTTCATTGAGATTTGTAACAGTTTGGTGAGAATTATTCTGAATCAGGCGAGCTAATTACGGATGATCGAGATCTAAGATGATCTTTTTACAAAATTCCGATAAGTTACATTTCAAGGAGTTGTATAGTAAAGATCGCATCTCATCTCGCAATAATAACTAAGAGATATATGAAAACATGGATTTAATTGCTTTTGGAAACTGCGGTTTGTTTAAAATAGATTTATAACTGACACTGAATCGTCTTAATAGACAACTGTGATAGATCAAAAAAATCCTCAACGATGTTCGTTTCACTTGAATTTTTTTCGATGATATGGAATCTTTCCTACAAACACAGAATTTTATGTAGAAAATAAGTGACTTTTTCTATAAATTTTGTCCGTGCAAAACATAGTTTTAATCTGAAAAGCATCATTTTTTGAACTGAACAGAAGTTTTAAAAAATATGAATCAAAATTTGCTTGAATTTTAAATTAAATTAAATTGATTTAAATCATTTATTTTAGCTCACAATTATCAAATAATACAATACAATCATCAGGTAAGATTAAATTAGATTCTTTTAATTAAATTCAACAATCAGAAGACTAAAGTCGTTGTGAATATTACTATGTCTGATATCAATATTGAAAGATCCCTTTCCTCTTTAAAAAGGTTCAAATTTACGAATAGATCGAAGTGAAGCTTTTATCATAGAAAAATAAGCCAAAGTTTTCTCTTTCAGAATATAATATATAGGAAAACAAGTTCACGGTAATTTTCCTCTTGATATATCTTAGCAAAGGTTTTAACTCAAGACCTGAACAAATTAATAGGAAAAGTTTGTTACATGCATTTTTTATTCTGAAAAACAAATGGATAAGATGTAACGTGAAAAGCTCTAAAATTGACACAAAATCGCTTTTCTTATAGTTGCACTTTTTATTTTCGAAATGGTCAAAATTTCAAGTGTGCGAAAATTTTGATTTTTTTTCCTTAACTTAATGTATTAAGAAGCTGAACAAAAAATATACAGAATATAAAAGTGGCATCCCTATTTGACAGTACAATTGCAAGCGACAGAGAACGCTTTTATTCTGTAAAAAAGTTCCTAGACAGAACATTTTAAGATTCTAGGTTTCGATACCATTTTATAAGACTTTTTGGTTTAGATTTTAAAAAAAGGTTCATAAAATGGTACTAAACTTCAGAACTCTATACGATTCAAAATCTTCAATAATATTCTTAATGTTTCTCTATGATGTCTTTGTTTGTTTTAGAGAATAAAGACGGTACATCTTTCTTTAGCAAAATTACTCAAATGGTCTGTTATACTCTTCTTTTTTGTAGTGCATCTATACATGTTATTATTTCTGTTTCTAGTTTTCACCTGGCACAGCAAATCAGACAGGTAAGAACATAATGATTCTTTTCTTAATATAAGATATAACACAAATAACGCACTATAATCACAATAGTGGACACTTGGACCAATGAATCGAGAAATTGTTCCATTTTCAGCAGAAATGGTTCACCCTCATAAAATTGTATAGATACAGTAGAAATGGAAAATATATAAATATGTAGACACATTAAAGGAAAACAGAAGAACAGAAAAAAAATATATATAACATATTACTTAAAATTGCAGATATACTGAAATTTCAAGACAAATGGTTTTTCTTTTAAGGCGAAACGGTTCAATCAGAAAACCAAAGAATGGAAATAGGAAAATACATATATATTCTATCATTTCACACTATACATATACTGAAATTCAAGGAGAAATGGTTTTTTTTTCAGGGTGAAATGGTTTTTTTTCAGGGTGAAATGGTTTTTCTCTTAAGACGAAATACTTCAATCAGAAAACCGAAGAATAAAAACTGAAAAATATACATATATATAATCTATGATTTGATATTGGTCTTCTACTGAAATTGCAGGACAAATAGTCTTCCTTTTAAGATGAAATAGTTCAATAGGAAACTATGTCATTTGCACTTCTACTTATGAGAGAAGAAATGGTTGTTATATTTCTCCTAGAATTGTTTTCGTTTCTGCTAATAAAAATCGATTTCTACTACAGACTTCCCCTAGGATGAAAAAGTAAAATGATGAATATCTTACTATGTCTTTTGGACTTCTGCTTGTTAGGGGAGAAATGGTTTTTCGACTTCTACTGAAATTGTTTTCCTTTCTACTGATAAAAATCCATTTCTGCTTGAAAGTCTCGTTAGCATGAAAAAGTAAAACGATGAATATCTCACTATGTCTTTTGGACTTCTGCTTGTTAGGGGAGAAATGCTTTTTCCATTTCTCCTAGAATTGTTTTCGTTTCTGCTAATAAAAATCGATTTCTACTACAAACTTCCCCTAGGATGAAAAAGTAAAATGATGAATATCTCACTCTGTCTTTTGGACTTCTGCTTGTGAGGAGAGAAATGGTTTTTCGATTTCTACTGAAATTGTTTTCCTTTCTGCTGATAAAACTTCATTTCTGCTTGAAAGCCCCCTTAGTGTGAAAAAGTAAAATGATGAATATCTTACTATGTCTTTTGGACTTCTGCTTGTTAGGGGAGAAATGGTTTTTCCATTTCTACTGAAATTGTTTTCCTTTCTGCTAATAAAAATCGATTTCTAATACAAACTTCCCCTAGGATGAAAAAGTAAAATGATGAATATCTCACTCTGTCTTTTGGACTTCTGCTTGTGAGGAGAGAAATGATTTTTCGATTTCTACTGAAATTGTTTTCCTTTCTGTTGATAAAAATCCATTTCTGCTTGAAAGTCTCCTTAGCATGAAAAAGTAAAATGATGAATATCTAACTACGTCTTTCAAGTTTCTGCTTGTTAAGACGGGTATGGATGTTCGAGTTCTACTAGAATTTTTATGACTGCGCTTAGCTAATATGGGATTCTGCTTGAAGTTCTCGTTTGGGTGAAAGAGAATACCAATAATTTCTGGAATTGTTTTAAAGAAGCATTTCTTCTTGACTTTGTGGGGGTAAAGCATTTCTGCTGAAAATGGAACAATTTCACGACTTTTGGGGATGTCGTCCAGCCCTCTATAATCACTTCAGTTTGAACAAATCCTCCACGTTTTATGAATTCCAAGAGCAAGACTATCAGTTTTAAATTCGAAAAAAAAGCATCTACAATTTTCTCATCATAATTGACATTTTTTAACTTTTATGGAGCATTAATACAGTGGTGACATACTTCTTTCAAAAAAAGATTCTACATTTGGTTGAAGGTTTTGCACATTACGACTGTAACGGCGAACGCATACACTTCATTACCAGAACAAGATGGTATGGCAATAAAGGAGAAAGAAAATAATATGACAGATAGTGTGCCATCTGCATTGATCAAATCTTTTTATAGATTGAAATAGCATCAAAAATAAGATGAGAATATTATGTGCACTCTAGAATCATGAACAATGAAGCAGAAATACTATCAATAGAATTTGATGGACATCTTAAGTCAACATAGACTGGACAGGTAATACATGAGAATGAAAAACGTCCTGGTCGTTGACTTTTTTGAAAGGCGATCTCAAAGAGAGTGTTGAAATATATAGGGATAGAAATTTGCATACTTCTCATCCTTCCTACAGATAGTGATCGACATTTCAATTAATTAACTGGTCATCACATACGGAGTATTTTCTTGTCGAAGTTCTATACTCTAGAGTAAGAAATGATCATTTCCTTCAGTCATATCTTGAAAAGTCAAAATCCTAGGAACGAAAACTCCATTAAACCTATCCTTTTTAGTTTTTTCATATCTCGTCAAAAAATAACTTCTAATCGAAAGATGGGAAGGAACATATATATTAATAAAGAACATCTAGTCTTATGATATTATAAAATGTTGTTTCATGAAAATAGAATAATTGTTTTTTTGTTCGCTAACAAAACATCAAAGAAGAATGTAGTCGTAAAATACATGAACAGAGTATTTCACATGTATTTTCAATTTAAAATCTTCCTCAGAAAGAAAAAGAAATGCTGAATTTATTAATGATTTTCGTTAATATTATTTTAGAAAAAATTAACATTCAGTATAATGAAGAAACATTTAAATCGATTAAGAACAAGATTGTACAAGTTCTTGCATTCAATGATAAGAATAATGTAGATTATCAAGATCAAATTATAAATGAGTTGTTAGAAAATGGTTGGCAATCATTGATAAAATATAAAAAGAATATTAATTCAAAGATTTATGATGAACAAATAAATAACAGTAATAGTAAATTAATAAAATTATTAAAAACGTATTTTAAACTAAAATGGAAAACTCAATATAGTTTATCAAATCAATGGTTTTATTTATTTCTTAAACAGTATAAAAATAAAGAAAATCCTCAATGGTATGAACATATTTTAACTCGTACAGCTCAATATGGAAATAAATTTATGAAAAATTGTCCAATATTATCAATTGTTTTACAACTTTTATTTGATGGAATTGATGATAAATGTTTAAAAGAAACAAATGTCTTTAATGATCTATGGTTTTCAATTACACATGATGGTTTAAAATCAATTGAAAAATATTCAACATATATTAAGCCAAAATTAATGACCGAACAAATAGATAAAAATCAACCAATATTACTTCAAGCATTATGTGAATGTTATCGTGAAGACTTATTTCAATTATTAAAACAAATTGGTATTGCAAATACACAAGATTTATGCGAGTCAGTATTAAATAACTTTGCTGAACATGGTTGGATAAATGGTGCTAAAAACATTCAGAAACAATTCGTACCCATTAAATCTAAATTATTTTTAGAGAAGATTGATTCATTTCGAAAACAAAGACAAGGTAAAAAACTGACTAACACCGATGAAACTCATATTTTATTCATAAATAGATCTCAATAAAATCAGCAAAAAGTTAAAATCATTCGAACTCTTGATAATATTTAAGAACTAACTATCAAACTTTTAAGAAAAAGTCAGTCTTCAAGCAAAATCATACTAAAAAAATTCATACCTTAAAGGGACATTATTCAAATAATCTGAAAATTTTGCCACAAACTGACCTAAATGTGTTCTTTATGTAGACAAAGTTTCAAGGCAAAATTCGAAAGTATGATTTTGGTTGGAAACTAAGTTACTACAGAAAAAAATACGCTAAAAATATCAATATTTGAACTTGAACTTACCAAAGGTCGAACAAAACTTTTACTAGTCTTAGAGAAGTCTACTTATGAATAGAATGTACACTCAAGTAGAGTTGATCAGTCGAGTATATATTCGATGTGTCAAAGAAAACTAATCGATAAGTTATCACGATTTGAATTGATTCACCTCATTATTTGATTGTTAAAAACGTCCTAACTTAGTCTTAGCAAAGTGCCGGAACGAAATAATCCATTATCAAAGGATTTATGAAAAGGCTCTTTGAAAAATTTAATTTTCCAGTATGACTAAACCTATTTCTAATAATTCGCATGAATTAAGTGAAAAAAGTTAAAGTCAATGATTAACTATTTTCATATTAAATAAATCATGGAGTAAAAATAACATCGATCATTACGTATAATTAATCATAGATGAATCACTTTTTCGTACAGTATACACATAAAAAAGAAGAAAACGAGAGTAGATCACAATTATCTTACAATAACCAATAGGTCTTAGTCAATAGAATTAAGATGATAGAATTACGAATGAAAGAAAGAAATATAATATTTACTGTAACAAAAGATATTTTGTTTGATATTTCTAATATTGATAAAAGTATTTTTACTACTAAATAATATTGAGTTTTTTTCAAATAATTATATCTATTTTCAGAGTTTAATAACTCTAAAAAAACAGAAAAAGGAAATTTAGAATAGAAAAATAATCAAATTTTGACTATATTTTAGCGCAATATTTGTCGGAAAAAGATAATTTTATTGAGACAAGTACTGGAATCTGAGATTATACTTAGGACATACATAAAGTAGTGAGAGTAACATTTCAATACCGTATAGTAAAGTTAAAGAAATGGACATGACGATGCCCTCTTTGCAATTAATTTATTTTGATAATGCATAGTTCTAAACTAGAACCTAATTATATACAATGACAGAAAACTTCACGGGCTTTCAGAATATGTAATTATTATCTTATAGTAACAATATATGTGAAATACTGCGTAAAACAATTTTTTTCCTGGCGTATCTATAAAGCATTCATGCACTTTATAGAATTAAATCACAAAAAGAAAAACTCTCTAAGAAGTCTACCAGAAAAATCTCATTACATCAAACAGAGTGAAAAACAATATTATGGAAGTTTATCTTATCTCGCAATTCAAAGAAAATGAAAGATTTCTTTTGATGATGATTAATTTTTCTCTTTCTTTTAGTACCACTTCGTGCCAGTTTGATAGATATTCCTCTAAATGCCAAATGGAACAAGAATGGTCAAACAGTAGGAGGACAGAAACCAACGCTCTCTGGTCCTCACGGTTTATATGTGGATGATAAACAAACAATTTATATTGCTGATTATGAAAATCATCGTATTGTAGCATGGAAATCAGGTAAAACAAATGGACAAATAGTGGCAGGTAGACATGGAAAAGGAAATGGTGTTCATCAATTGTATAGACCAACAGATGTGATCGTTGATAAAGCAAGAGATAGTCTTATTATTTGTGATCGAGGAAATGACAGAGTAGTTAGATGGCCTTGTCAAAATCGAACAAGTGGAGAAATAATTATTTCAAATATTACTTGTTATGGTTTGACAATGGATAACAATGGATTTCTCTATGTCTCTGATTATTACAAGGATGAAGTAAGAAGATATCGAATGGGTGAATCTCAAGGAGTAGTAGTAGCAGGTGGAAATGGACGAGGAAATCATCTTAATCAGCTCAATTTTCCCACTTACATATTCGTTGATCGAGAACATTCAATATTTGTGGCTGACTCTGAAAATCATCGTGTGATGAAATGGAAAGAAGGTGCAGAAGAAGGTATTGTTGTTGCTGGTGGACAAGGACAAGGATATAGGTTAACACAATTGTCTTATCCTCAAGGAGTTCTAGTTGATCATTTGGGCACTGTTTATGTAGTTGATAGTCATAATCATCGAATTGTACGTTGGCCTAAAGGAGCACAACAAGGAGATGTTATTGTTGGTGAAAATGGTCAAGGAGCACAAGCAAATCAACTCAATTGGTCTGAAGGATTGTCATTTGATCGACAAGGTAATCTCTACGTTGTTGATTGTTGGAACAATCGAGTACAACGATTTAATATTGAAATACCATGAAATTAATGGGATGAACTGATAAATAAACATTATTTATTTTTAGCTATTGTTTATTATATTTTGATTGCTGTATAATTTTAATTGAAAAGAAATAAATGAATTGACATAAATTTATATTCACCTGTGCGCGCGCGACCAGAGAGACCCTGGTTGCTGGAAGCATAAAAGCTTTCGGCGCAATCCCTCCTGGATTAAAAATGTGAATAAATGGAATCAACACCACACATCTTTTTTGGAAGTACAATATACTTCTATAGTCAGTATGAATTGCAAATAAAGAATAGGTGTTAAAAACTTTATTGTGTCTGTTACACAGCATAGAACATATGCAAGATAGTAATAAAAACAATGATTTAAAACGAATTATGTGGATGTTGATTGAAGGACCAAAATTTATGTTCGACAAGCATGTATTCATGGTAAACCACATCATGATTTGAATTTAAAATGATTTCTATGTTACAGATGAGGCATGTTTTAATCATCGTTGTTACTATGTTTTGACTCTAATAACAAGTTTACTGCAGAGTACTTGAAAACCTTGTCCATTTCTATAATAAATTTGATACATATATAAAGAGAGATCTTTTATATTATATTTTAAATATGCAAAGATTTTTTCTGAGATAATGCGATGAATAGAATTCAATCGAATTTGTACCTTTTTTATCAAAGTATTTAGTAAATAAATCCTTTTATAGTTCTTTTGCCTATCGGTCACAATCTGTGATAAGCTGTTTCTAACGTGTCTGTCACGTATAGCGAGGGGGGGATGCAAATTTCTACCGCTAAACACTTCAACACTCTTTCAGATCGTGTTTCGCAAAACAAGTAACGCTCGTCTGGAGAAACGATGTTTGTAAAACTATCAGAAAATCATTTATGTTGTTAAATTAATTATTAGTTAATAAGGAGTAACATCATATACGCACTGCCTACTCCTGATTAGTTTTAGCCAAGTTTCAAAGAAAAACGAGGAAAAGAACAACTTTTGAAAGTACTAAAAAGTTGGGTTTTGCCTACTTAATTTTTTACATGAGATAAAGTGTCAGCGACTTTCATGGGTTTTACTAGATAAGATTTTTGATAAGGGCAAAAATAAATGTCCTCTTTAGAATAAAAAGGTAGCAAGAATATACTTTTCAGTCCCTGTGATCGAATACTGTTAAAGATGCGAATAAATCATTAAAAAGGATGTTACGGATGGATCAACATTTTTATATTCATAACTCTAAATAAATTATGAAGCTTGAATTTTTTGTATACTTAACTGAACACTTATATACACGAGAGTTTTAGCCCAATACCATGAAGTTTTTGCTTTAAAAAAAAAGGAAGAGCGTGAAGGGATGACTTACACTATCTTGATGGTTCTCCTTTATGTTGTTTATAGAAAATAAACTAGAAAAGTAATCTGATTATTCATCTAATTCGTTTTATATGAATGTGAACAATATCAAATATCTTTCTTTAGTTCTCATTATAATAATCAAATATATAATAAAAAACATAATTTCGACTAGCATTAATTTTTTTATTTTCTTCATTTATTTTATTAAATAGTCATAGAATATGAAAGAAATAGAATAAAATAATTTACTTCTCTCTTTTCTTATTTTATCGTCACTTAGTTCTCCCGCTGGCTTTCACATGATATCGGTTTATTATCTTTCCACAGAAATATATATTTTTTATTTTTCAGTACTACCTTACTCATTAATGCGGGGAGATAACGGACCAGTACCGTTTTCTTGCTGTGCTCAACGAGACATCGTCTATGTTCGTTTACTCTAATGTTTTTTTTTTCTTTCATTTATTTCTCTTGATAGTTTCTCAGCGTTTTAAAGAGAACTAAAATAAGATAATTTACTTGACTTTTCTTTTTCTTTTATCTTCTCTAGTTATTTTTACAGTTTGTTCAAAATATTGTGAGAGAAACCGGGTAACTTTGTTTAATTAAGATTTTTTTTTATCATTTACTTATCATGCTAGTTTTTCTATAGTTTATTAGACGAATAAAATGAAATTATATAAATTCATTAGGATTAATACAGGGCATGCAAAAAAGTTTTTTTCAAGATGGTAATATTGTAATTTCAAATAGCATACATAATTAGTTTTAAATAAAATTAAAGCGCATCGACAATAGAATTTTTTAGTACTAAATTGTAAGAATTATCACGCTTCTTTTTTGACTGGAAAACTAAAGCATCAGTGATTCAAAAATGGATTTTACCATTTTCTTTTGTTATATTTACATGATTCGATAGAACTCGTCGAATTTCACAAAATTGTACAGTCAATGGATCTATACATTATAAAAAAATATTCTTTTCTTTCTAGGGTAGAGCAAATATTTCTCTACCTATTGATATAAAATTTATTTAAAAAGTAATTAATTAATCATTCTTGAGAAGTGTGACAATAGAGAGAGAGGTCAAATTTTATTAAAGTTTAAGGCGTTCTTAATTATGTCATTTCATATATTTTATGTTTCTGATTCTGCGATTTTACATAAAAGCCATACAGAACTGTTAAAAATAAACTTATTAATAATATATTCGAAACCAGCGATAAAAACTATAACAGTAAGGATGTTTTCTTAAAAAAATTTTCAAAAAAGTCGATCTGAATGGGACCTGAGACAGACCAAAGATCGTTTATTTTTGGAAAATTTTTTTAAGAAAACATCCTTACTGTTATAGTTTTTATCGCTGGTTTCGAATATATTATTAATTAGCTTATTTTTAACAGTTCTGTATGGCTTTTATGTAAAATCGCAGAATTACGAACAGAAAAAAGCTATTTCACAATTTTTTTTTTCATGAGTAAAAAGAACATAAAATAAAGTAGACCTATTTGAAATTCACTTTATTAGATGGGCTGTGTCGAGATGAATCGAATGGTATATTATCTTTTTCTTAAGTATCCATGACTTCATAAAAAAAGTGCGCTTTTCTATGTAAATAACAAAATTAGAAACATAAAGTATATGAAACGACATAATTAAGAACGCCTTAAAATTTAATAAAATTTTGTCCCCTCTCCATTGTCATACTTCTCGGGAATGATTAATTAATTATTTTTTAAATAAATTTTATATCAATAGGTAAAGAAATGTTTGCTCTACCCTAGAAAGAAAAGAATATTTTTCTATAATGTATAGATCCATTGACTGTACGATCTTGTGAAGTCCGACGAGTTTTATCGAATCATGTAAACATAACAAAAGAAAATGGTAAAATCCATTTTTGAATCACTGATACTTTAGTTTTCCAGTCAAAAAAGAAGCGTGATAATTCTTACAATTTAGTACTAAAAAATTCTATTGTCAATGCGCTTTAATTTTATTTAAAACTAATTATGTATGTTATTTGAAATTACAATATTACCATCCTGAAAAAAAAACATTCTTACGGCCTTATTTATATAATATTCCATAGGCTTATCGCCCATAGAGGCTAGCCATATTTATTATTATAATTCACATGCAGCTGGATTCTATCATCTATTTATTTGTTTTTTTACTCATTCCGTCTAACATATTGACTAACAATGACTTTTAAAATTATTTGAAAGCACTTAAGTTGTTCATGTATCCTTCTGAAGAATTTATAAAATCGCAACCCATTGAAAACCTTCTATAGATATATGAATATTGTAAACGTTATCAGAAACCTTTTCATATACAGTTCGAATATAAGATATCTAATTCAATTGATAGTAAAAATGTGCTTCCAATAGGTTTTCTATCATTTCCAAAACAGGCTCTAAAGCAAATTATTAAGATATAATTTTATAATTTATTATACAAGTAATAAATGAAAACAATTTGTATATTAGAAAAAGTAAAAATGCGTTTTTTCATTAATCATGTTTTCTGGATTCTTCAGAACTTTAATTATCATACTAAAGCAGTTGTATAGTTTAAACTCGATGATTTAGCTGTAATAAAACGTATATCTTGCATAATCGACCTTTCATATTAATGTCGTGGTATGGAAGCACATAAATCCACCTTAAAAAAAGAGTCTATCTTTGTTTTATAATTTGATCTTAAAATAAATATCTTCACAACATGTAAATCTAAACGCCAGCAATTCGTAAAACATTTTTCTAATTCATTATGTTTCTCATTAATAAGTCTAATGAATCATGAACACTTCACTATTAACATATCAATGTTTTTCTGGGCATTTTTATAATAATTAGTTAATTTAAGGAAAAAAACTTTTATTATTTCTTAAACATCGGCCTTCCTGATTTTTTTCTCGAACTCCATTTATAGTATAACTTAAATTAGGTAACTACTCCTTTCCATAGGATAAATCAAAGAGCTTAGGAACATTTCATAGACGATAGAAAAAAAACCAGCTTTTCTACATAATATGCTGTCATAAATATTTTAAAGTTTATTATTCTATAGTTATTTACAGTATATTTTTGAAGACCAGTCAAAGAAACCATATACCAAAATTAGTTCTAAAATCTAGCTAATCTGCGATATTGAATAGTGACAAAATGTTCATCTACCAATTTTGATGCTCTGCTCTTCAGACTTGATCACATTAGGTTAAACATTTAAACAACTTTTTTCGAAAACGTTGATTAATTTATGTCATCTTGATATTTTTTCTATTATTATTATTACTGTCATAGATAGTAATTAAGAAGTTATGTGTCATTCATCATATAAATTTCATGCGTCTTCATCTTGTCTAATTTTATAAAGATGCTTATCTGTCAAAAAAACAGTTACTCTTTTAGAAAAATAATATTATTTTTATGTCAAATATACATTTATATTTGCATTTCAAGTATACTTTCATACTAGTAATAAACAAGTGAATGGAAGAATAACAATGGTAGATCCAAGAATTGAACTGATTGCCCAATTGACACGAGTAATTATACCTCCGATTATTGTAATGGGTATTGTTGGAAATTTATTTAATATTGCTGTGCTGACGAGACCTGTATTGTATAATTATCCTTGTTCTCGTTATTTTCTTGTTCTTGCATGTAACAACTTATTCTTCTCAATTTTTCTTCTTACTTTTCGCCTTTTATCTGATGGATATCAATTGGATCCAACAAAAACTTGTCTTTTCTGCTGTAAAACCATTTTGTATACTCAACAAGTATCCATTTTTGTATCAGCTTATTTAATTGTACTTGCATCAATTGATCGGTTTTGTATTAGTTCGTTGAATATTGAACGACGAAATTGCAGTACATTAATTGTTACTCGTTGGGCAATCATATTTATCTTCAGTTTTTTTATACTTTTTTTCATTAGTTCTTTAGTAATGCTTGATATACAGCCTGGTCAAGGACTTCCATGTCGTATTCCAGTCACAACTATTTATAGTCGTATATATCCAATTATTCAAGCAGTTCTTCTCGCCATTATTCCTCCTTTACTTATGACAATCTTCGGTTTATTGACCATTTACAATACAAAACAACTTCGAGTTTTTCCTAGTTCAGTCTCACGATTTCGTCGCACAGAATATCAACTTCTTCGTATGTTACTTGTTCAAGTGGGTTCTCATCTTGTACTTAGTATGCCAATGTGTATAATTTATATTCTTGGATTTACGCCTATACAACTCCTTAGTGCAATAGAATACTACTTTCTTTTTCGAACCACTCAACTTGTTTATGCTTTTTCATTTACTACATCCATTGTTTTATACTTTCTATCGTCTGGTGTATATAGAAACGAGCTAATTCGTATCATAAAAAAGCTACTTGAATTCAAATGTAATACTGCGACTCGTCCTATACGCAATCAACAAATCCTTCGTAGAATTCTAACAAAAAGAGTCAGGAGTTCGAGACTAGTCATGTCAAACATTAACCAATGTGATTTATAGCAGTGTAATTAAACGAAGATTTATAAGATGATCATCAACTGCAGCATTTGGAAGATTTTGAAAATGAACTTATATTATAGAAAATGAAAATTTATGGTCAAAAACCTGTAAATTAAGAATAATACTTATGATAGTGACAATTACTCATTGTTAAAATATATTATCTACTGTCTTTAATAACTTTATTTTATTCTCTTTTTTGTTTTCGTCAATTAGATATCATTAATAACCATCCTATCTCTCTTCTATTTGATTGATATTGTTGAAGAAATTCCCTTAGTTCTTAATCCTTAAATGTCTCTTATGTTATTCGCTATGTATGGCATAGTTTCTTTTATTGAATCTTGAAGAAATTTATTTGAAAATAGACACTCATCCTTTGGAAACTATCAATATTGTGTAAACAATGTAAGAAAGTTGAACCATTAACATGAAATATACAACAAAGACATTTTCTCACAAAGGATTAGTGGTTGAGAACATTAGTTATCATATGACAATGCTTTATTCTAATATTATTATTAATGTTATCGCTTCTACTATCTCACCTACTACAATCATTGTTGACAGAAGAAATTAGAATAGTGATAGTTTTCAATCACCAATATGGTATGATAAAATAATTATAAAAGTATAGTTTCTATTTCATGTTTGTTCTTTGATTTCATGATGATTAACACTATAACATATATTTTTATTCTTCGCTAAGATTTATTTGTCTGCTTTTCTACGATTCTCTTTCTTTAATTATTCATTCAATACAATAATTAATCTTGCCATGCTGTTCTTCAGCGAATATAGTTGCCACATTTTTCTTCCAATAATTATTTGTTTTCATCATGCTATACTACGTCTATAGTCATTTTTCATCGTTCTCAATCATTCATTTATAAACACGACGCGAATTTGAAAAATATTTTCAACTGAATGGCCATAAAATTAAATTTTATGTTATTTTTACAAAGTTTTACACTATTCTCTTTGATCTTTGTAAGAAGTTTTCATCTAAAAATTCAAACATCATATTCATTAAGAAAAATTAAGTCAGAACATTTATTTTATTGAAAGTGCAAGAATAAAAAATACCATAAAAAAAGAAAATATCTACAAATTAAGAAATATTTTGTCTTTCTTTATTACTTTCATAAAATGGATTATATTAGACTCCAACACTGACAGATGAACAATCAACAACAATAAGACCTTTATAGTAATTATTTTGTAAAAAAAATGTGTAAAGTTATTGTAAGAAATGATTAATAAAAAAAGAGAATTTATTTAAATAAGTTACCAGACAAAAAACAGGTTGACTTGTACAATTGGTGCTTCCAACAGGAATACTAAGAACATTGATCGGATTACAGTGTAAACCTAAGAATATTCACAAAATCAATTATTTATATATAAAAACACGGTGAAATTGCGCACACTGTATACCAGCTATCCAGAGTTTAACCAAATAAGCGTCTATGATGGTCTTTAGTTCTTTACAGATTACAGTCTATGCTAGAATAGTTAGAGTTACTACAGTGTCGATCGCTGTCTGTAATGGTAACGCTAATTTTGCCCGTCGGTCACGGTCTGTGGGGGAGAGGGGGTGGGTCCAAATTTCTACCCTTAAACAATTCAACACTCTCTTGCAGATCGTCTTTCACAAAAGGTCTTTCCGTTGTGTTTGTCCAACAAGAGCAGTATCTCTCTGGGTTGAATTAATGTAGAAAACATACATTAATTCGACGCAAAAAAAAACAAGTGAATCAATCCGAAAGCATTCATATTCCTCATAAAAATTTTAATTTTGGATTGAAATGAATATTTTTCTTTTATATTTAATTTATTATTGATAACCAATTCAATGACTGTTATTCTCGGAACCAAAAGAGTCATTGAATTGATCATCAATAATAAATTCAATATAAAAGAAAAATATTTTTTTGAAAACAAATTTTATTTTCTATCTACAGCTAACTAAGAATTATTTACTTCAATAAAATGAATGATGTATCAATGGTGAATATTACTCTCTTATATGGTATAGTAAAGCGATGATCATCCATTAACAAAGTAATGACCTTCGTCGGTCATGTGTGTCATTGTTTTCATTCATTTATGCACATATATGTGAAACAATGACTAAAAAAAAGTATGGTTTAGTCAATCTATTAGGTCGAGATAAGCTATATTGAAAAGTGTCTGTAACTTATCCTTGTTCGCTTGCGCCACTCAAATCGTATTCCATGTTATTTGCACCCTCAGTATTTTCGAAATATCTTCCGCGAATCTTATGATTTAGAACCGAATTATTTTTTGAAATATTCGCCGCGAGAGGCTGTACAAAATAGCATATTTCAATTAACGAAGATAGTCACCAATATCTTTTGAGAGACGATACAATCGAAAAATCCCAGATAAACAACCTTCAAATACAATTTCTTTTCGAATTCTCTTGAGGATCTTTTTCAATTCTTCAACCAAAATCTTCTTAGATGCCATCTTGTCCTGTTCAATTACGTGAACGAATTTATCCTATATGGAAATCCAAACTGTTCGAAGGTCAATAATCATTGTCAATGAATGATGAAAAATTGTCTTGACACCATTGTTGGGTAAGACGATGGATCTGAGGTTTTGCATTATCTTGCTGGAAGATCCATTGGTTTCTAAAGACCTTGTTGCTCTATTCGAGCGTCACAGAAAGTACTTCTTGTATGTATCGAGTATGGTCTACAGTACCATTCTCAAAAATGACTAAAGGTGACACTTCCTTAAAGCAGACACCAAGTCAAACCATCAACGTCGAATAATATCTCATCAGAAAAGAGAATTTTCATCATCTCTTCCTTTTCGAAAATTCGTTCGGATCCAATTGACAAACTTTTTACATTTGTCTTTATGCTTATCAGTGAGCATCAGCTCACGAGCCTTTCAATAGAGTTGGAGATTCAGGTCACTTCTCAGTATCCACTGTATGCTTGTTCTCGAAATACCGAACTCTATAACTAGCCTACTGCCATCGTCTTTTTAGTTTTGCAATTGTTCCCTTAGTTCGAACAATACGTGAATGGCCTGGCGGACTCAAGAGCTCAATTGAGCCCGTGTTTTAAAGCATTTTGCACCATTGTGTTATTGTACAACGGTATGCAGCATTGTTCAGGTCAAGAAAGATTTTCGTACTTTGAAGAGAAAAGTTTTTGAATAACTTTGCTTTTCATAATGTTCTAACCGTACAAGTGTATATTGAGTAACTGACTGAGAAAAGTGAGTGACAAGTCAACAACAACCTGTATGTTTAATATTGAAAATGGAACATTCCAGAGTATTACGCAAGAACACACCACATGACCTAAAGTAGAGTACGTAGAAAGTTCTAGAAGATACTTGAAACACTGAATAATTGATAGTTAGGGATAGAAACGTGATCATATACTCACTAGATCACTCTTAAGAAGACTTTGGTTAAAAAATCGAAAAGATAATGGCGGTTATCTTCGTTAATAAAAATATGCTGTTTTCTATAGTTTCTCACGACGAATACTTCAAAAAGAAATTTGGTTCTAAATCATGAGATTCGAGGAAGATATTTCGAAAATACTAAGAATACAATTTATTCTGGTCTACTCGTTATTTTATTTCCCATTACAAGGCTTTTTTCAACATTAATTCAACTAATCTCTAGTGCACTGTTGCAATACAAAATTAAAGATTGAAGGTACATCTGATATTGAAGAAAAAATTTAATTAGAATCATGATGGAACAACCATTCAGTTCCATAAAGGGTGGTCCAGAAGTCCTGACTCGATTTGTATAATTAATTTTTTTATATTAAAACACATACTTAAAAATGTATCCCTAGGATAAAACGATGCAGTAAAAGACGCTCTATAATACAGCCTTTGACTGATCCATCCTAACTCATATAGTACGAAAGTTATAAGCTTAGGAATATACATCGCAAAAAATAAAAATTAACCGTAAACTCGATCTATATGTCGGTGCTTTCAATAAAAGTTCCACAACTTCATCCAAACAAAAGATTTTCCGGTTAGATTTGTTTTGTTTCGATTAGAAGTGGTTGCTCTTCTCTACCTAGCTACAACATCAAAACTTCGATCAGGTTTTTCGTTCTTTACTGTGCTGTGTCGAAAACTAGGTTGTCGATTTTTCAAAGTTGGTTCTCAAGCACGCTATTTTTTCTAAAAACAATTTTCTATAGACCATGAGAAAGAGCACATTTTAAAGTACCAAATTCAACTGAGTTCTCACTTATGCTACGCTTTTTATGGAAATAATTGGAAAAGAAAAAGTAGAAGTCGAAAAAAAATGCCAAATTTACAAAGTTTTTATTTTTTTGTCTCCTTTATAGTTTGTTTAGTTTTCTTGATTGAGGTTCTAGAGTTAAAGTTTAAGTATGATTTTGTAGAGAATCTCACAGCGCTTCTATTAAAAATAGAAGTTGTTCTGGAGAACCCAAGGAACAAAAGTTATAGCGAAAATATTAAGATTGGGTTCACGGTTAATTTTTATTTTTTGCGATGTATATTCCTAAGCTTATAACTTTCGTACTATATGAGTTAGGATGGATCAGTCAAAGGCTGTATTGTAGAGCGTCTTTTACTGCATCGTTTTATCCTAGGGATAAATTTTTAAGTATGTGTTTTGATATAAAAAAATTAATTATACAAATCGAGTCAGGACTTCTGGAACACTCTTTACGGACGAATTTTCTAAATACTGTTCTAAGATATCGTCTTCCAGTAAAGTACGAAAAAATAGAGTTCTATTTTCAGAATAATAACGAATGTGGCAAGTTGAATGGTTGTACATTATATCTCAACTTTCATTCATTTAATACATTGCATTAGAAAAACAAAATATACCAGAAGATAGAGCGTGAAAAGCTCTACAATTTACAGAAAACGGTTTATTTTATGGATGAAACAAGAAAAAAACGAATTCAGCGCGTGTAAAAAGAAAATGACATTTTCGTGGCGGTAAACATTGGTCATACGATATTTTGAACACAAAAAGTACATATATAAAATAAGCTATGGTTCGCAAATTGTAGAGCTTTTCACGCGGCATCTTGTGATATATTTTGTTTTTTTTTCTTAAATAAAGTGTATCGATTGATAAAAAGACAAAGTAGCAAAAAATGAACTCTTCGGTCACTAAAAAAAACATCTGTTTCACATAGTTCAAATTTAATCACTCAAAATTTTGTTCATTTTGAATATAAAAAATGTAAATATGAAATAAACAGCCTTATGTAAACTGTAAAGCTTTTCACGCTCTATCTTCTGGTATATATTACTTTTTTAATACAATGTATTAAGTTAAGTGAATGGAAGTTGAAATACAATGTGCTACATTCGCTATCTTTCTGGAAATAGAAATCTATTTCCTAGTTAGCTAAAAGATAATATCTTAGAACAGTATTTAGAAAATTCGTTCGTATAAAAAAAAATAAGTCGATGAAATTAAATTCAATAGTAAAAATAAACAAAAAATTTAGGTGGAAGGGACCTTTGGGACACTCTGTATATATGGAAAATAAATAAAAAAGAATATGTTAGAACTTTGCAAAAAGAATTATTTTTCATTTTAAATTTTGTGAATAGATTTTACAGACTAGTTGAAGAGGATACATATCTTATGATGATATAGATATAAAATAGAGAATAATAGGAAATGATAAACATTTAAAATTAGGCAGCAATAACCTTGTTAGATTCATAGATTATTACAGAAATTTCTTAATGATAAATAGTATGGTCATAATATATTAGTAATTATGATTTTGTTCAGTCGAAACGATAAATAATATATTTTAGATGTTTTAGCATCAATTCATGTGTAATACAATTGTTTTTTCTAACTATCTTTCCTCCGTAAAACAATCAACTTTTCTATTGAAAATTTTAAAAAATCTGACAGTAACAGGATGAACTGTTTGAGCTTCAGATGTGTATTTATTCATTATTTCAATAAATAAATATAAAAACTGGGTAAAACGAATAATGTTTCATATGTCTCTCTTTAAAACTCCACATAATATAAAAAAGCTATAGATTGAATAAATTTTTTAAGACATTTTGAAATATACAATATTATCTAAAATAGATGAATTAAAAAAAGATGCAGATCATAAGAATCATTGTTATTGAATGGTTATGTTTACAAAGAATAAAACAGATAATATCACAGTTGACGATGAAATTGATTGAAAATCTAAATCTGAATAGAACTACATGAATCAGTCTCCTTTATTCTATAAATTGGCAAATATACAATCAATTAGAAGATTAGTTAGAATTCTAGATTGTTCACAAATATTGTCACTAATTATTGTTTACGTAAATGTAGACCAAAAGTATAGTAATGTATGCATCTAACTAGTCTGAGGAATGATGTGAAATATTCGAAAAGTCTCAATATTGATGAAAAAAAGAAGAAATAAAAATGAAACGAATACAGCATGATATACTTTGTCAAAAGGCTAACTTTTATTAAAGGACTATTTATATCAACATTGATCAGAGGAATATTGTCACTAGACCATCAATCGAGAAAAAGCTTGTTTTCTTCCATTTTATAATACATATGTTAACATTATTTAGGTGCAGTCTATTTTATCAAATTGTTTTTTTATACATATCCCATGTAAATATGAAACGCAAAGTCGATGCGTTGAAACGCAGTTTCACAATAAAACGCGTTCACACGCGATTAAAAACCATTCCACAATGCATTCAAACGCATTTTCAATATGAAACGCGTTGAAATGCGATTAGAAAAAATATCGAAACGCGTCTGGACGCAGTTTTCCTACATAACGTGTTTAAACGCAATCAGAAAAAATATGAGCCGCGTCTCAACACGTTTCTAAAAAAAGCTGAAAGCGTTTAAACGCATCTTGTTTACTAATTTCATTTAAACGCATTTCAAATATTTTTTCAAGTACGTTGGAATGCACTCATGCTTTCAAGCGCGTTTGTATGCGTTTAGTTCTTTTTAATCGGATGCGATTTTACGCAAAAATTGCTGTTCTAAAATAATTAACTACGTGATCGAAATCATCCGTTTACATATATTTTATTCATCTAAACTTCATTAAACTTCTTAATAAAGAATGTCAGGATAATTTTAAAATAGACAAAAGTTCAATTGCACATACAGCAAAGAATCCATATTTTTCTTAAGTTTCTGTATATAATAATAAAAGAATATTCTAATAATTTTTAGCTATCCATAACTCTTTTAGCAAATTATACTAAATATTACTATTTAAGTAATTTTAAGGACTTTTCACCATATAATCCGACTAAAAGATTATATGAATAATTATTTATTCATTAAATTCTTCGATAAAATTATTTATCATGTAAACGAAAAAATGAAAAAAAAATCATAATATTAGTAGCATGTAGTAGACAAAAAAAAAGATATTATTTTATTAAAAAATAATAAAATTATTTAAAAAGATAAATGAAAAATCATATTATGTGTTAAATATCTTAACTTCGAAAAAAGTATATCTTATAAAAATGAAGTATTTAATCGATGAAATTCGCATTCAAATATATTTTATTTTAAATAAGAAAAGATTTCAAGCTAGTTATAGCTCAGTGGTGTGTATGAACGACTTCTGATCAATGGTTCATCTGTTCAAATCTGATCGTCATCGCTTAAGGTAAAATTTAATCCATCTACCAAGGTAGACTAAGACAATCGAAAAATGTTGATGATGGTGACTCAGTTCGAATCTGAAATGGATTCGAATATGTTTTTCAAATTTTTTGGATTTTTTATGAAACGCGTTCAGACGCTTCGAATGTTTCACTGGAGACGCGTTTTTTGCTAAAAATGCGTTTGAACGCAAGTCAAACTATAGACGCGTTCAGATGCGTTTCTAAAAAAATCGCGTCTAAACCCTTCGTTTGTTTCACTGGGGACGCGTTTAGACGCGTTCACTCTTAGCGTTCTGCACGCAAATGAAACGCGTTTCAGACGCGTTTTGAGGCAAAAAATATTTACATGGGATATGTTACCAGACAGTGATTAGGTTGCGAGCCATACATAGAAGCTTGAAGATATTTTTTAATCGGTTCAACGTGCTAAATATTCATTTAACAGTTGCTATAGTTATAGAAATAGTTAAGTCTTTAATTGGAGACATCGTTGGAATTTTTGTGAGTTTCCTGACTTTCATCTTTCATGTATATGAACTACAGGTTCAAAATAAGTGGATGAATGGATTTGATGTATCAATACAAAAATAATCTTGAAATAAAGTTGAAGGAGATTTTTTTTCTCTATTTTCATGTTGAGAACTGGCTAAAAGATCATTTAATAGTACTTTAAATTCACATTTGATTGAGATTTCACATCATCATCAAACAAGACGAAACAATTTATTTAATCAAAAGTAATGCATCAATGTGCATGATCTTTAGATATTTTATATACAAGTCATTTTTCAAATACAATATGTATCTCTTTTCAGTTTGGTGTGAGCAGGTTTACAAAAGTAACGGATTACTTTCTTTCGAAATCGTTATTTTTTATCGTATAATGATGTTTTTGGTGAAAAGTATCCCTTGAGAAATTGCGTATAGCGTTGCTTGGATGAAATCTATGATTTATTTTACTTTTAGATGATTAGAAAAATCTCTTTGCTCACAAATCCAAGCTAATTGTTCATGCCATTCAAAGATATCCTCACTGCTCTCAAACAAAAACAGACATGAAATTTTTAAATCTATATTCAATATGTTCCGTAAAAGCTTTCCATCCATACGTTATTGACATTAGTTGCACCTGGATATATCTACAATCGCACAAAAACCAAGTATATGACAAGAGAATAAATAATATTGGCAGTAGACGATTCATCTATAGTTATTCTCTAAGAATTTGATTAAATTTTCATTAAAAACATTAAGATTATATTTAATAGTTAATGGAAAAAGAAATTTTTTTTTATTATTTCTTGAGTTATAAAAACTTCTAACATATATGGAAGAATGAATTGTAGATAGAATTTTAATAATATTTGTTTGATGAATATGAAGATAAACATAAATAATTACTTAAAGTTTTGTCTTTATAGAAAAAAATCTAAACATTAATTATTTTTCATAGATCAATAAAATAATTTGGCTTAACAAATTACAAATCTTTCATGCATACACACAAATAAAAAATAAATATATAGCCTATCCACAGGTAACGCACTCACCCGTTTTTAATTTTCTAATTGTCATAACCCAATAGCATAAAGTGACAGAGAGCTGAAATTTATACTGCAGCAAGATATATAGTAGTCCTAGTTCCACTAAAATTTTCATTGCATTTGGCGGAATCCTATCGGACTGGGAACAACAAGAAGTCGTGGTAACGCACTCATTCAGAAGGACCCTTTTCGTCAGAGCCATCCAAAAACGCTCACATTTCTAAAAAATTTCTCGCTACGAACAAAATGCTATCATCCGTGTTTCAAGCTAAAATATAAGACCTGATGATGGTAGAATTTGTTTTTTCGAAGTCTGCTCCTACAAATAATTGTCATCAACACCTTAGCTAACGCATCCATCAGAATTAAGCACATCTTTTTACAGCTTTGACAGCACTAACAGGTGATCCATTGATTTCGAAGTGTAGCTCAATCTTCGATAATATCACTGTTATTTTCGTTATCTTAAATGATAAAATGGTATGCCAAATATGATAACAGACATCAAAGTCCCTTTTCCATCATTTTGAGTATATACGAAAACCTATAAGAAATTTTTGAATGAGTACGCTTACTTGTCTTATGTCGAAGAAATCTTCTATTCAACTTTGGCCACGCTAGTCCACCGTTAGCTGGAAAAGCTCTATATTGATCAATTTATTCGAAAATCTAATCTATCTACTTCTATAGTGCTTTAACATCATATTACTCTGAATCAATATGTAGAATCATTAAAATATTTAAAAGACATTTTTATTTTACTTCTATCTCGTCTTCAGAAAATGATAACATCTTCAAATTTTTTCAAAAGATGTGCTATTGAAATGTTGCAGACGCAAAACTATCGTCACCCACACACACCCACCAATTTCTGATATAGAAATATTTATTATAATTTATTGCAACGTTTTGTGCATTCAATGACTTCTTTACAACGATTTGTCGTATGATGAAAAGTTCGGTCACCACCATATTGATAATCAGTTAGTTGATGAACATTTATCACTATTAACAACATGAATAAAAGCAATGATGTTAAGAGAAAATACCTATCTATTTCAATCAAATAAAATAATCAGTTTTATTTTATAATGATGATGTTGTCTTTTATGAAAGAATTGAGTGTTTTATACAGATAATATCCTTTTTTCTTCATTAGTCTTATTTTCAGTGGTTTTTCTAAATTGTTTTTAACTGATGAATATTTTTTGCAAATGATAACGTGGTGTAAAACAAAGAAAGACAAATAAACAGAAAGAAAAACAAATGAATGTCCTTATCTTTTATAAAACTCGTTTATGAAGCTTATTGCATATATATATACAAATATGAAACGAGTATGACTGCAACAAAAATAATATTATTTACAATTTTTAGTTCTTATAATAATACTTCGGTCTGACCAAAAGTTCTAAGAACATTACATAAAAGTATAAAGATAAGGAGATATTTTTAGTTTTGTTTTATCAAATGTTGAGGATAGTTGGCAGTATTATTTATTCCAAGACCAATTCTTTCTAACGATTAGTTAAAAGTTTTTTCGAAGTCTTTTTCATAAAAATTTTTAGGTACCTTGGATATTGCATGAGCTAGTCAAGTTTCATTTGTTTTAAAAATTCAGTAAAAGTTTGTTCGATCATGTCAGTTGTGTTCTAGCACTGCTAGGGATAGATCATGAATTTTTTTTTTTAGATAGGTCAGTCAAAAGTCATTTGATGTCAGCTGGCTTATTGAAGACGAATCATCTAACACTGCTGTTCATGAAGACAGATTTTGATCAAAATTTTCTATGATGTATTCTTCAATTTAAATAATTCTGAGTATAGGTAAAGACAAGATCGTAGAGTATGAGTGCTATATCGAAAATTTTCTGAAGCCCTTTTTTAATGGAATAGGAAAACAAATAGAGACATCAGGTTCAAAATGCACAAAAATGCTTGATGATCATCGGTGACTTCATACTCATCCAATGTTATTAATTATTTGACAGAAGAAAGTAACAATATAATGTCGTATCTACCATATTCGCCAGGCCTGATGCTATGTAATTTCTGACTAGCTAATTTTATCAAACATAGTTTAAGTAATTAAATAAGTGAAACTTGATTAGCTCATGCAATATCTAAGGTACCTAAAAATTTTTTCGAAAAAGACTTCGAAAAAACTTTTAACTAATCGTTAGAAAGAATTGGTCTTGGAATAAATAATACTGCCAACTATCCTCAACATTTGATAAAACAAAACTAAAAATATCTCCTTATCTTTATACTTTTATGTAATGTTCTTAGAACTTTTGGTCAGACCTAAGTATATTTATAGAATTATTGGAACTCTGTGTGATTTTATTTCGAAAAGTTTACTGTAGAATTCATCTCTTGAAAGTGTTGTTGATATACGCACTTTCGAGCATCACCGTTACATACTAGCAAAGAACAAAGATAACTTTGTATTCTTATTTATTCAACAGATTACGACAAGACAAAGGAAGAAAATCTAAAAAGATTCACGGGGAAAAAATACTACCTGACATTTTTTCCCAGAGATCTTCGTTCTTTTCATCAGATGTCAATAAAAATAAAGTTAAATTCTTTTCGTTTGTTTGTTATCAACGATTATTTATGCTGATATCTATAAGATAAAGTAAAAACATCGGCATCAATGACAAATTAGACAAATCTAGAAAAAATATTCCAAATCATACAAATTTAAGCATATTTTTCAGTCTCCCATTATCATTATTTTATCACATTCTTCTAAGCTACACACATTATGGCAACTAAAAGTCCAAATCCAGAAATACCAGGAGGATCAATGCAATATACCAGCACAATGCCACGGCGAGCTCCGTATGCACATCATATTCAAAACTTCCTATTGGTCTGGCTTAACAGCAGCATTGATGAAGTTAACAATGCTGATTGTATCAATACAATGTCAAAATTACGAGAAGTGGTGAACACCGTACATACATTCACCACAGTGGATGAATGTGTTAACTTTATCAACAGCATTGAAGAAGAAAACATATTTATGATTTCGTCGGGTGCACTTGGAGAAACAACAGTACCTATCGTTCACAAAATGCCACAGGTCAGTAAGATCTATATTTTTTGTAGAAATAAAGCTCGTCATGAGCTATGGGCAAAAAATTGGACAAAAATCAAAGGTCTCTTCACAGACGTTAAACCAATCTATGAAGCACTAAAACAAGCTGCTCGTGAATGTGATCAAAACACCATTTCGATGAGCTTCGTAGCCACAAATGGTGATGTAACAAATAAAAATCTTGATGAACTTGATCAATCCTTTATGTATACTCAAATACTAAAGGAAATTCTCTTAACAATCGATTTCGAACAACAGCATATTCAAGAATTCATTACCTACTGTTGCCAACAATTCACTGGTAATTCAAGCGAATTAAAAAATGTTGATAAACTTGAACGAGAATATCACAAGCATCTTCCAATCTGGTGGTATACTTATCAATATTTTCTTTCTTCAATGTTAAATCGTGCTTTACGAATGATGGAAGCGGACCTCATCGTAACTATGGGCTTCTTCGTTAAAGATCTTCACAAGCATATTGATCAACTTCATTCCGAACAGTATGCTGGATTTGCTGATTCGAACACATTTATTGTATATCGCGGTCAAGGTTTTTCACAAATAGATTTTGATAAATTATTCAACACAAAAGGTGGCTTATTATCTTTTAATAATTTTTTATCCACCAGCATGAATCGACAAGTATCTCTTGCTTTTGCTGAAAGTAATGCAGGTAATCCTGATCTGGTAGGCATTCATTTTGAAATAACTATAGATCCGTCGATACCATCTACATCTTTCTCTAATATTCGTGAGGTTAGTTATTTCGAAGGTGAAGAAGAAGTTCTCTTCTCAATGCACTCCGTGTTTCGAATTGGAGATATAAAACAAATGGACAACAACAACAATCGTCTCTGGGAAGTGAAATTAACACTAACAAGTGATAACGATCCAGATTTACATAGTTTAACTGAACAGATACGAAAAGAGACATATCCACATGCAAAAGGATGGGATCGTATGGGTAATTTATTAATTAAAGTTGGTCAGTTTGATAAGGCTCAACACTTATGTGAAATTATGCTTGATCAAAAACCTGCTGAGCGTGAAAAAGCAAATATTTATCATATGCTCGGAATGATCAAAGATGCTCAAGGAGAATATACACAAGCAATTACATATTGTGATAAATCCATTAAAATTCGTCAGAAAATTCTCTCTCCTACACACTCTGATTTAGCTACTTCTTTCAATAATATTGGTTTGGTGTATGACAACATGGGTGATTATTCAAAAGCACTTTCATATTATGAAAAAGCACTTGAAATCTACCAAAAAACTCTTCCTCAAACTCATCCTCATTTGGCTACTTCTTATGGTAACATTGGTAATGTGTATGACAACATGGGTGATTATTCAAAAACACTTTCATATTATGAAAAAGCACTTGAAATGCGTCAAAAAACTCTTCCTCAAAATCATCCAAGTTTGGCTACTTTTTACAATAATATTGGTAGTGTGTATTACAAAATGGGTGATTACAAGAAAGCACTTTCATCTCATGAAAAAGCACTTGAAATCTACCAAAAAACGCTCCCTCAAAATCATCCAAGTTTGGCTACTTCTTATGCATGTCATGGTTCTGTTTATAACAAAATGGGGGATTATTCAAAAGCACTTTCATCTCATGAAAAAGCATTTAAAATCTACCAAAAAACTCTTCCTCAAAATCATCCAAGTTTGGCTACTTCTTGTGCATGTCATGGTTCTGTTTATAACAAAATGGGCGATTATTCAAAAGCACTTTCATATTATGAAAAAGCACTTGAAATCTACCAAAAAACTCTTCCTCAAAATCATCCACATTTGGCTAATTCTTACAGTAATATTGGTAATGTGTATTACAACATGGGTGATTATTCAAAAACACTTTCATATTATGAAAAAGCACTTAAAACCTACCAAAAAACTCTTCCTCAAAATCATCCAAGTTTGGCTACTTCTTACAATAATATTGGTAGTGTGTATTACAAAATGGGTGATTACAAGAAAGCACTTTCATCTCATGAAAAAGCACTTGAAATCTACCAAAAATCTCTTCCTCAAAATCATCCCCATTTCGCTACTTCTTACAGTAATATTGGTAATGTGTATTCCAAAATGGGTGATTATTCGAAATCACTTTCATCCCTTGCAAAAGCACTTGAAATTCGCGAAAAAGTTCTTCCTCAAAATCTTCCTGATTTGGCTATTTCTTATAATAATATTGGTAATGTGTATTCCAAAATGGGTGATTTTTCAAAAGCACTTTCCTCTCATCAAAAGGGACTTGAAATTCGACAAAAAACTCTTCCTCAAAATCATCCTAATTTGGCTGCTTTTTACGATAATATTGGTAATGTGTATGACAACATGGGTGATTATTCAAAAGCACTTTCATCTCATGCAAAAGCACTTGAAATTCGAGAAAAAGTTCTTCCCCAAAATCTTCCTGATTTGGCTATTTCTTACTATAATATTGGTCGTGTGTATGACAACATGGGTGATTATTCAAAAGCACTTTCATCTCATGAAAAAGCA
>JAJEKB010021102.1:1126289-1143889 GCA_022393335.1 Macrotrachela quadricornifera | reverse complement strand
TGGTAATGTGTATTACAACATGGGTGATTATTCAAAAGCACTTTCATATTATGAAAAAGCACTTGAAATGCGTCAAAAAACTCTTCCTTAAAATCACCCACGTCTTCAAAAATATAAGAAAAACATTAAAAATGTAAAAAAGAAATTGTAATTATGTGTATGTTTTTTGTTTCTATTTGGAAAATAAACATTCAAAACAATAGAAAACATTTTTTTAATTAAGAGACACGCACACGCGTACAGAGAAACTCTGTTAAGTTGAAAGAACACAATGGAATGATGCTCACCGGTAAAGTAACCCATACATATACATACACATATACATGTATATATGGTATAACGACCTTCACTGCATAGTTTGTATTTTTCAACAGTAACAGTTTCTCTGTGTCCAATATATAGCCATCCGACATGCTTCATAAAAGAAAAGATGAAAATTATATGGGCCAATCTCGTAAGTCTATAGCTCAACAAGGTACAAAACGTCAAAAAATTCAAAATATCGATCAAGTTGTGTATAAAAATTTTTTAAATGCTCGAGAACAATATCTATCGATACATGACATTAATATTCAACGATGAGCGTTACAAGCAGCAAAACAGATGAATTTAGATGATTTTCAAGCGGCCATTACTTGGCTGCTAGAGTTAAAAAAGGGTCACGGAATATGCTCTCGTAAAATTACTAATATAGTTACCAGAAAAAGAAATAAAGCACTATGATAACATAAAGAAGTCCGAAAGATAGTTTTTACAAAAATTTCATTAGTTATCAGGAAAATATTTACCAAAACAGATTTCGAATACTGATCAAGTAGGTATTGAAAAGGAGGTACATTCCACGCGTATATTATCTATTCAGGGTGAGAAGAAAACTTTTGGATCTGTCCTATCAAAGAATGCAACCACTCATTCATACACTGTCCAACCTACAATCAGTTTAGATCGCAAAGTAGTTGGGCCGATGTTCCTATGTGTTCAAGAATCAAATGGTCGTATGGGCGATGTTGTCAAATGTAACTTATTTGAACCAAAAAATGTAGTAATTATATGTTCCTCATCAGATAAGTTAACAAGCTCATTGGTTTACTATTGAAGAGATACAGTTTTGATATCATCTGTCGGAAAAAAAGTTTTACTTTTATCCGACTCATGGTTTGGTCAAAATGATGAGAGCATCTATCATGATATAAAATCAATTAAAAAAGAGATTCACCGCATTCAAATACCACCGAAAACCACATCAGATATACAACCTCTTTATAAATACTGCAATCGGCAGATGAAAAACCTAGCTAAAAGATTATATAATCGTGTAGCTTTAGATCAATCAAATATAAATCATTATGAGCGAAATAATATCATTAAACTAGTATCATTAATACATAACCAACTATCTGCCCCTGTGTTTGAAGAGATGATCCTATATTCATGGTATGCTGGTGATGCCAAATAGATAAATGTTTTGAATCAGCATTCATTTCATATAGCTGGTGTTCAACAAAATTGTTCTTTCAACATTTTTTTATTGAATATCATTTTCATGACTAGATAGCAATGAAAACTAGTAGAGTAAATCTTGAAATAAAATCTATTCTTCTTATTTGCATACTCAAGTTTACATTTACAAACGATCTCTAATTTTCCTAGTTTCTATTGTGATTTACCACTATTTAATTTTGTTTTGATTTTTGTAATAAAAGAAAAAAACTAAATTCTATCTTCTTCGGCCTTAGTTTTCAGTATCCAGCTATTGGTATGTCAGAAGTCGATATACCTTTCTTTATTTCATATACAAGTGCCTCTGTTTAGAAATAAAATTATTTTCACTTATATTCCTTTTGACAATTGAAAACTCGCATCTTGTTATAGGTGGATCGTAGCATGCAATAGAAATGAAACGGTTGCACTGTCACTAAAATTCGATTTTGAAAAAGAAAAAACTATTGTTTTGTAGACAAATCGATATATTTTACAACTTAGAATGGTTAAAAAATCGATTTAGCGAAAAAACTTTGACCTCAAAAACCGGTTTTCTAGAGAACCTACTCCTCTTACAAAGGCCTAAGGGCATTTCTCCTGCTCAGATTCGGAATCAATATAGTGAATAAGCCCTAACCCGATAGTTTTTATTGAAAAAGTGCTTGGACAGTTGGAGGTGTTTCCTCGTTAGTTCGACTAGAAAAAACCTAAAATGATAAGGGTTACTAAACCTCTCTACTTCAGTTATGACCGTTTTATTGCAATTTTTACTCTATGCAAAGCACTTCGTGGCAAGCCGAAAGAAAAAAAATTCGAGCTGAAATCTTATCAACACAACAGATAGATAAATGATAGTGTCTTTTGTTGATTTATTTAGGAAATAGTTTCTTAACATTATTCAAAAATTCTTCCAACGACATTTGTCCGTCGCCATTATCATCAAACAGTTGAACAATCTGATTAAAACTAAGTCCAGATATGTGTTGACCAGCTAACATAATACCCTGACATGCTTCTTGTGGCGATATAAACCCATCCTTATTGGTATCAACTTCGTCGAATGCTTGTTTGAGTTCGATAATCACCAGAGGATTCTTGAATGTTTGTGTGTCTTGATGCATAAACTTTTTGAATTGTTCAAATGTAATCCATCCTGTATTATTACTCAATTCAGCAATGTAAGTATCGATTGTTGTACTGCGAAAATTTTTAAGAAATTCATCAACAAAGACGAAATTTCGAAAGTCAGCTACGGATATTTTACCCGTTTTATCTAAATAGACATATACTCATTATTTCAATACATAATCAACTGATTATGTGTACTGAGTTAAGTATAATCATGTATTACAATGATAGAAATATATAAAAAGCAATTAATTCTGTTAAGTTTTGAAGAAAATGTTTGTATATTATTATTTTCAATACACTAAACATAAATTATGCTATGTCAGCGCTTTTCCTCTCTCTTAATTGTACTTTTATTTTTGTCGATCAGCTATACAAGAAAAGGTTCCATTTTTCTTAATTATCTAGCTTAAAAAATCGGAATTTGAAAAACATATAAACAGCGAATACCCTGCAATCTTGGAAGTTACTCTTTATTGAGACAAGCTGATTAGGCTGCACTTTAATGTGTCCTCTATTGATCTTTATTAATACTTTTACCAATCAAATGAAGCGATAGGAATCAAACAAAAAAAAATATTGGATATATCTTAAGCCATGTTTTGAGAAAAACGATAAACAAGTGTTAGAGACCCATTTTTTGGAAAGGTGTATAAAGGTTAATAGAAAAATGTTCTATTCAGTGTTCATGCCAACGATAAAGCAATTTTTTTAAAAATTTTTTTAAAAAATGAAAAAAATTTATCAAAGCACATAACAGTAGGGTCGAACCCTTTTTTTGATAAGTCTGTGAAAGCTCACATATATTTTGAAAGAGAAGATTCTAGCGCACCTTTCTCGAAAAAAAATCTCAACCTCGATTATTTGTTAAAAATTGGGTTTTGTAAGGGGAAGACCTTTAACTGATTTTTATATATACATTTTATTTTTTGAAGCTTTACATAAACAGTTTCTAAATATTAATGATTTGTTTGGTTCTACTCAAAGTAAAGTATACATATATTTATTGGAGAACTAGATTTTTATTTTAAATACAAATAATAATCACTAACTAACAGTTTCTAATTTCGATTGTAATAATACATGATTATACTTACCTCAGTGCACATAGTCGACTAGTTATACGCACTTGTGTGTATATAGCCTGATGGCTATGTACACATATGTATACTCTTCCTACTTTTGTTTTTTTTTGTTTGGAATAATTTCTTTATTCAGATATTTCGACAATTATCAGATTACCTTCTTCAGTGTAGATCTTAAAACGACAGGTATACTTTTCTAGTTACTATAAAAGTATACCTGTTGTTGTAAGATCTACACTGAAGAAGGTAATTTGATGATTGTCGAAGCGTCTGAATGAGGAAATTATTTAAAACAAGAAAAACAAAAATAGGAAGAGTACACAAATTCATCGTAAGTTACACAATGATCTTCCTCAAAAACGTTACCGTATTTAAAACAAACCTTTGTCAATTTTGTTGAATTCTTGTTGGAGGTATTTGTCATCTGGTGTTTGTTGCACCGTCATCGTTTGTTACTTTCTTCAAAATGAAGCACGCTGGTAGGCTTGAAGAAAGAGAAAAAAACCCTTTTACTTAATAAAATAGGAAAGATGAAGAGAATAAAAAGAACCATGTAATCATACAATAATAATTTGTTTTACATTACATTGCATCGCATCGACTTCTATTGACATTTTCCGGAAAGTTTACAAAGAGAAGAAGAGAAAAAAAGTAACAATCAAGTGAGTGAGTGACGCACAACATACATGTGGAATATCTTACGTCTGTCTTAAAACTTGAATATTCGCCATGACTAACTCCATGAGGAGTCTGTGAAAGATCCATTCAATTATATTTTTGATTCGTTGTGTACTTCACCTCATTTTGCCATACTCGTCAGAGTAAAAACTCATACACACGAAAAAATAATTGTTTTAATTGTTGTTGAAATTGATTCGAATGGATTTTATTCTATTTTAACTTAACCGTTCATATGCTATTTGAGAAACTTGTACACTACTTCGGCACATGACGAAATATCAAATCTACTTAGAATGACCTAGTCTATTCATTTTTCTGATTATTCTGGTAGACAATGAGAGGAATATTGTATCGCATGATCATACAGAATATTTACCCATTCGAAATTGTGTGAATAAATTCGATGTCTATTTCTTGTATTCAACTAGAACAAATAAATACACAGACGCTAGACATGATGCATTCATGATCAATATTTTTACTATATGAATAGCCGGAACTTCATATTTACTGATGTAAACTCGATTGATCAGATGCTTGATGTGACGTTCCACATTCGCGTAATTGTGCACCCGATGCATAACGTATCAGTCCTCCCGATTGGTTCGGCCCTCAACGTCAGCTGTGCTTTATTACCGCTCGAAACGAAAGAAAGAGAATCATGCAAGTACCATGAAAACAATATCTATTGATACTGTGTACAATATTCTTCCAGGTTGAGCCTTACGGCGATCATATACGTGCCGTGAATAGTACGTTTGGTATGCCTCGAATTACGGTCGTTTCTCGCTGTGCCGTGTAACGACCGTATTTTAATGTATGCAGTCCTATACATCAACATTTACTGTTGTGTTATAATGTAAGCCATTGTATTTCACTGTACCTTAACATGCAATCAACCGCGTAATAAGAGTAAAGGGTCTTTAATGGTCTCTTTTCGAAATCCTAACCGCTTTGCATATAATAGAGTCTGTTCTGGCAGACAAGCTCTACAGGCGGTTTCTTTGCAATTTTAGGTTTCGCTGGATCCAACACACGGTGCTCTTACACAAGAGCCTTAAAATACATTTCCAAAGCTAATTCCTTTGATTTATATTAAAAATAGTTCATCAAATCTGAAAAACAAAAACGGTCTTTTTTTTCTAAAAATCTAACTATTTGGTATAGTTACCATCTGCTCTTGGAAAAAGGCCTTCAGATACCTTTTCAAGATTGGCTCATTGATTTGTACTAAAAACTGCTCTAGCAAATGGTATAAATAGAAAGAGGCCTTTTTTCTATTTATGTATTCTTTTGGACAGAAGAAAATGACAATAAGTCATCGATAGAAATTAACTTACTTTTATGCCAATATTTGAGCAAATAACCATCGTTTAGGAAAATTTTCTTTTTTATAGGGGCTAAGGAATTAGTCTAGACGGTTATGACAATAATAGCGTTTGTGGACTGATGAGTCATGAAGCTTGTCATTGAGTGATAGATTTTCATTGTTGTCTATAGTCAATGACGTGTCATCGCATGCTTGGCTCGATAATAATTAACGTGCTCCTTTTTAATCAATAAGTCATTAGACAGTTTATCAGATGAGGTAGTAACTGCTGATCATAGGAAAGCTTAAGATAAAATAAATATAAAATGATTGCTTCTTGCATGTTCCGTAATGTTTATGTTAGCCATATTATTGTTCTCTTGATCAGAGATTTTTATCATTGTACCATGTGATCACTTTATTGAAATAAAAATATTTTGTTCCAATGTTAATACGTTTTTTTACAATCAACTGGGAAGAAAATATTGCCACATGAAAGGATCACCAATAGTAATGGTCATTTACAGACACATACGATGGCCACAAACGGTCAACATAAACAGTTACCGTTTTCCGTTGTAATTCATCGCTCATGGTTGTTTACCTTTGGACGTGATGTTCATCTATTCGTGAACTATTGATTGAAAACCTCTTGAGATCTGCCATGCCAGAGTAAAGTATGTGAGAATGTTTTAAAAGAATATCGAAGTTCTATTTATTGAGAGATTAGTTCTTCTATGATGAAGATTACTATTTCAAAAAAAAACAATTAACTATGTGCAATAGCGGTAAAGCAATATCGAATTTTTAATTATCAAAGATTACGATGTGCGCTTTTTGACTTTCGAAAAATGCAAAAATTACCATTTCAACATACAAAATAAAAAAATGATATCATCAAGATACTGTCACATTTCAATGCAAACCATGATGACAACAATAATTCATTGTTTTTTATTCGTTCTTTTTAGGTAATTCAAAAAGTCCTTTTTTTTATTCATTTCACGTTAAATAATTTTCCATTTTAGTACGTCAGTAATTCAAGTGAATTGTCGAATGTGTCATGAAATATCTCAATATGATCAATGTTCGACGAATACTGCGTGTGGTTGTTTCCATATGGTAGGTACTGCTCATAACACCGGCATTTGTGGCTTTCGCTGGGTAACTTGCTCTCAACTTGTTTCGTGTGAATCTTCAAACAATTATTGTTATCAGCCTGGTCATATCTGTGTTCATCATCCTCAATGTCAGTCACATCATCCTGTTTGTTATCCATCGCTGATGATGGATGAACGAATCTGTCCACCGAAAATAAGTAAGAGAACAAATAGCTACATGGAGATTGATACAAATCTTGAATCTGTATTCAAAAAATGCAAAAGATATCAGATCAATTTTATGTTTAGATATATCGCCAAAAAAATAACGTTTTTTCTAAAGTATAATAAGTAAGATATTTGAACATTGAGTTTCGATTAGTTAAAATGATGTATGACTTTGATAAATACTATCTCTATATGTTTCTTTTTATATTGAAATATAGGAGAAAGAAAACATGTTCTCAGATACATTGTTATCGTGAAAATTCGATTTCTTTATTGATTTTGAAATCTTTCTCATTTTTGATCAATTGCTGAAAAAAACTTCGCTTTATTGGTCGTTCTTCTTTCATTTGACGAATAGCGATGAACAGGTAAATCTTTGGGTCTCTCGAAAATATTTCATAGAAACATAAAACTACCATTGAAGTCGAGATATTACAATCGAGATGATCATCATCAGTCTTGATTTGTTTCAAAACAGAAAGAATTTGATGATTTACTAAATATTGACAAGATTTTCCTGTCTTCTATTTATTTCCTTTTTAATGATGAAATCTGTTCTTAAATAAACAAAGATGATTATTTGCTGTAGACTTCGAGAAAAGTTTTCTAAAAAACTTTTTCGTTAGATTTCAATCTTGTTTGTTCTCATTTAAAAGAAAACTCAAATTCCTATCGACCTATGCAACGCCGGCATTTCTAGGTTGTTCCATTCGAGAGTTGTAGGGATTTTACAGAGACCCTCCATCTTGGTGATTTATTAGTATTTGAAGTAGAGTTAAGATGTACGTTCTATTTTCGATAGAAAACAATAATTTTTGATGTCTTGCAAATTGTGATTGTCAAGAGCTCGCAACTTATCTAGAGCCACTTCGAGTCGCTGGCGTTTTGTTCATATCTTCACTCATATCGTTTACAGACACGAGGATCGCACGCATATGCATGTTCTCACAGACATTTTCCTCGAATCGCTATGAATATTGAACTTTCTTTCGTGTTCAAATCTTTTTGACTCACTCAAATCTTTTCATTCACAGCTTCATTATTTTGTTTCTCTTTCATTGTAGTATCACCACAGATTTCTCTCAATACTACATGGACTCAGAATGGCACTACGGTAGCTGGAGGAAATGGACAAGGCAGTGAACTCAATCAACTTCAGTACCCACACGGTTTGTATGTTGATGATGATCAAACTCTCTACATCGCTGACTACACGAATCACCGTATTGTGGAATGGAAATATGGTGCGACGAGTGGTCAAGTGGTTGCCGGTGGAAATGGGCAAGGAAACGGACGTGATCAGTTGAATGGACCAGTCGATGTGATTATCGACAAACAGACGGATAGTCTTATCATCTGTAGTGGAATGAATCAACGAATCGTACAATGGCCCCGTCAAGGTGGTACGAGTGGAAAGACCATCATCTCGGATATTGACTGCTTCGGTTTAGCGATGGACGACGAGGGATTTCTCTACGTTTCTGACAGGAGAGGGCCATCAGTTCGGCGATATCGAATAGGTGAAACAAGTGGAACAGTGGTGGCTGGTACTAATTGGCCAAGTAATGGCCTCCATCAGCTCAATTTTCCTACTTTCATCTTCGTCGATCACGATCATTCAGTGTACGTTTCGGATAACAATAATCATCGTGCGATGAAGTGGATGAAAGGTGCAAAAGAAGGTATCATCGTAGCTGGTGGTCAAGGCCAAGGGAGTGCTCTCACACAATTATCAGGTTCTCAAGGAATAGTCGTCGATCACCTGGGTACTGTCTATGTGGCTGACGAGTACAATCAACGAATAATGCGTTGGCCACAAGGAGCCACAGAGGGAAGTATTGTTGTTGGTGGAAAAGGCGAAGGAGATCAAGCAAATCAATTCAACTCTCCCAGAGATTTGTCATTCGATCGACAGAACAATCTCTATGTTGTTGATCGAATCAATCATCGAGTACAAAGGTTTTCAATAAAATAGCCACCTCACGGTTAATGAACAGATATTTTTCTATTCTTGTTATTGTCGAAAAGCTTCCCCAAAAAGAAAATTACTGTGAAAAAACGTTCACTATATGTAATTCAACGCGAACGAGAACATCCAAACATAACAGGGAAAAAAGAACAATAGAGGGAAATCCCCTTGGAAACCAAAGAGAGAGAAGGACAAAATACATATATGTATGTATGTTATATGAAACAAAGGATATAGAAGAATGAGAAAGAGAAGGGAAAAAGAAACAAATGAGTCATGCTATAGCAGTAAGATAATACACGTATGTCCACGTACGTAGCGTGCATCAAATGCAAAAGAACTTTTACATAGTTACATGAAGCTTGTATAGCTGGTCCGAGATTATGGTAAAATACTTGTTTTTATTTTTTTAAATATAATGTCGCATCTTGTGTTATCTCACAGTGGAGGAAAAGTCGATAATACTCCTATTATAAGTTTTTGATTCAGAGTGCTTGATAATTTAGCAAAATCATCATCAAGCATTTGTGATAATTCAACACGGGACCGTTTTTTGAAACAATATGCAAAGCACGTTCTTCAATTACAAGCACTTGGATGAGTGAGGACGATCTTACTCCGAAAAAGTTCTTTGAAAGACGAGATTAAAACGGTGACTGGAGTAATTGTTGATCACAAGAATGAATGTCAAAAAACTTTGGATAAAGAGATGTTGACACTTTGATTATTGTAAGAAAATAGCATCTTTTGGGAGAGCACACAATCGTACAGTAGTAGCACGTATGCACACTGAGAAATACCCAAAAATAAACAACAATACCTACAAATGATCTGACGTATTTCTCAGTAGTCCTGTATACTGCTCTCTACTGCAAAAATCGAGAAGCATGTTAGTTCTATGTCTATTTACTGTAGAGACACAACTTGATCTTTTTTTGCAAAATCGAGAACGCAACCTTCCAATGACGTCTCGACAAACTATTTTGGAGAACGAAGAACTTGATGCGTATAAGAAAAATAATGGATTATTGTATTGTATTTATAAAATTATCTACTGTCCGTTTAAAATATAGTATGTTCTACTGTTTTTTGAATAATTCAAAAACGCAATGAGCTAACAATCTGCTCTCTTCACCAATCAAAAAGGAAGGAATGGATATATCTTTTTGTTTAATAATGTGTAATATGAAATCCTTTTAAAACTAATCATATTCAAAACACATGCAAAACAGCTAGATGAAATTTTGCTTTTGTCCTTTGATTTAAAGGGTGGGTCAGCCTAACTGACCCTCTTCGTATTTTAAAGATTTCTCCTTTTTTTTCTTTACTATTAAGAAATATCTTTTCCCAAAAGATGGAGCTTGAAATTCTCTAAAAAACCGGTATGCTTTTAAACTGAAAACCTACTGCAAAAGTATTTGAAAAAAATGAAAAATAAAAACATAAAATACTCTACTTTGAAACTAGTGAGGCATAATAAAGGACCATACTTTGCATGTGATTTTTATCACTTCATCGTATTAAAAATACGAACCATTCGAAAAGATACAGCGTGAAAAGCTTTTTCCAAATGAATATAACTTTCAGCAATCAGGTTTTGACTGCGTGGAAATGAATTTTTGTAAGACGATTATTCAAGCTTTGGACAATTCAATAACCAGATTAATTCAACAGGCTGCAACCATAAAAAAGGAAATCTTTTGTAAAATTTTTAGAACTAACAATAGTTTTAACCAGCAATACAGAACTCAAAAAGATTCTGGATCATGCGATTGAAACCACAAAAAAGTTTTGAAAATAGTATTCAAATCCAGGATCATACAAAGTTCAAATTCATTGCTAGAGACTTTTATGGTTCTTTACAAAAACCTTTTTAGATGGTATTTCGAGATGAAAATGATGAAAAAAATCCCAAAACAAATAAAAATTATAACATGACATTTGTATTATTTTATCCTGTCAATCGGTTTTAAAAACATCATTTTTATACTATTTCTTTAAGTTAAATTGAATTGAATTAAGTTCGCATACTCTAAAATGATTTTCAATTTAATTCAGTCACTTGCCAAATTTTTCAACAATTTCATTCAATTTAAATTTTTTTCCCGATTAATTATCTTATTTAAAAAGGACTTACAATCGAAAAAAGTTTCGAAGTTTATATCTCCATCAAATAAGATTCTCGAGAGACTAAACAGGTTTTCATAATTTCAGTTTTGTGCAAAGCATTGAATGAGATCAAAATATATATAGATTAATTTTGACCGTATTATGATTCTTTGGATGTATGCTTGAGCAAATGGTGGCCCATAATTAACGCAACCGAACCATAAAGAATTGAATATCTCTATTACAGCTCGAGCAAAGGAGGTGATTTTTTTACTAGTGATAGAGGCATGTATAAGCTTTATATTTACAAAGACATGCCGGCGAGATATCTAGATCACGTGCTGCTTTTCTCTGTAATGTTTGTGAATTAAGAACGAAATTTTGAGAAACAATTTGGATATTTTCATCTTTGTTGACTGATTTTCGTCTTCCACTTCGTGGTATATCTTCGACAAAACCTGTCTCGTCAAATTTTTTTGCGAGTCGATAAACCGTTTGTCCAGCCGCAATCTCATCATTAGGAAATTCGTGTTAGAAAACTTCAATTAGTGCTTGTGTTGTTCCTCCTGAAATCCACCATTGCTTGAGGAGAAGAATTCGTTGTTTTTTTTTGTCAATCTCGGCATCTAGACGTATGACTTCGGATTTAGATGTAATAGAAAATGTGAAACAGAAAAGCACAAGCCATATAACAGTATAGAAAAAATGATTTATATAGTGTAAAAAAACAACTTGCGTTTCAAGAAAATATAGAAAGGATACGAAAAGAGAATATATATGAACATACAACACGTTTTACTTATAAGTTTATTATACATTATATTTCCTCTGAATAAGCGTTCTTTCTAGTATATTACTTTTTTTTGATACATGAAAAAGCAAAATTTCTTACTTGGACTCAATAGAGTCCCCTAATAGAGGATCTGTCAAGGCATGTCTTTGTGAATATAAAGCTTATACATGCCTCTATAGCTGGTGAAAAGAATCACCTCCTTTGCTTGAGCTGTAATAGAGATATTCAATTTTTTATGGTTCGATTGCATTAATTATGAGCCACCCTGTACATATTTAAGAGAGGTTTCACTATTCACCCAAGCATCCATCCAGATAATCATAATAAGGTCGAAATTAATGTATATATATTTTGATTTCATTCGATTCCTTGCATAAAACTGAGATTATGAAAAAATGTTTAGACTCCCGTGGACCTTATTTGATGGAGATATAAGCTTGGAAACATGAAAGGGTTTGAAAAACCGCAAAAAAATTCTCAGCGGTATTTCGTGTCTAACTCCATCAATTTTTATCTGTTGTGTTTGAGCAACATCTCATTCGAAAGAGCTCGCAAAAATGAACACAAAAGCCTTGTTTAGCCTTTCTGAAAAATTATATTTCTTTTAAACCAACTTTTTTCGATTGTAAGTTCTTTTTTAATAAGATAATTGATCGAGAAAAGGTTTTAGTATAGTGTGTCTTGTAGAGAATCTTCCGCTCTACAAAACTCATATGAAGATTTCCAGAAATAAATATCACCAAAGGTCAAAAAGGAAGAGGACGCATTATTCCAAATTGTCATGATATATTATATTCGTTTCGTATCAATTGATCGACTATTCATTTTTTATTTCATTTTCTCTGATTTATTAGCATTTCTGTTCCTTTCATCACTGATTTAACTACTAGCTTAACTTGCTCTGTAAATTCACTGAATAAATTCATAATTGACTTTAGCGATTCAGCGCATATTTTCATATACACAAAAGCTCTTGTCTAGAAAACCTGACCATAATAATCATGCGTAAATAAATTACATCCACAATCAAGAGCTGTCTAAAAATCGTTTCACAACTTGTGAAATGCCACTTATTGACATATAAATTATTTGTTAGTGGATATATCCAAGACAATCCACGAGCAGAAAGCTAACGAATAGAGCAAGCGATCTATTGCTTATGAAATATTTCGCAGATATCAGTATAAAATTAATGAATCGAGGTACTCCTACGTTGCTCTGATCAATTTAACGTGCATGATAGACAGCGAATGATGCAAATTCAACAATAAAGACTTAATTGTAGTAAAATGCTACAACAAAATTCTATTATGTTCGATACAAGTTAGTTTCTAATGTTGATATGAGCCTTTCTTTCTTGAAGTTTTCTAGACAATGTAGAATAGTTTTCAGAAGAGTTCGATCAAATAGATAGGATCTGCGATCGAATAGTCGTGAGTACGCTATATTTTCCAAATTTGAGATTGACAATCTTGCTTTTAGAAATTGGAAAACGTAGAAGATTTGTTTAGACTGAGCTGGCTGTAGCATCATACATATCGACGATTTATCCGACAACGATTCTCAAATGAATAGAATAGATTCGGTTGAGGGTGAAGCAAGTCCTAGCGACGAACGTTACTTGTCCATTAAATATACTTAAATCAATAACAAATTTATCATATGATTCACAAAAAAAAATAAACAAATCAATCAATGACATCAAATGTAAAATAATAATTATTCATTTGAATTATCCCAGGTGTAATTATCTTGTCAATGTTGTTCGCCACTATGTGGTGGATTCATACCGTCTGAAACAAAATGACGTTATGAATTAACACCACTTGGAAAAACACTATATTGTTTATTAAGATCAGATTGTCCAACTTGTCATCGTTTATCTTCAATATATGTATTTAGTTCATCAATAGCATATGATTAGTGACGTAATCAAGTACCCCCGTTTCCCCCCTCCTTGGTGGTTACGCCACTACATATGATGCTTTTAAACATTTCTTTTTTGATAATAAAACATTATATCTACTTTTGATAATTCACATAATCATTGACTGAATATTCAGTAAGCACCTGCTGATTGCCAACCTATACTTTTTGATAGAATTAAGTAATTATTTTTAAGTTTATATCTGCATGTTAATTGAATATAAACCTTCTACTATTCCATGGTCCGCTCGAACACGTACACCATTTTTTATATACTCCATCAATATAAAATTGGTCTCGTCTTTCCTTAAATATTTGATTTCGTGTGCATATTATGAACACAAACTACCGAGAATAGAACAGATGAAGTGCTAACGTTTAACCTCTTATCTAAGAAAAAAAGTAAAAGAAAGTGTTATTCTAAACAGTTTCTTCTAAAAATATAGTGTGACTCATCGATGGACCACATCGCCTCGAATGTGTTAAAATAGTTTTGATTTAATATATGCACAGACAAATAAAGCTATAGAACATAATTATTTGTATTATTAAATATTAATATTTTGATTCGTTGAATTCCAAACGATTTGTAAAATTTTCTTCTATTCTGAAAAATACGCTCTCCGTGTTGTGACCCGGACAGGCAAGAGATAAATTGTACCTGTTTGTGTTTGCTCGAGTGCTCTTTAACGAATGCGAACTATAAGTTGAGAAAATATGTGAAAAGATTTGAGATCTTAGATTGTGCAAGATTGGATGCGGCACTTGAATAATAAATTGCTCTTAAGCATGAACGTTAATTATTATATTCGTTCAGATCTAGGTATTTTAGGACACACTTGTGAATGAAATGGAATTTAGAAGTTTGTCTCGTAGACAGTAGTTGAAATCTAAGCTAGATCGAACTGATACCAAGTTTTAAAAAATGAAGACCAACTGAGTCGAACTCGAGCCAAAAAAGTCGGTTCGATTTGGGCTCTGATCTCTTCAATCTATTTTAATAATCACAGTACATTTGATAATCATTTGTCACAGATATAATCAGATGTATAATTTATTGAGAAATCACTCGTGTACACAATTAAACGATTTCCTCTCAATGTCTTCTTGTCTTTTTTTGTCGCCGTCAGTCCAATGTCGGTTGAACTATAACATTTATTTGATTTGTTCGTCGGCACAACAATATTCGATCTTTTACTGCTTGACGAAAACGCCGTGATGCAATGAAAAATACGTAACAACTTCCCTAAAATAGAAACTATTCATTGAAGTATTAAACAATAAAAAAAAATGACTAAACATACAACGTAATAACCGTAGTTCAATAGAGCAACGAATGTCAAGGCGAAATTTTCACGTATCACTCGATTTGCATCTTTAACATCATTCATTGTAATGAGATTATATGTAACAACAACTGCATATGGAATTATAAAACCACCAACAAGTACAACTTGAATTAATGTCATTCGTAGTATTTGACGATCAGCTTGTTGTCGAACAAGACCTTTTGTCAAATGTATATTACGATAGGTCAAATATCCAAATAACATTATTATTGTAATTGGAATAGTGGTAAGAAGACCGAGAAGAAATACTGATCTATAGGTCGCGAAGATGCTATTTGTGATTTCACATGTTCTTGTATTAGATGAGGTGTTGTAAAACAATGCAGCAGGAATTCCATGAAGAAACCATATTATGATTATAATAGAAACTATGCGATGTGCATATTTAATTTTGCTTAAACTACGTAATTTTCCATTCCGTGATGTCACCAAAAATTGATCAATCATAGCCATACATGAACACGTTAATGCAATCATACTGAGTGTATAAAGGAAAAAATTTCGTGCTTTACACCAACTGTTTGACGTTCGTGTCAAATCAATTCCATAACCTACGCTGACAATACGAGGAATAAGATTAATCATAATGTAAGCAATGTTGTAAATTGAACCAATAAGAAAAAAAAATGTGCAAGGATTCATACGATACGAACGAACACTTGCAAATACCCAAACATTCACTGAATTTCCTAATACACCAGCAACAAGACAACAAAAACCACCATAAATTGTAATTTGCTGACCGATATATGTCAATGACATGGTTCTATTATTCACTTCAAATAATCTAGAAGTCAACTAGAGAAGAAATAGTTAAAATGAAAAACTCAAGTATGCCGACAAGGGGACTTGAAATGTTCATGCTCTCTTACTATTCTATAGAATATATATTTCGCAGAAAGTACTCACCTAAAGAGTACCTACACCCTCTTTGTCCTAAAACATTTCATTCTGTCGATTGAACCTTTTTACAAAGGATAAGGACGACTACTACATTGAGTACTCACGAGGAAACTATCCGAAGTGACACTCTCCCTTTTGATTCATCTGTATCTCATTCGATCGAGTATATTGCGGTAGTAAAAAATCTAAAGTGATTTCTCCTCATGCCTCTTCTTTCAAAAGTTATGATTATTTTACTGAATTTTTAAATGAGCTTAGTTTTTGGGACCAATCGTAGCAAACGGCTGATTTTTGAAAAACCACTATCTCGAGAAAGGAACATTCTTTTTGACTGAAACTTTCAGGTTATTCTACGGATTCTTAGACCTAACTATGAACGAAATTTCATAGTTTGGTTTTATTGGATCGAATGAGTTACAAATAAATCAAAACAAAAGGTGTCACTTTTGATGGTTCCCTTGTAAGTACTTTGACTGTACTTCTTATGTTAAATTGAATACGTATGCAAACTTATCACTTTCATGTATATACCGTGGCAAGCATAGTCGAAGAATATTTCTGAAATATGCAGATGATAGGAACACTATTTTAATAGGAAAATAGCGTTGAAAAAATAGACTAGACACGTATTACACGGTTACTAAAGGTGGTATTCAAAAGAATTTCAAACTTTATAATTGGGTACTAAAGAAGAAAATATAACGGAAGTCTATTGAGAAAAAATTGAAAGAAATAAAAGTGAAGATTAATTGGATTTAATGATGAAGTTCTATTTTTGTCAATAAAATGGCTGTAAAATAAATAAAAAGTACATTATGTTGTTATCTTAAAGACATAATAATGACGTTCTTAGCTGGATTACAAACAACGCCATTGTAAATATGTATGCGAGCAACGTTTAGATATTTTCCATTTTCCCACCTTCATTATCACAACGTCTAATAATAAATACGATGAAAAGAAATTAATTTTTTTATATAACCTGAGGAAAAATTTTATTTTTCATTATTTTAAAGGACAAAACAAGTATTGCGTTCCTTATAAAATAGTGATAATTACAGTCTAATTCATCTATTTTTACTAGTTTTGAAATGTAATGTACTGGTAGGGTATTGGCTAAAATATGTATAACTATTAAATGATTACATTAAATCTGTAACGTATTGTACAATTTGTGGATCTTCGGATTAGTAGTTTGAATACACACTCGACAACTGAAAGTTTATAGTAAATAAACTACAATGCCGATTGATTATGAAAAAGACCGCTGAAAATTCATAAAAGAATCTCATCAAAAAATCTGACAATATACGATTTGATGCACTTTCATTCTCGCTTTGCAATGATGAAAACCGCAGTTCTCTAACTTATTTCTTTCAAGAGTTATTCAGAAGATATTCATCTGCTTGTTATTTTCAAATGAGCATCAATAACCGTCACATTTAATAGGAAACAGGTTTTGTCAAGGTACTGAGATGTAGTAGCAGTTTCTAAATTTTTCATTCAATTGACTTGCCGAAATAGTTTCGACTTTTTTT
>JAJEKB010021102.1:1076913-1091116 GCA_022393335.1 Macrotrachela quadricornifera | reverse complement strand
TTTTTTTTTTACCTTCTGATACAACATCTTTAACATTTTGTCCAGTTATATGTGCTAAATAACCCAAATATGCAAACATAACAAAACCAGCAAATATTGAAGTTATTACATTAGCTACTGAAACAACTAATGTATTTCTAAAAAAAAATAGATTTATTATTTTAAATTCTTAATTATTATTTTACCCAAGTGTACTTTGATTAAATCTATTATAACTCGATAATGTTATTAAACCACCATATGTAATAGATAAAATAAAAAATATTTGATTTGCTGCATCATTCCATACACGTGCTTCACCTAAACGTTTTATATCAGGTTTCATATAAAAATATATTCCATCTGACATTCCTGGTAATAACCAACCACGTATACCAAGTATAAGAAGAATAACATATGGAAATATTGATGTAAAATAAACAACCTAATAAAAAAAAAAGAAAAAGAGGATCAATGATATGCATAGATTTAAAAAAAAGTTCTTTTTTTACTTTTCCTGAAGTTTTTATTCCACCACAAAGACAAAAATAAATTATTATCCATGTACCAAGTAAACATAATACAAGTCTCCAATCTATTGTTGATATATAATCAATACCTTCTGATTTATTTAATATATAATTACTACAAAATCAAACAAAAAAAAATTCATTTAGTTTTTTTGTATTAAAATTATACTCTTGATATTTACTTGAAATAATCTTCTGTTGGTAAAACAGGTTTTCCAAATAGTGTTCCATTTGTAATATTCCCTGAACTAACTTCTGTTATATTTTGATCTATAAATATGTAAAGAAAACGATCATTTAGATATTAATACAAGTATTTTCATAATTACTTTGTGTTGTAAGTGATGAAAAATTACTTATACAATCTATTTAAATATATTTATTGAAAATATAAATAGAAATAGAAAAAATGAATTACGTACTTATACTTGCCCATGAACCACATGTTGACCATTGAAGTTCTTTACGAAATGAAAGTATAAAATATAAAACTGAATAACCAACTAACATCGTATAATAAACTGTGAAAAAAAATGACATTATACTCATTGATATACCAAGACCTATATTTATATATAAAAGAAATTCTTCATATTTATGTATTTAATAAGAAGAAAAAAAAGAAATCACCTTTAAATATTGGTGCCATTTTCCAACAATGAGTAGCACCTTGAGAAGTAAATTGTCCCAGATTAACTTCAAGATAAAATATTGGAATACCAAGAAAGAATAAAAAGATAATGTATGGTATGAGAAAAACACCTAAACAATAAAAAAGTTTTTTTTTCAAAAGAATCCGACACAATAAAACTCAAAATCTGCCATCTTTAAGCACACATCGAACTCAAGGTTAAACTAAACAGTACAGACCTGGTTAGGTTCCTTTTCTTAAGTATTTTAAAAGACTTAGAAGAAATGGCATATTTCGATTCTCATTGTATAAGGCTATTCATATATAAGTGAATTGCAAATTTGAGTACAATTGTTGCGAGAAAATACAAACTGAGTCCAGTTTTTTTTTATCAAAAAGAAAAATCATTCAAAATTAATTATTCCATTAATTTGTTCGTCACATGGCGCTCGTTATTTTAATTACTTTCGTTTTTTAACCATCAATCGGTAAACGAAGAAAAAAAAATAAGTACCTGATATAAAGTGTTTCAGATGCATATACACGAAAAAAGAGAATATATGTTTATATAAATTTTAATATTACCTCCACCATTTCGATAACATAAATAAGGAAAACGTAAAACAGCACCAAGACCAACAGCATAACCAAGACTTGCAAAGAAAAAATCAAAACGACCTGACCATTGATCACGTTTATGTTTATTATTATCATCAACAATTTCATTTTCAGAAATATTATTTGAATGAATTTCTTCCTGTATTAATACAATTTTATTATATTTCTTTATTTTTTAATAGAAAAAAAATTTCACCGTTATATTTCGTTGATTATTATCTAAATTCACTTTTCTTAATGAATTTTCATCACCTGATGATGATTGAACAATATTTTGTGAATCTTGAGATGCATCAGTATGATTGGATATCTATTTAATTTAAAAAACAAAATCATCTGATAATATATATGAATTGATATTAAACTTTGTTGATTTATACTGATCAAATTCAATAGATTATTTTCATAGTTATATGATATGACCTAGTTTGTTTTTAAAAAAAAGTAATAATGATTAATATATTTTTCAGAGTGACTAATTTTTATAAAATATTGTATTAATTTACCTTGCATTTCGTTAATTTACTACAATTAAGTTCACGATTTTTCACATTGATAACGAGAAAAAATATATGATATTACCTTTATGAATACAAAACAGGAAGAAAAGTTACTAACAAAACATGACTTCGACTGACGTATAAAATCAAATTTATCTGATTGACACACATTTTATCATGTATGACTAAATTCTGAATAAATTCAATGCTATTGACTATTACAGTAAACAAAATTAGATCTTTTTTTTTGTATTTATACGTTCATTCATTGTTATTCATTTTACTGTGCTCTAATGATTACAATACATAAAATAACTCCAATGAAATAGATTAGAACGTCATCTATACCAAAAAAAAAAAATTATTATTATTTCTTTTATTATAAAAAATGTTGATATCAATAACTGTTTGTCTCATAGGGCATTAATCTTTGAATGAACATGTCATTGGATTTCTTCTGTACCCTTTTTAAGTTTTCGAAATAAGATAAATGTAAATATAATGTCATTGATGTATTGAGAACAGTATTTACAGTTGTGTTCATATCACACAACACATTAAATTAAAATAGATGAACAAAAGAAGAAGAGAGAGGAGAGAACAATCATATAATAAACAAGATGATTGAAAGACACATATGCATTGTTGATAGTGGGGATTTCCCATACAAAGAATATCGCGTAGTATGTAAGAGCAGTGTACTTACTAACATATTACTTCAATAATAAGCTAAAGTAGCATAAAAAAAAAGCTCATTGTCTTACCAGATTATTTGATGTTTTTACTGATGTTAATATTGGTTTTGATGGATCAGGAACAGGCATATTTGTCTCTTTCTATAAATAACCAATGGTTCTTTATACTTCAATATATGTTGACTTGTACAAAACTAATTTAATGATACTGCGCGCACTCGATCATTTCTCTTTCTATTTATCGTTCGCGTCTCTTCGCTTGGATTACTTCGTTTTTCTTTCTTTTCTTCCTTTTTAATAACACCACCTACATACATGACTCATTTTTAACTGTGTGTCTCAGTTCATTTATTTATAGCAGTATAAAATAAAAATATAATAAAATATCGGTCAAATTATAAAGATTAGATACTACTCTATTGCTTTCATTTCTAATAGACAACTAAAAATAGTATTATCTAAGAGCTGCTCAATTGACAATCGCAGATCGAGATGGGGATTAGTCAATTCGATCGATCAGAATTTTGGGATCTTGAAATTTGTCCTAAAAATGATGAACCTCAAAATATTATCCTTTTTTTCGATAATTTGCTCTTTAGTCATTATCAATGGTCTCAAAGTTCAGTGTACGAAAAACAAATGATTTCATAAATTTATTATTCGAAAAAAAATTTTACACTGAAATAAATCCTGTAAATATCTTTCTTTTAAAATCTTAAACAAGCCATTGAAAGTTTAAATATATCCTATACTGGACATTGTATTTAAGATTGGCCAAAAGTTCGTTTTTGAGGCGCATCGAATAATATATAGAAAATTCTGTTTTCATTAGTTACATCTTCATCCAGGTATGAATAGATTATTGAATATTGTGGTTGTCGACATTAGTGGAAAGTATTTGTAAAACATTATTTCTCATATATGGTTTTGTAGGGTTTTTGGTGGGTCACAACCTCATATACATAACATCTTCGATCATCTTTTCAGTTTGGATACGAATGGTTATGATTATGTGTCTCTATTCGTCTATTAGAAAATTGACTTTAGTTTCCTGAATAGGTTACCTTATCCGATAAGTCCTTTAACGTTCTTCTACGAACTCTTGATCAATCCTAAGTACAATGCCTAGTATAGAATATATATTTAAATTTTCGGAAGTGACTATGTACATATATGTGCACACAAGTGTATATAGGTGACTGACTATATACGCATATGTGTACATAGCCCCGCGGCTATGTACACACAGGTAGTTAAAAACAGCGCATTAGTAAAGATAAATTCATATTATAATTTTATACGTATTTATTTATTCATATAAAATAAATGTCGTATCCCTTTATACTCTACTGAGTCATTTTTGATCCATTTATACAAAGTTCTCCAGAAAATACAGAAAGCACGAGATTGAAAACTCTCAAAACAATATTGGTAAAAGAAATATTTTGTTTCGTTGCTGTCTTCGAGATATATGACTTTCAAAATCGATAATTTTGAGAATATAACAGTTTTTCACTCATACACAATAGAGATTGCGGGACTGCGTTATGTTTATCTATATCGACAAAAATGTCTACTATTCAACGAAATGCGTTTCAAAAATTTCACAATGGTTTGTGAAGATAAGAAACGGTAAAACATAAGATAGATTCTGAAACGGCTATTGAATATATTATTCGTAAATCTTTATCATCGATGAAATATCTTCATTAATGATATAGTTACTTAAAGAAAAATGTGTATTTTTAAAAAATCTGTGTCAAAAATGCATACGTTATTTAAAAATAACTTTTAATATTCGTAGCTTTTCTTTTTGGCTTCGAGTCTAATCAAAAGAAATAGGGCTTTTAAAGTTGTTCCATCATCTGCTCTGTCTCAATGGTTACTATGCTTATCAAATTATGCTGCACGAAAAGCAGTGCGCCTATTTCGGAGGCCAATACTCTTTTTTTTGTGATGATTCTATTAGTGGCTCTTCCGGAATCGTTCCCGTGTATAAAGGATTATCTTTTTAAAAATTTTATCTCATTAATTTTTTTAAAATATAAACCATGTCGTACAATTGCACAATTATAGACAAAATATGTCAAATAAAAATAAACCAATATGGAAGCATTTCTAGTGCTTCTTCTTTTTGGCTTTCCAAGAATCGTTTAATTTCATTTGTTTTTACAGTTATGAATGAAAATCATCTGGTTATAGCGTTTTTTTTCTCTCTTAATTCTATCATTTTGTCTATCTATCAATTGCAAAATGAAAAATTTTATATTTTCATTGCTTACTTGATCAGGTTTAAACAATAAGAAACTCAAAAATATAATCTTCATTCAGATAAATTGATTAATTCTCGCTTTGATCTCTTTTCGATGTAGCTAAATAATATTTGTACGAATTAAATCAAAGTTATCGTAAATTTTATATTCAAATGGATCGAGTGTATATAACTTCATTAATAATTCTAAATAAGCCAGAGATAGGCAATTAAGACTTTTTTTGACTTGATCTACAACCAAGTTACAAGCAAAGCTGAGTCAAGAAAATGCACATAAGTATTCGTTTGATACGATCAGTCCCTGTCTAATTATATATGAAGACTAGAATAGAAACAAATAAAGTGAAATACTTCAATGTATTACAGATACGGAATAATTCGATGAGAATATATAGTGATTTGTTCAACTCTGAAGTAACTACCATCATATAGTAAAAAATTATAAGATACTCATTCTCAACGTCTATAATTGTGTAATTGTACGACTTAATTTATATTTTATTTGTATACAATAAAAAATTAATAAGATAAAATATTTAAAAAGATGAGACATTTATTTTATATGATTATAATATGAATTTATATTTACTAATACGCTGTTTTTAACTACCTGTGTGTAAATAGCCCAGCGACTATGTACACGTATGTATATATAGTCAGTCACCTATATACGCTGATGTGCACATTTGTATACATAGTCACTTCCGAAAGTTTAAATATATATTCTATACGAGGCATTGTACTTATGATGTTCGTAGAAGAACGTTAAAAGACTTATCGGATAAGATAACCTATTCAGAAGTGAAAAACCAAAATATGCCATGTTGTAGAGCTTTTTGAGGCGCATCGAATAAGGTTAGTATGCACTTCGCCGGAAGCCATATCGTCGAAGTGCAGATCACCGAAATTCGGCGATATAACTTTCGACGATCTATCGTTTCGGCTATAAAAATTTCGACGATCTGTTGTTTTGGCGATTAAGCTTTTGACGAAGCGCATATCGGCTATACTGATTTTCGGCTATTCACATTTCAAAGATCGAAGCTGTCAGTGACATTGTAGAATGATATCTGGCCTTTCTTTTGGTATTCGTAACGGTGTATCGAATGTAATGCTCTTCGCCGAACGCTAGATCGCCGAAAAGTGAGATCGCCGAAAGGAACATTATCGAAAAGGAAGATCGCCGAAACACATATCATCGAAATAAAGATCGCCGATATACAGATGGTCGAAATAAAGATCGCCGAATTTTTTCGATCATTTATTACCAACAATATATACTTCAATGATCTACTTTTCGGCAATCATTTCTTGCGCTTGCTTTTTAAATATCTATCAGACTTGAAATCTATTTACGTATTGTCTCAAAAACATTGCTGATAGTTTCGCTTATCTAAACGACGGTGGTAAAAAAACATTAAAAAAGTATCACTAACATTAGTTCTGGCGAAGAGTATACTTACTTTACAACTTCATATATTTCAACTCAGTTACTAACTTGACTTAGTAACTGACTTGACTTAGTTACTGACTTGTCTTTGTTACTAACTTGATATATTCCAAGTCAGTTACTTATTTGATTTAGTTACTAACTTGACTCAGTTACAAACTTAACTTAGTAACTGACTTGACTTAGTTACTGATTTGTCTTTGTTACTAACTTGATACATTCGAAGTCAGTTACTAAGTTGACTTAGCTACGTACTTGATTTAGTTACTGACTTGATTCCAAACTCAACTCAGTTATTAATTTTAGTTTTTTTCGATCAAAATAAAATTCATCAATAAATGGTATCGCCGATATACACATTATCGATAGTGACATCGCCGAAAGGATACTTTGCCGAAATGTAGATTATCGAATTTCGGCGATATGAGTTTCGGCTAAGAGCATACTTACCGATGTATCATATATGTCGGAAAAAGCAAAGGGCAAGATTGGTTAGCAAAAAGAGAAATTCTTAGTAGAGAAGATACTGCTATCGATCGTCGAAAGATTTCGGCAATCTTTCTTTTCGATAATGTGTATTTCGGCGATCTGAGTATTCGACGATTTTCTTTTCGGCGATAAGGCATTCAATCACTTTTTCACAACATATCTCTTATTAAATAGATTGATGATGTTTTCCATCTTGAGATCTATCTCTGATAGAAATTTCAGGTCTGTATGACCGTAGCTTCTCAAAAGAGATACTTTTTAATTAAATGTTTCGCTATTTAAAAATTCTCAAAAGAGATACTTTGCTATTTAAAAAAGTCTCAAAAGAGATACTTTTTAATGAAATGTTCTATTATTTAAACGAATTTTTTGAACACATCAAGATAAATGTTTCATTATTTGCTTTCTAAAACAAGATCCAAAAATAAATAGTCATTAATACGAATCACTTCACAATGTAGAATCATTCTTAAGATAATGTATTAATATATGATCTAGTTGTTGATAAAGCGGTATCATCTGATAAACAATATGATCTATAAACAGTAACATTCATTATCTTTATTAAAAAACTGATTAGTTCACTGAAGGTAAATATAATTTTTAAAGTTATGTTTTTTGTTTTTAATTTAATAATCATTATTAGAACTACTTTGAATATGATGATTTAAAGAGAGCACATTTGAAAATTCTAAATATTTTTAGTTGTTATTTTCTTTTTTCTTTTAACATAACTACTGATGATAGGTTACGTTTTAATTTTTGAGTATTAAGCTAAAATAAAGAAGTTAAATTCCTGTTTATCTAATTGTTATGAATCATTTCAAATATCTATCTGTACACACTAATTATGCAAAATTTCAAAATAAACGACAAAAAAGTATTTAATTACTCATATATAGAAAAAATTCCAGATTCCTTTTAAAGTAATAACCTCGTCGGTAATTCTACTAATAAAGTTGATTGTACGAGTTGCCATTCTCAGTTTATGCTGTATATTACTTTGAAAAACCGCTTTAATAATACAATAATACTCACATATGATCTTATCAATTCATTCGATCGAATATCAATAATCTTTTTTTTATATTAACTCAAATGAATGTTTGGTTTTTTTTTTAATAATAACGTCACAAAATATAAAAATCAATCCTTTAGAAATAGTATTAGTAGTTCAAGTATCAAAATTATACAGGGTCCTCCATAAATAATCCAACGATAAAAAATTTAAATATCTTCATTGTGACTCGAGCAAACGACACCAATCGACGATCTTGCCCTATTCTTTCCAAGTTCTTGTTTTTCTTTACTTCCAGACAGGATTCTTTTCAACAGGAAAGTAAAAAGAATCTTGTCTGGATCTTAAGATGACAAGAATCTCGGCTGATAAATTAGAAATAAAAGAATCAGGCAAGAATTATAAGGTATTCAAGATATATTTAACGTTCAGACAAGAATCTTTTTTTTTTCTTTTAAAAAGAATCTTGTCTGAAGTTCAAGGCCAAAAGAATCTTGTATGAAAATTATGAAAAAACAGAAACTGGAAAGAAATATAAGATGTTTTAAATTTCTTACTATTCAGACAAGATTCTTATAATAGGAAAGAAAAAGATTCTTGTTAGCTTTTCAAGATCGACGACACGTGATGTCATCTTTGTATGATCAAATATATAAAGGCAATGTCTGAACGTTATTTATTCATTAATGATTCGACAAGAAGTGCAATTCACTATGGACATATACTTTTCCTAAAGCGTTCATTTAATTCAAACGAATGGAATATGTAATATCTTTTTTTCTATTGTTTTCTGAAAAATTACACTTATTGAATATATTTCGATATTTTATTAATCCATACCTTTCTATATTATATTTTTTAGATTTTTCAATATCCACAAAAGTATTTTTTTATGGATGAAAGAAATCTTGATTCGTTCAAGAAATTATTGTTTGATAATGCTCTTGGTAATATAGGTAATATCTGTATGCACCTTATGTCTTTTTGACTCAAATACTATTTTTTTAGGGTCGGCACCACATACAAATAAACAACGCCGATGGCGTCATAAGTAAAAAGATCAACATCGTCGTACTCAATTATCTCAACATCATTTACCAGTTGAACATTTTGTAAATAACTTAATTTAATCGAGCTAGCTCAAAATATAAATTTTTTCACTTTTCTTTGTTTAGAATGAATCACATCCATACTCGTCTGATATTATGGAAAATTTTGAAAATGATGTTACTATGGATAATCGAATTTTTGATGATAATATGGTTCTTCATGGTTCATCTATGGATGATACACATGCTGATGATACTCGTACTGATATTATATTTAATAATGATACATATGCTCATGATTAGATACTTAATGATGAAGATTATAATTATGGTTATGATTTTAAATGCGAATTTGGTTCATGTGAGCAATTATCTCATATAGTACACATAGTAACGACTAATATGAATTTAATTAATATTAATTATTTTTCTTATTCTATTAGCAAGCAAAAGTATTGCAAACTCGACAAAAAAATGATGACGAACATGTTTCAATCGTAAGTGGTTAAATCAGAACTCAGAACACCCTCAATACATTGATTTTGTATTATAGAGAGGATATTAAATTGTACAAAGTGTAAAACATTTATTAATAGATCTTTTTACTTGCAGGAATCAAATGGGATTAATGTGTCTCATGTTCAACGTGGTGCATCATTAAATATAACTGCTAGAGCTTTAGTATGCGCTAGATATGGTAAAATGACACCATTTAATGGGTTACGTCCAGGTGAATTTGACATATTGTTGAGTAAGATACATTTAGAAAGTTGATCTTTTCTAATGTGAATTTTCTTTTCTTTAGGTTACTTGTCATACATTCATGGACTCATCCGGCAACTACTTTGGCAAACAGTCAAATAATAAAAAATTCATCACAACAAATGAAACAAGACATCAAAAAATAAACGTCGAATCAATTATCAAAAAGAAATATAACAGCAGTTCAGCGTATCCATGGTGCACATGACGATGATGAGGTTTGAAAAAATAAGATTTTTTTTGATAATGAAAAATTTATGTTTTTCTTGCGTTAAAAATTGAAACTGCTTTAATAACATATGAAATTAAAAGTATTTTTTTGATTTTTTTACATTTTTTTTGTACATGATGTGCAAAATCATAATAAAATTATATGAAAAAGAGAACAATAATAATCTACAAAAAGGTTCTTTAATATAACCAGAATCAGGCAAGCAATACAAAAAATACGAAACAAACAAGAATTCAAGAAAAGCAAGAATCAGGGAAGAAAGCAAGAATACAAGAATCTTGTCTGGAGGAGGACTTCTTGCCATGCCAGACAAGATTCGGCCTGCACGAACCTTGTCAGAAAGGCAAGATCAGTTTTTTCTGGCAAGAATCTTGTATAGAAGGAATGGGAAAAGAATCTTGTCTGAAAATCAAGAAAAACAAGAACCTGGAAAGAATAGGGCAAGATCGTCGATTGGTGCGAGCTAATTTTTTTTATCAATGATAGAGACTTATTCAAAATTTATATCCATAAAGACATGTCTAGAGAGACTTTTTGTTAAATATCAATATTGACCCCAACAAAAAAAGTTTACTTTTTTACAGATAAGAAAAAGAATAATATATTTAACAAAAAGGATCTGTCTAGACATGTCTTTTTTGAATATAAACCTTGAACATGACTCTATTATTGATAAAAAAATCAGTTCGTTTTCTCGAGTCCTAGTGAAGATATTGAATCTTTTCTTCGATAAATTGACTTTTGCACCATTCTATGTATATCTTTTATCTGATCTGTGTAAAAGTAAAATTTGTTTTTGTTGGAATTAATAATGATATTCAACAAAAAGTCTCTCTAGACATGTGTTTATGGACACAAACTTTGAATAAGTCTCTATCATTGATAAAAAAACCAGCTCGTTTGCTCGCGTCACATTGAAGATATTCAAATTTTTTATCGTCGGATGATTTATGGAACACCCTGTATGTATGGAACAATTACATTGCTACATATAATCAAAAACAGAAATTTGTACAAAACTTTTTCATGTCGTTGTAGTTCAATTACGTTTTCAATTAAGTAAATAAATAGAAAAATCGTTTTATATCATTGATTCCCAAACTAAGGCTTTTTTATTGCATAGAATTCTATTACAACGCATAGAGAATTGTTGTTCCTCTAATTTTATGTAAAAAGTACTGTCATTGAAATAATCTTCATGCACATTTTTGCATATATTCATGTTTCTTACATTGCACATAATTAACCTACCGAATTTCCCTGTATTAAGGCCCTCCCTCAAAAATGATTTTCCACTTAGAATGGGTCTTTTGAGCTGAAATTTTCAGGGATGAGTAATCCTGGTGAGGTACGTTTATGGTAAAAATTTCAGCCTGATTGGTCGCACTAGACCGGAGTTCCAGCTGCATCATAGGTCATTTTTGGCCTTCAGGAAAATCGACATCACTCCGTCGGAATACAAGGTAGGAGGCTCGGGGTTATCTCAAATTAAAGCTAATGTCAGTACGCAACTTTTTATCAGACAGAATTTTCAAATTGTGTATTATTGATTTTTTATTAATGTTTTGGTGCACATACTTTAAATTAATCATAAAAAATGGTAATTCAACGACAGTGAAACCAACTTTTCTCAGCTCAGGAGTCGAATTTAAAAAAAACTGATCGATGAAAAGTTTACTCTGGTCGAGACCTTTAAAATAAAAAAAAAATATTGGGTTTAGCTCAAGATATGAAGGAGCGATTCCAATTTTCCTAATTGAAAACTACGTTTTGAGAAAAACGCAAAAGAAGTTTTGGAAATGGATTCTTACAGCCAAATCCCAAAAAAACATGTTTACATGGTATATTTTCAATAAATGTCAATGGACTTTTTTAAAGCGGGCAACAGGTGAATAAGCTAACGCTATCTATCATACTTAATATAAAAAAATGTTACATGCAATCCGGTTATATGGAACAATAAGCAGTTTTTCAAAAACTGAAAATCATAAAAATTTCTGGGAAAACAGGGTACTAGGGTGGACATTTTTTACGATAAGTCTTTGAAAACCTAGCCATTTTTCAAAAAGCCATAGATATTCTGAAAGAGGAAATTCCGGCGCATCTTCCTATACTAAAAACTCAATATTGATTTATTTTCGAAAAAAGCCATTTTGCTAAGGGGCGGGGGCTTAATAAAGTTTTTTTTTATTAATGGTCGTTTTTCACCTTTTTTTGTGCACATAAAAATTCCAAAATCTTGTACTACGTTGTATACCTTCATATCAATACATGGAACGATATATCCCTTGTTTATATACATCAGAGGTGCCATAGGATAATTTTTTGTACCGTGTCCTGCCCTGCCCTGCCCTGCCCTGCTCTTCTCTCTCATGTACCATGTCCTGCCCTATTGGAGTTTGAAGTTGCAGGGTATGAAGGACTCACTCTGCTCTGCCCTTTTTCCTGCATCCTGCTCTAAGTTTTATTTTTGATTGTGTTAATGCAGAGATGTCGAAGGTATCTATATATAGATAATAGTGAAGTTTTTTTTGTTTTTTCGACAATAGATATCTTTTTAAAATCTATGGTAAACATCTGATTCCAGATCTTCTTTTAAAATAATCACATCATCGTGTCACTAAATTTTCAAGATTAAAGAATATTCAATATTTTGAAAATATTACGCTTATATATACTTCATTGAAATAACAACCTTGTTTCTATTGAAAGATTCGGTTATTAGAAAATGAAGAGATTTAATTTTTAAAACTCTCGATAAATAAGCCTGAAACAGTATTATTTACTTTTTTTTTTGTTTTTGGTCAGGATGATAAATATGTATTACTTCACTCAAAATCTTATGAAAATATATCAACTGAATTTATTGTTAATTATTCAGTATTCCCCTCAGGCAACAACCAAAATAAAAAATAGAAAAAAATTAGAAGAGAGAAATATTCATACATTTGTCTGCAAAATTATACTCAATTTCTTGACATATTAGATAATGATTTTCTTAATATTTAAACATTAAAAAATGGTATTTCAGATAAAATTTTATTTATGAAAATACATTTATTGCTAAATAATCATCTAAAAATTCTACACGTAAAAAAGTCTCTTCTTTTCGAAATACTCATTTCACAAAAAAGTTTTCTTTTATAGTTTCAATAGCTATCGAGAAGATTAAATAGCTATAGAAAGTTCAAATAGCTATGGAGAAGATTAAATAGCTATACAGAAGATTAAATAGCACTACTACTGTTATAATACATACACATATTTATGAAGAAAAAAAATTGTATCACTTTTGAAAATGAACCCTCTTTTCTCATTTCATTATCATTCAGCGCCCTATTAAAATATCAATAACAATCAAGTCAAGTCAATTCAATACAATTCCAAGTAAGTTCTTTTATTCATTTTTTTTCGATTTTTTTTCTTTTTAGATTTATTTCTGAAATATGTGTTCAACGACGATGTATATTAGGTTTATATTCCAAGGTGATTATTACTTTAATAATACAGAGAAACTCTCTTCATAAGCGAAATACAAACATGTCCGTGAAGGCCTTTTATACATGTACGTATGTACATGTATTGCCTTACCGGTTGGCTATGTCCATTGTGTTCCAATTATTACAGAGAGTTTCTCTGTACGCGCGAGCGAGAAGGAGTAAAAAAAAGGGAGGCAATTCGAGTAAATGAAAACGATCTTTACTTTATTTATCAAATAATATTTCACAATTTCTTTCGTACGATTTCTATGCTCTCTCGCACAGTTTTAATATTTGGATGATTCGGAGGTAATGAAAGTTGAAAAATGCTAAGAGCACATTCCATATACGAAAGTGCTTTCGTATACTCTCTCATGTTGTCATATACTGAACCGATGTTGTTGTAGGAAGTAGCCAATAAAGGATGATTTGCAGGAAGAGTTTTTTGTAAGATTTCAAGTGCTTTTTCGTAAAATGAAAGTGCTTTAGAATACTCTCC
>JAJEKB010021102.1:1002881-1069575 GCA_022393335.1 Macrotrachela quadricornifera | reverse complement strand
ATCCTGCCCTGTCCAACAGCGACCATGTCCCAATCCTGCCCTGTCCAACAGCGACCATGTCCCAATCCTGCCCTGTCCAACAGCGACCATGTCCCAATCCTGTCCTGTTTTGAAGATCAGGATAGGACAGAACACAACAAAACAGGTTTATCTTGCACATCTCTAATTCGTACGACCTACAACGCTTTGAAAAGTCACGATCTGCATAATATTCAACAAAATTAGAATATTATTACTTTATAAAAATTAATTATTTCGAGCGACATCACATCTATTCATCTGTCTATCAATGTATACTTTCTATTGTCCAATTTGTCTATTGATTCATTGGCGTATTAAGAATTGAATTGAGACAACTCATCTTAAAACAATGATTTATTTCTACATTAGCTTGTTCCGTGAGCTCCTGAGGATCGTATGAAGTGAATCAAAACTGGCACTAGCCAAACTGCAATCCACATTCCATATGTTACTATTTTTTAACATATAAGTATAGAGTGAGCAAAAAATTACTGTCGACTGTTCAAAGTGTTTTGAAGAAGTTTTACATTATCTTCTTTACCTTTTGAGCTCTGCCTAGTGGTGGCACTCGCATATTCTTAAGGGCTACTTAATAGTGGGACAAATAACATTTTCATGATATCTAGTAATGGTATACGCTACTTTTGAAGTCCTACCTGGACAGAATATCTACAACTAGCAGATTCCGTGCATACTTTACGGCTGTTCCCACCTTAAATATATGATTTGAGCCTTTAAATCTTTATTTGGTTGAAAACATGCCGACGCTGGACAACCTCTGTACATCTAGAAGGTCCTGCCGTTTCATAACCTTATATCGGATGTATTTTTATAGTACATATAGCATTCGGCTTTTGATTCTTCTGTGACTTTTTTACTCTTTTCTTTTATTATCTTCTACTGAAATGTCTTGTATTCTAATTACCATACACACTTCAGAGTTAATGAGCATCTCTATATAACAGCTCTCCAGAAGCTATGGACACTTGATATAATAGACCTTGAGTACGTATGACTAGCCTCATAGGATAGCTCTTGAGGACTTAGAAGTACTCCTATATAATAGCATTAGGACATGTTTGCTTGTATAGGTAATTCATTTTTAATCATTGACCTCGAATCTGATTGGTCGAAAAAGTTGATCAATAGGAAAGGAACCAGACGTGACATACAACATTATTATATAGATGAATATTTTCTCATTCTTAAGATGCATGGCTATGACTACACAGATGGAATCATTAGACTTGGAAAGGCTGAATTAAATCTATCTATTTCAAACAAAACCTATAACAACGCCACAAACAATTAAATAAAATTATTCATCGGAAATAAATCGAAAATACAAGTACTTTCGATAACAATTATGATGACAAATTCCAAGAAAAGCTTACTTTGATTTCAATAAGACGAAATATGACGAGTATAGAAACAAGTTTCAATGATTTTTCATTTTTCAATTTATTCAGGCAGAGAAATAACGAAAAAATGGATGATGCAATGCTTAAAAAATACTCCTTTCAGAGAACGAAAATTTTTTTTTACAACGGCAAACAATATCAGCAGTTTGAAGCACGAGCACCGCGTTTTATTGCTTTTAAAATAACATTATCTATACGAATGTGTGTGCTTGTCATAGATAAAAAACTCAACGTTTTCGTTTCTTCTCTGATCAGACACTTGCGTATAAAACATTGGAAATTTTGAAAGCGCCATAACAGCAAGCAATTTGAAGAATCGTTTTCAAATTTATTCCAAATATAAGATGTCATTCAGTCGCATTTTATCGATTTTTTATAGCACAAACCAATATCTTTGAGAAATTATTAACTTTTTAAAGGAGAGAAGCAAAGGGGGCTAGTTGTTCTACTGTTAGTCGAAAAGCTACGACGAACTGGTCGTCATTCGAATTATATTATAGAATAGTTTAATATAGAAGTTTTGTTTATTGCCAAATTAAGTCAAATGCTACTAACAGCCATGCATCCATACCAAACTTATCCGATTCAATCATTCTTAATATTTGATTCTAGCAAGCGATCAAATTTAATAACGACCAAATCTATGAATGATCTAAATCCGCGAAATCAAGCTGGGAATTTCTTATCTGTAACAGGCTCGATCCATATCTAAATGTTAGCAATCGTTTTAAGAAATTTCTTCAAAGATTAAAAAGCTCTCAAAGTTAATTACTGCCTTATTTCGACTCTTCTGCCCTATCATCATTTAAAAAGCTCTTCGATTAGCTACCCCAAAATGAATGTTGCTTCGCCGCTTTTGCTTCATTTATCAATGCTTTCCTCTAGTTTTGTCGCAGGTGAATCAAAATATCAGCATGTAAAAAATTATAAAGATTATGACAGACCGTTAGGTTCGGTCGAAAAAATGGCTGAGTTACTCTGCAGTCTGTCGTGGGTGTGCCAGGTCTAGGTAAAGTAGATCCATTTGGATCGCAAATCACGATCCTCACCGAACCATAAATAGGGTATCTGAAAATAGATTCATAAGTTATCACTACCATTCCTAAGACGAGCCTAAAAAATCGTAAAAGTCGTATCCGAACAGCAATGTAAAAGTTACGTACACGCTGTTAAACATCAGCTTAAAAACGATCGGATATATTCTGGAGATAGGAATTATCAAGGTGTTGACCCACTCTTCACACGCAACATCAAAAGCTAACAATATAAGATGCAAAGAAGTGTTGAGCAGTTACAGAAATCATGTCGAAATAAGGTTGATAACATTACAGATATGACATGTTCGAAATCATCTAAATCACTTAGACACCATAGCGTAATACGGTTCGAAAAGTTATGGGTATTACGCCTGAGATAATTTCTAAAGATCCTAGATATTATGGTTGCAAAGAGTTGAAAATTTATCAGTACTGTGCACCGGACAATCTTTCAATAATATTCCTAATTAATTGAGTACTAACTAAGTGTACTATGATAACTTTTAAAACATGGAAGATGTTTTAGTGATAAAATGTCAATACGTAAGTGAGTTCAAACTTTCGAGTTTACTTCTCGAATTCCTTTTTCTTGACCTAAGTTATATCAAACACGTTTTTATCCCAAACGAAAAGAGCATGGAAGAATTCGAAGAGAAAACAGGACAAATTGACCGATTGAAAACTGATTCCATTCTGATTCATTTGGTTTAATAGTCTACACAGAAAAGGAGCAAAACAGATATATCATGGCAAACTATGGACTTTAATTTGATTGGGTTCATTTTTTCTATATGAAGTGAACCATATTTCTTTGGCTAGCATGTTTGGTTCATTTTCTATGACCTAAAATTTTTGAGTATCAGAATTTCAATGAAGTTTTTTGAAATACCTGGTTGATTTTCTACATACCTACTCTGAAAGAATTCCTGATGAACTTCACAAACGAGCGACTAGTCGCTCACACTGTCAAATACAAAAGCACCAGAGTAAAACACTTCATAAGTTCACGATTGGTTATTGAAAACAACGCGTGCAAGTATCCATGTAGGAGTACAAACTTATATTGACTCTGATCTTCTTTTAACCTTAGCACAAACAATCATACACACAACCTCTTTTTAGTTTTTTTCATACGATCGTTCTTTCAACCAAGAGAATTTTTGCATCCTTGAGGAAGAGTATATATTGTTTTTTATAATGAACGCACATGTCAAACAAGTCTGTATCTCCAATAAGGAGCGTTGATTTGTCTTCACATTCTAGGATCGTAATCAGTATTGATTACTTTACTAGTGATATGAACTTGTGCCGGATTGGAAGATTTTACTAAAAATATCATATATGTTAGTACAGTAGTACAGCCAAACTAGTAACACTAATAATTGTATATCTCTGTTTGAAAGGTCTTGGAAATCAAACTCTTTGAGATCGTTTAATAGGCCACTGAAATCTATCACTCGGAGATATACTCGATTCAAAAGTGAGGAAACAATTAACCACTAGTCATCTGAGACACGTTTAGGCACACTGGTCTAAGGATACATATTTCGTGCGTATTGGGATTCTGTTTAGACAACTTTCACTTAAAAAACTATGATTTCATTCAAAACTAATATCATATTCGAGATCATCGTTAAAAACTGAGTCTATTCGTATATATTTTCTTTGAAAAAATCCCTGTACCTCCTCTCGGGGATGGTCTGGTCAATAGTGACAATCTTTTCGATAACTCAGCTATTTCTTGACGGATCCTGCTCATCTTCTTCTCTCGGCCAAGATATTGATGACACAATTCTGTGCGCAAAACTTCAGCTCAATCGAATGTAATTGTGAAGAATTATCGTGTAAACGACCGGACATACAGACCGATTCTAGAGTGTACTCATTTTTGAGTACACAAAAAGAGCTTCCTTCACAAAAGAAATTATTTGAAAAAATTCAAAAACTAATAGTGCCATTCGATTGCTCAACCTCGAAAATCTTTTGTCAAACTGTATAAAAAATCATTATTCTGTTAAGAAAAGCCTTTTTCAGCAAAAAAAATTATTTAAAAAAATTCAAAAACTTAATGTATCATTCGATTCCTCGACGTCGAAATCCTTTGCTAAAACATTAAGATCCGATTTTTTTGTCAAAGTTAATATGTTGTCTTTAATTCTCTAAGAATATGTTTTTTTACCTTTGACTCGGCACAAACCAATAAACGTTTTTTGGTTTTTTTCATATGACCCTCTCTTCAGCCGAGGGAACAAAAGCAGACAAACACATGTTTTTTAAGCACAAAATTATCATATTATACAAAGGATATGCTTTACGTATAACTTCACAAAAAAAGAACCGAAAAATTCACATGCAGCAGCGAAAATATCACGAAAAGAAAAGAAAGAAACATCACCATGTGTATATACATCCAATATACCAACATAAATCTACTGCCCATTTCAAAACAAAAGGCGCGTGAGTATTTTTTTGAATAGTTTTTGATACAATCAAGATAGAGAGCTGCGGTTTTCACTATTGGAAAGAGGAGATGAAGACGCATCGAATCATTTAATACAGATTTTTCCGGGAGGCTTTTCAAAGTTTTCTTAATCAATTTTCTACGAAAAAATGCCGAAAATTGAGTTCGTATTTTATGAGGAAAACGCAAAAAGTGTTTTTTTTCACAAAAATTATTAGGAAAATCGGCTAAAAATGTTGAGTAGGATACTTATAACTGCTCAACGAATAGACCTCAAAGTCTAAAACTTGTGTATAATTTGTAGATCTTTTCTTAGCGCTTCAAATGCATACGAAATGATTCAACAATCACTGTAGTCATCTTTCGGATTATGTTCGTTTTCAAAAACATCGCAGCAAGTCTTTGAAAAAACTACATCAAATTGTCTTGTAATATACGGTTCGATGCGTCTCCATTCCCTCTTTCGAATGGTGAAAACCGCAGCTCTCTATCTTGTTCCTATTAAAAGTTATTCAAAAAATACCCACGCGCCTTTTATTTTGAAATGGGCAATAGTATTAGTTTAACTAGAAGTCGATGATATAATTTTAGAGCAAATCTAAATTGTTCTTATAATTTCAGATTATGTATTAATAAAGAAAATCTTCTTTGATATAAAATAACTATTGCGTGAGTTCTGATGTGAATAATATAAGCTGAAGTAGATGTATTCAATTTAGTTTCTGAATAATATTAAAATATACGAACTGATTGATATCAGTATTTATCAATCATATGATTATGTTTCATAATGTAACTAGTTCATATTTCATAGTTTATTATGATATGAAAGAATTTCATCGATTCACGATTGATATTAATATATACCTGTTACTCTGAGATATTTTTTAGACGTTTAACTGATATATGTAGCATTTATGTCTATTTTAATGGCATGAGTTTGATAACAATTTTAATAACTTTTAGTTACAATCTAACCATTGAAGAGAAAAATATTAAAGGAAAAGTAGTGATATTCGACTTTGAAGAATTTGCCGATTTTCAACAGTATAAAACTAAATAATCCTTTTCAGCATCAACCATAAGTAAAATTAAAAACAAAACGAAATATAAGAACACATTCCATAGTATATGAGATGTCCTATGACTATAAATGTTCATTTTTATGAATCATAATGTCATATGAAATATTACATACATTCAATATTTTGTTCATATGAATATTGATCATTAGACATGGATGAGTTTGAAGATTTGTAACATGATCTATCTATTGTATTTTTCATGTTAATAAATTAGCTTTAAATGACTTTCTAGTTTGAAAATAGTTTCGAGTTGAAATACATATGAATAATATGTGGAAATGTGTGAAAATATATAAAAAAAAATACTATTTTGATGTGGTGATGAAATATCTTGTGTGACTCAGATGAAGGTTTCGTGCAACTTTAATCTTAAACAATTTACATGCATTCGATAGTTCTTTATTTACTCTATCTAAACATATATAAATCTCTCTGGGTAGCTGAGAAATGGTGAAGAAACACGGCTTACACTAAAAAATCGAATGATCAAAAATGGCATATGCAGTACAGTTTTGACCATAAAATTTCTATATTATCGAGACTTTTGAGAAAGCGATATATAGAATTTTGTAGAGCAGAATTTTCTCTATCGAATGAGATATAACTGTAAATTCTTCTATTGAAGTATGATGGAGAAAAGTTTCAAATGCTAACAAGCTTTGAAAAACATGAAAATAATGCTTTTTTCACGAAAAATAGAGTAGTGCTATTCAGTGTTGATTTCATAACTTTTCGAAAATAAGCTGAAAATTTGTATTTGGTGGCTTTCAATGATACTCTTTCATTTGCAATCGAAAAGTATGGGGGACAACATTTTTGAGAGTATACCTATGTTTGACCGACTGGTGGATCGTCTCTTATAAATATAGCAATTACCGATGATTGAGAGAAACCGTTGTATCTATTATAGGTCTCGTTGCATCGAATAGGAGGCTCAGATTTATGCTTAGAACTCTACTCGGTTTAAGTTTAGAATCTTCAATTATTTCAATAGTTTTGAGGATTGTGAACCAAACTGATTGTTCAATTCAAAATAATCACATTGACTAGGTCTTTGCTAACGAGTAACTGAAAATCGAAGTGACACCAAGAGCTCGGAATGTTTAAGATCTTCAAAAACTAAAATTCATTATGAGTATATTTTCTTCAGGAATGTGAAGATATTCTCTCATAATTCCAGCTACAGTTGATGAATAATCTTGTCAAAATTATAAAACTACTTAAAGTCATCTATCACAGAGTAGTCAAAAATGAGTATGCGATGAGACAATGTTTCTGAGGGTTCATAATTCGATGAGCTCGAAATTGGAACAGAACAGGAAAAAAAATATTTTCAAGATTTGACCACTCATCGTTAGCGTTTTTACGTCTTCTTGGGAAAGATATTTAGAAGAAAAGAATAAACTGCTGTCAATAATGACAAAATTGTTTATGATTGAAGCTGATAAGGAATGAAAAAGAATGTTGTTTTTTTTCCATCTTGTAATAAAAACATTGTTCTACTATCTTTCATAAAAGATACAATGAGAATCATACTTGTATTCGAATTCGAACAAAAAGAATTATTAAGATAGATCTTTTAATTATGTTATAACACATCAAATTCCAAATATTTCGAAACTTGACAACAAGTTATGACTAGATCACGTTTTCCACAATTCTGATTTTTATTGTTCAAATAATATTATACAAGAAAAAGAATATACATACAAATAAATTTCGGATTTATAATCAAACAAGCTATATAACCAAGTATATATACGTTCTTTTCATACGCATGACGTCATTTCTGTTTTTCTCACACATACGACAACGTGCTTGTAGACATGAATGTTTACAAAGAATTACTTTACACCAAATAAAAATTCAGACGCTAAAAGACTGAATAATATATTACGAAATATAAAATGAGAATAATAGTGTAATTTTTACTATTTCTATCAGAGTATAGGATTATATTTAAAAAAAAAATCCTCTTCCGAATGACGAATGTTTTAAAGAACATGAATCATGATGTTCTTAAATACCTTTATGATTCAGCAGTCTGCATTGAAACATGAGTTGGGAAAGAATGGTGTAATTATTCTTTTGCTTTCTTATCGAGTATAAAACAGTCACATTATTGCATATGCTCGATTATTTTCATTTTCTTCATTGCTACAGTGACAAAAGACAAAAATTATGTTACCTGCTTCCCCATCTGAAACTCCATCACAAACTGCCGATGATTGTACAATTTGTTTGAGTACGCTTGCACCTGGCACACCTCTTCTTACTTTATCTTGTAATCATAAATTTCATCTTCAATGCCTTGCTACAAATGTACAAGCAAAAAATAAAGAATGTCCTTTGTGTCGAGCTGCAATTGATGTTTCTGTTATTCAACTTCTTGGAGGTTCTTCAAAACCACCAGTACAAGTTGTACAATCTCCAAATAATACTGGAAATGCATCATCAGCCAGCAATGTGAGTAATATTCTAGATATTAATTTCAAAATAATTCTCATCTAACTATATCTTTGTAGGTTCCTCCGTCAGTTGAAGAACCAGTTGATGAAGCTGCGGTTAGAATTCTTTCCGAACGTCTTACTGCTGAAAGACAAACTGCTATTGCTTCATCTCATGATGTTAATAATTTGCCTATGATCACTACTGTGACAACATTAGAGTATGGTGCTCAAGTTCATAATCAAGAATCAAATATATATGGTCTTGTTACTCTTTAAGCTCCTTCCATTTTACAAGCTGATGCTGGAGTAATAGCGACATCACGTGTTCCTATCGATCTTGTTTGTGTCGTTGATCAAAGTGGTTCTATGTCAGGTGAAAAAATAGCTTTATTGAAACAAACTTTAATTTATATTGTCGAACAACTTAATGAACTTGATCGATTAGCTATTATTTCATTTAATATGACTGCTTTTGATCGTTCACGTGGTCTTAAACGAATGAATCAGCAAAAGTAAGTCGTCATTATTCGTATAAAGACAAGTTTTATATTTCTTTTTAATTATTTATTTTGTTTAGTCAACAGACTTTAACGACTGAAATTAATAATATTTCCAGTTCTGGTGGTACGTATATTGGAAGTGGTCTGCAAATGGGTATTGATCTATTAAGAAATCGTCAGACAAAGAATTCTCTAGGTGCTTTACTTTTGCTCACTGATGGTCAAGATAATGAGCAACATGATTATACGCAACTTATGGGAAATTTACCTGAAGGAGTCCAATGTCATACCTTCGGTTATGGTCCTGATCACACAGCATCATTGCTTGTACAAATAGCTGAGCTAGGTAGTGGTGGTACTTTTACTTATATTGTAAGTTTAACTATTTGATATATCAAATTATTGTAATGTATGATCTATTTATTACTCGTTTTGATAGGATCAAGAGCAAGCTGTAGGTCCTGCATTTGCAATGGCACTTGCTGGTTTATTTACTTGTATTGCTCAACAAATTCAAGTCAACATTGAATTTAATGGAGAGTATAAGGTTACTCATTTTCATTCAAAATATAGCTATGAACCTGAATCATTACCATCGACAAAACTCTCAATTAAATTACACAATCTGTATGCTGATGAAAAACGTAATCTTGTTTTTCAAATACATGTACCTAAAGTAATCGATGATCAAAATGTTGATATGGCTAGTCAACAACCAATGTCACAGGATGAATCATCAATTGAACAACAATTTCATGAAAATCAAACTGTTGGTAAGTGTAAACAAGAGTTATTCTTGAAATGAAATACATATAAATTATTTCTTTTTCAATAGGTCATGTAAATGTTACCTATACAGATCCCAGTACGAATCGCTCAATAACTACAATACCTGTTGCATTCCAACTCGTTCGAGCATCTCATCCATCTGCAGATCTTCTTCAAGTAAATCATACACTCGATCGTCAACGAAATCGAGTAGAAACGGCTCAAGCACTTCAACGAGCTATGGATGAAACCGATTATAAACAATCACGTGCTATTGTTAAAGCTCAAGCTGATAAGATCAAGGCTAGTGTATCTGCACAAGATCCATTTTGTCAAGAGCTAATTAGAGATCTTGAACAAAGTTATCCAGATGAACGAGATTATCGTTCATCACATCATCATACTTACAGAAGTCATCAAACTGAACGAGGTACATACATACCGGTGTCTACTATTAGTTCAGATCAGTATACTACTGGTTATCAACGACGACTTGCTGAACATATTAAAAGAAAATATTTTTCGTAAATTTTAGAAAACTATAAATAATCTTGATATTTTTTTTATTTTATTGAAATAAAATTTCTCATTTAAAACAATAAACAATATTTGTAAAATTGATGGAAATTAAATTAATAGCGAAGAACTCATTGAATTTTTTGTTTTATTTCACACTATGATAATTGCAAGTATTGTATTGTATAAAAAGATTGAGTAAATTTTTTCTCTATCTATCTTGATACTCAGACAGGTTGAATTTGTACGTGTATGCGAACGAATGTTCAAAACAACTTTTAGAAATTCACTAGCATCTGGAAAAATTACTTGAAAAATAGTCTTGTCACCTAGGAAGGAATTTTTTTAATTTTTTGTAAAAGTTTTGCTTTATTTATATGTGAATTTATAGAATCGTCCATTATATTTTTTCGTTTCTTTTCACTAAATTTTCTATAGAATTACTGGAATTTTTCTCGCAGTATTAATAGCATCTATATTTATTTACACTGATAATCTATTTTACTTTTATTAATTCCCTTGATATAAATTTATAATATAATATTACAATTTATAATGAATTTTGAAGAATTATGAGTCGAAAAAACAACAGTTGTATATGATATGAACCGTATAGAGAGTCGAGAGAGCGTTTTAAAGTTAAAAGTTAGAAAAAAAAATTCGAATTAAATCGGTTTTCATTTCTACACTATTGTCATCAATTGGTTGATTATTTTTGATTACTTTTCATTTTATGAAGAAATATCGTAAAATTTTTGAGATATTCTTTTTCTTCCTGAATTATAGTATGACAAAAGTTGACTTGCCATAAACTCATATGGAACAATGAATATCTTCAAAAACACAGACATAGATCATAAAATCGATTTGCTTGAATTTTCTTGAAAAATTCTACAGTTGTACAAAGTAATAGTAAGATTCTTATTTAACATTTGAAAAGTTTCATTTATCACAATAACATATTTTTAATCTATTTATTTTATATTGATAGTTTACAGATGGTTAATACACAATGTAGTATTGTGCTTGTATCAGTCGAAACAGTAACAAAACAAAGTGAGATAAAAAGTGTTAATGTTTGTCGATGATAAGCGAATTATCAAAAGCAGTGTCATGGGATGACAAAGGAGAATCTTATTTTGTATAAAAGCATAGAATAAGACGTAAGCAACAGTTTGTTTTACGAAAAAAAAAATGAAAATGAAGTCATCTTTGTATCGATACATTATCTTGGTATGTTTTGTGGGCTTTGCCTACAGTGCTCCAGCATCATCGTCGTTAGATGAGTCCTGGTTATTGTACAAACGTAACTTTGAAAAACAATATAGCTCAATTGCAGAAGAACAAGCTCGGTAAAAAAGAATATGATGGTTTCTATATGAATTCATTGAATATTTTAGTCAAGATATTTGGAAGAAAAATGTTGCGATGATTAATATACACAATTTAGAAGCTGAATTAGGTATGCATACATATACCATGAAGATCAATCAATTTGCTGATCTCGTAAGATTGAAGTTAGCATCCTTGTTATTGATACATGTTGTATTTCATATAGACTTTGGACGAATTTGCAAAGAAGATGCTCACATTCAAAATAGTTATGGATAAAAAACATGGTAAAGAATTTCGTATTCCATCCAATGCTGTACTACCTGATGCAGTTGGTAAATTTTTTGTTTTATTTATGTGATAATCTAATGATGATGAAATAGATTGGCGGACTAAAGGCATAGTAACACCTGTTAAAGATCAAGGTCAATGTGGTTCGTGTTATGTTTTCTCAGTTACAGGATCACTCGAAGGACAACAAGCTAAACAATCGGGCAAACTTGTTTCACTTTCAGAACAACAAATAGTCGATTGTTCAAGAGCATATGGCAATGAAGGCTGCAATGGTGGTTACATGGATAATTGTTTTCGATATATTAAAGATAACAAAGGTCTTGATACGGAAGATAGCTATCCGTACGAAGCTAAAGATGGAACTTGCCGTTTCAATAAAAAGACTGTCGGTGCTAATGTAACGGTAAGAAATTCTGTGAATATTCTTTTTGATATTTGTATCAAATGATAAGAAGATAAAAAACCAACCAAAAATAGTTGATTTTCATTTATGTTATAAAAATGATGTCATAATGAACGTATTGGAATTTTTCTGATTTGATGTTTATTTAAGGGTTATGTTGATGTGAAAAATGGCTCAGAAATTGATCTTCAACATGCTATTGCTACTGTTGGTCCAATCGTCATTGCAATTGATGCTCAACATGATTCATTTCGCTTTTATTCGTCGGGTGTCTATTCAGAGTCTCAATGTTCGACGACACAACTTGATTTTTCCATGTTAGCTGTTGGCTATAATGCAACTGCAACGAATCAAGAATACTATATCGTTAAAAATCAATGGACAACATCATGGGGTATGCAAGGTTATATTTGGATGAGTCGTAATAAGAATAATCAATGTGGTATTGCTACATTAGCCAGTTATCCACTTATCTAATTTATCGAACATATCAAAATCTTTTTCTATTTCTCAAAAAAGGACAATAAAAATTATTTGCATTTTATTTTGAAGATTCTATGCAAGAAAACTATATAAAGTCTAAATAGCAGAATGATGAAAAGACATACCATAATTTTGCATAAAAACATAGAGAAAAACTTACTAGTGTATAAGTAATAAAATCTTAATTCAATCTCTCTCCTTTCTCTCCATCTTCCAATCGATTCATTGATAAAGATGCTTCTCAAAACAGTATTTAAGCAAAAACGTGTATTGGATATTCCGTAATGAAATCAAAAAAGATATCATAACAAGAAGAAAATATTTTCATTAAAAAATGATTAATAACATCAATCTTGGAATTTATATAATATTTATTTTTCTCTTGAATATTGTTCTCATATTAACATATGTACGAGTTTCTGATAAGTATTAATATAAATCCATAGTTTAAAAATTAAAACTACTGTTATATATTATTTCGTTGCGATAGTCGCTCGAAAAGTTCAATCGATTGTTTGACTTCATTATGATTCGGTGGCAATTTTTTCCAACGAATATTTAGTGCTCTTTGAGCATAGTCAAAAGCTTTTGCATATTCGCTATCCTGTTCAGCATATAAGATACTTAGTTGATAACATGTCCGAGCTACAGCTGGATGATCATTGGTTAATAATGATTCACGCATTCGTAGCGCATTTTTGAAAGAATCAAGAGCTTGATCACGATTGCCTATTGAACGCTGCACAAGACCCATTGTATGATATGTCTGTGCTTCAGCTGGATAATCAGTTGGCATTTTTCTTTTAAAAAACAAAAATGCACTCTTGAGTAAGGTAAGTGCACGTTCGTATTCTTTTTTCTGCCAGTATAAATAGGCAAGTCGGTTAGAATGGAATACCATTTCGATATGATCATCGGGCAAACAGTTACGATGAATGGCAATTGCTTTTTCTTCTAAATATAATGCTCGTGTTGAATGATTCATTTCAGAATAAACCGTACTGAGACCACTTAATGTGCGACCATAATCGAAGGCTGATTGTGGCAATTTACGTCGTTGAAATAGTTGAGCATATTCAAAATATGTTTTTGCTTGTTGATATTTGCCCATACAACGATAGACGCGTCCCAAATGATAGTGGATATTAGGACGATTATCATCATCAATCATAGTCTTAGAATGTAATAATTGATGAAAGTAACTTGCAGCCTCAGTATAATTACTGTATATTTCAGTCAAAAAATGGCCACACATGAGTATAGCATTGACATCATCTAGACGTTTGCGAATGAACATATTATAATCTCGACTTAGTGGAGCTATTTCAGATGATGAACGTATATGAATACGCCACAAATAATGTTCGATATCATAATTAGTGTCAGTAATAATGAAAGTAGTACCTAAATTGAATATGACCTCTTTCTCATATGGCATAGCACTTTGACTAGACACATCAACTGCAATAGTATCAGGTGAGTGTGTCAAATCAACATCGATTTCGAACAGAACAAATTGTCGTTGACTCTCACGACTTCGGCTAGGTGATAAACCCGTAACTGGATCGATACTAATAAACTGTTGAGCAACACTCAAATCTCGTGATGAAGAAAGAAATCCATTTGCAGCAACCAATGTACCAACTTGTAGCTGTTCCACTTCATCTCGACTAAGTTTTGATCCTCGATAGACACGAAATCTTGTGCAAGATGATGCACTTGTAGCTGCTATTTCTTCTAACCGTGTACATAAATCAACAATAAAAAAACGAAAAGTGTACACAGCACGGATATCTTCAGTACGTAGTGCCTTATTAATAAGACGAAAAAGAAAGCAGGGTTTTGTATACCAATAAATAGCATCATCCGCTCGATAGTTGCGTTCAAATTCGTCAATTATAGCCAATTCATGAGAATTACGACGATAATATGCACGACATTCGTTAAGCATTTCTTGTTTAGCTTCGAAGGAATGATGAGGCATTGCCTTAAGAATAACTATAGAAAAGCAGAAAAAAGAAATGAATATTATTCTTCTCCTTAAAAAAGCCAAAATTTATTTTTTCACTCTATTCATATGACTCTTCCAAACTACTCAGAATTTGTTTTACCAATCTCGTATTTTTCTTGATTTATCAATTTTTGGAAAAATTCGAAACTGACAAGTCTCTTTTTTATATATTATATGTTCCATCTAACTTGGCATTCCAATTTAAGTATTTTCAATTTTTTTTTACCTACTTTGTTAATTTTCAGTATAATAGAATGATATTCTATACTTAGTCGAATAAATAACCTGACCTCTGTAGGATTGACTCCAAACGAATGCACCAAGTTCATGACGAACATTTCTTAATGCTTTTTCTTGTTGATTATATACAGCAAATAATCCATCATCGAAATCTTCAGCTTCATCCATCAATTGTTGTAATCGAACAATTAATGATTGATAATTTTCAAACGCATGAATTTCTTTGGTAGTATTATCCCGAGTATTTATTGATAAATTAATATTAATATTATCATCTTTTTCGTTGGTAAGAGATATAATAATAATCATTTGTGTTTGTCGATATTGATATAATCGACACATATCATCAGTTGTTATAAATGTTTCTTTACTATGATTAATAACTATAATAAAGATGATAGTTTCATAAGATCGTGCTCGCTTTAAATATTTTATACATTTTGATATGTTTGTATAATGCACAATGAAATAATTGTTGAAAATGCGTAAATTTTCAAATGTTTCGTCAATTTTCTTAAATAATGATGATGATAAATAAGAATTTTCAAGCCAAATAAAAGTAATCCCATTGCGTATAAATGGTAAACGACGTAATGGAAGATTAAAAATTCTTTGACCATCAAATTGAGACATGAATATTGTTTATCAATGGTATATTACAAGCCATTACTAAAAAAGTGCAATCATTAATTGTTTTCAATTAACTAAATATGAATGAGTGACAATTTTTTAATACAATAATCTTGAGGGAAGGGAAACAGAACGCTAGAGAGCAGGAGAGAAGAATAGTTTAATACTTGAATTCAACTTTCAAGTTTGACACTACTAAATGTACTGACATGTGTGTAACTAAAAATCTAAAAATAGTACGGCTGCATTTATATTTTCGATTATACTGAATGAATGGCGTCGTTACTTTGGGAATTTGCCAGCTATATACAGCTGCAATACAGCACGAGTTATATGCGATAAGGAAAAAAGGTAATAATGTAATTTTAGTTGTGTTTTGATTTCGATCACATGATATTTACTTTTTTATTTTTCATCTGTATCGAATGTCGGCCGGTCTATCTAATGTAATAAAAAAAAGTAGATAGTATACTGACACGAGTTAATTGCTTTTGAAAGTGTCCTTATCTGTCTATTTATCAATCAGGGTGTGACTGGATAGAAGGTGTATTATCCCTTAAGGTAAAGTTTTCTATGGATTTCTATGGAATTGACATCGAATGGACTCGATAATGATTGGGCCACGATTCTTTCAATATCAACAGATTTACGTGTGATAAAATGTCAGACGTCGAATAATACGGAAATAAGAAAAGATAAAAATAAAATCTTCTGTTCGTTTTTATTTTTTTGTTGTTCCACATTATGATTAATATGCGATGAAAATAAATGAAAGGCCGCCGTCGACCAGCTGTTATAAAAACACATTTTTTTTCATCACATGATAAAATATTGAAGCACATGATTTTTCATTCTTTTGATACCTTGTAAGTCTGCTAATCGTTTCGTCAATATTGTTATTTTTTTATCTTTAAATGAAAGGAATGAAAATCATGTGACGTGTAAAATGTATATACATTTATCTCTTTAATCGAATAGTTGAATACTTGAATTCAAGTTTCAAATATTACATATCTGAAGATGAAAAGGCGGAGAATGTAAACAAAGTTATTCGAAATTGAACTAGTCAAAATGAAATGATGTTTATATTCAAATAGAAAGAAAATTAAAAAATCTTTCCTCTCAATTTATAGTCATTGAAATCTAGAAATTATATAATTTGTTTTATAGTGAGAAAAAAAGTCATTTTCTGTGTTATTTATTTATTTTTTAATTAAAACTGAAAGAAATAAATGATGGATGTGCTGTGAGATTTCATTGGTAGAAAAAAGAAGAGATATTCTATTAAACTAGTTGTGTTTGAAAGACTTCTTCAACTTTTATTATAGATATTCTTCTCGCATTCATATCTACAATATTGTCGTCAGTCCTTTTGTTGAATTACCAACCGTAAAATAATATTTTTTGGAATTGATTTATTTAACGTTAGAATGAACATTCATTTTTCTTTTCATTTTACTTTTGCAAAAAAAAAGTTTTTTAATTATATTGAAGTTTGTTTAACATTTTAATAGTTTCTCATTTCAGTAGCTAATACTTTATTTTTATTCAATATAACGGTTGGTATGTTTTATTTGGGTCCTATTTAAATGATCAGTAGATATATGTTTTTTGCGCAGTAAATAATTTTTTTTTGATAAGTTCTTTCTTTATCCTTGACGTGTTTTTTCTCGAATTTTAATATCTGTCATCGCATGGTGGGTGAGAGTGTGAAGGTAGAACAAAAATTGCAATTATGTAATAGGACAGCATGTAATATCTGATTATAAAAGAAGCATTGATGAAGGGAACAATTGAGAATGTTCTCTCCTAAGTAGAAAAACGATCGATACAAGATATTATGAATCTAGTTCTTTGTTAAACTAATCAACATATATGTGATAATCAATGGATGTTACGGAATGGTGAAGACTGATAAAAATACGATGATTCACTGACCAAACATAAATAATTACTGATAAGTTCATTATTTTACTGACAATTGAATTTTTTAATGATTGAGAAATTTTGATATTTTCTAGTAATGAAATTTAAGGTATTATTAAGGATAAAATTGACATAAATTCTTTAGAGATGGTTAATATTTTTGTCAAGTTTATGTTACTCTTTATTTTGCTTCTTCTTTTGACATAGCTATCGACTAAGATAGTTTTAGGTTAGAAGAAACAGATTTGATTCAGAGTCGTAGCTAACTATCTTTGAGTGAGATAAATAAATCGGAATACAAGTAATTTAAAATAATTTTGTAGAACGTTTTTTTTAGAAATGATCTTCTTCAATATCTAATTTTGTTGCATGTTTGTTTCCGATAAGAATTTGCAGTATTAAGTGACGCAAATATAGTGTTCATGAGAAAAATAGATTAATGTGTTGGATTAGTTTGAAACAATTCTTACGCACATATAATACGTTTGCCGAACGTGAAGGTAATGATATTAACGAGTATCATATTCGAACACAAATTTTGTCTACTCGAATTTATCTTCTCGTTCTATTTGCATCTCTTCTGGCAATAATTCTTACAAAATCAATTGCTTTTCGTACGACACATCTTATTACTCTCGAACAGCCATCACTTCAACAATTCAATGCATTAAACGATCCTCATTGTTCATGCTCAAATATTGCAGTTCCATATTCTGTATTTATCTCAACTGTACCTCAGCTTCATTCGATTTGTTCGAGTGACTTTGTCACAAGTCAATGGATTGAGTTTTTGAATGGGAAAGACAATGATACGTACTATTGGCCTTTTGATTTTCGTGCATCTGCAAGCTCACAATTTCAAGCTCTCGCTTCTTTTTGTACACTTTCTCAAGCATTAGTTGAGAAAAATCTTGCACAGTTTCTTACTACTCAGCTCATAAGTATACAAGTCATTTCGTCATCGGCTCTTCAAGTTCAAGTAGAAGCAGCCATCAATGACTTCAAATCGAATACTTTAAATCTATTCAATCGGCAAAGATATCTGATCGAAGAGATTATTGTGAGCAATCAACTTCTCTCTGCTCAAGAAACAAATTTTATTGCTTTATACTTCAATGATACGGAAGAAGATATTCCTTATGCTATACCGACCAGACTCATTTACCAGGAGACAAATACTTCTTCAGTTTGTTCCTGTCGCAGTGGTTATTGTCAAACTCTATCGGGCTTCTACGATCCTATAGATGCTTCTACATTCGCTCCAGACACTATATATCTCGATCCATATCAGATTAATTTGCAAATGGTTATACCCGGATTTATTGCTGCATGTTATCCTGTTCAATCAATACTTCTTTCAACACTCGAATGTTTTTACGATCAATCGTGTGTAAATAATTTAACTTCATTCATACCTTTCGTATCCATCGGTCGTCCTACTTTTACGGCATTAAAACTACCAATTAACAGCAGTGTGAAGTTTACACCGAACAGGACAATTGAAACACTTGTTAATAATTTAATGCTTGAAACATGGACACCAATTAATACTTCACATGAAAATTATTATGTTTCATGTGCACCATCTTCTTGTACATATTCCATCTCTGAACGAAACAGTTTTTTCGATATTTTCACTACAGTTATTAGTTTGTATGGTGGTTTGACTGTTGTTCTACGTATCTTGATACCATGGATCGTCAAAAGATTTCGACAACGTAAACAGCAGCAACAACAACAACAACAACAACAACTTCCACGTTTGTCACTGGCAAACTATGGTAAATATCATTTTCTGAAAAATCAAACGAATTTCTCTAACAAGTAGCTAGAACTATTTTCTTAATCTGTGTTTTAGTTAAAATTCGTTTCCAAGCGTTGGTTATCAGCGGTAAACAATTCGTTATTAATCTCAACATCTTTCGCAAAGACTCAGACGATCCGAACGATCCTCAACTCGTTATTGATCAACGTTTATCAACACGTCTATTTCTTGTTACACTTGTGATTATCCTCTGTGTTCTAACAATCTATTCATATGCTTCACTAGAAATTCGACAAGAAACTCTTCTTTCTCCAACCGAGGGTCAAGTTAATGATCTTCGAAAAATCAATCTTATTTCTCTTACTTGTCCCTGTGTTAATACAACAGTACCATACAATATATTCATTTCACTTGAACCACACTATCATCAAATATGTTCAAGTATTTTTGTCGATACATCATGGATTGCACTTGTCATTATTCCTTCTCCGATTCTTGATACTATCTATAATTATTATTATTTTGATTTTCGAATTACAGCTGGAACTTTTTTTCAAACATTACAAACATTATGTAATTTTGGTAAGCAAACAATTAGTGATAGTCAGGATATTTTCTTGCAAACAAAATTGATAAGTACACAAATTATTGAACAATCAATATTTCAATTTAAAGTAAATTTATCAATTAATGATTGGAAAATGGCAACAGTGAATGCTTTTGTTCGTGATCAACAACTCATAAGTGTCATTATCCAAGGAAATCAAATTATGGCTGGTTATCTTTCAAACTATGATCTGGTTATACTAATAAGACTAAAGAATTTTTTGTCTTTATTCATTATTACTTTCTTTTTAGGATTCAACAATTGATGGTCGAGTAGTCCCATTTAGTAAACCAATTCCAATGTACGGTTATCTGAATAACGTGTATAATATAGTAAGGCTAATGATTTTTTCTTTTCATTAATATTTACTCAAATTCGGGAAAGATGGTAAAAAAAAGCCATGTATTTTAGACTAATGCAACATGTCTATGTGCTCTTGATCAAACATGTGCATGGCAATCATATATCGCAGATTTTGATAAGAATTGGGATCTCAATTATCTTTACATTATGCCTGGCATTTTCTCTGGGTGCTATCAAATCAATTCTGTACTTCAATCTACACTTGAATGTTTATATAGTAAAATGTGTATTAATACTATACAATTGTATTTCGCAAACACTACTGATGACTTCAAATTTCCTCCTTTAAATTCATCTTTGAATTCAGTCAATGAAACGGTAGTCATAAAACTATTCTTTTTTTTAATCTTTTCATAAATATATTATCTCTAGATTGAATCTATTACCAATCGATTGATGGTTGACCATTGGTTAATTAATATCAATTATTCTGCCTATTTTCAAGCATGTGCACCATCCTTTTGTACCTATGAATATATTCAACATCGTAATTCTATCTATTTGATCACGATAATTATTAGTATATTCGGTGGATTAACAAAAATATTACGGTTTATTATTCCTCTCATTGTCAAACTTTATCGAAGAATAAGAAGAGGTATGATAGAAAAGTGCACGTCCAAAATATACCTATGCATTTGTCTTTCGTGATAGGAGCTAATAATACAATACCAATCAGTTTCCGTGAAAGACTACGAAGATTTCTTATTTCACACAATCTCTTCTTCAGAATTAATTCTAATGAATTTCAATTACAAGTGCAACGTCAAATGACAAGATTCTATCTTATTATTCTTACAATAACTCTTATAATTGTTTTTCTTCTATCAATTCTACCATTGCGTATAAAGATAGTATCAGTTTCGTCACCTTCTCTTACCGACTATTATAAACTAAATCGTATCGAAAATCTTCAATGTTCTTGTTCACAATTAGCTATTCCATATTGGTCGTTTCTCTTTACGAAAATGCCTAAATTTCATCAAGTGTGTTCGTCGGATTTTGTTTCACAAAAATGGATTTCATTTTTGTTTTCAACAGATATTGATAAATATGTATATGATGCAACTGTTAATTATCATGTGACTGAATTTCCTCGAACAGATTTTCGATCAATTGGCAGTTATCAATTTCAACTTCTAGCAGGATTTTGTCAGTCAGTAAACACAACTATCACCACTGTATTAGAACAATTGGCAACCGATAATTTTGTTAATGCTCTTCTTCTCTCTGAACTTCAATTTGACAATCAAATAACTTCACTTTTTGATCAATTAAAGCAAACTACAGCTAGCATGTTTATCACTAGTCTTCGTTTAATTCGAGCATATATGCATAATAACGCTCTTTTCACTGTCTCAACAAGCAACTGGCAATTTGATCCCGGCAATAGAATACCTCTCTCTACTATACACACAAAACCCGTTCATTATGGTACACCTACAGTGAATTGTTCCTGTGCTCTTACTCCAACCTGTGTGCAACCAGCTACCATCAACGAAAACGGTATCCTTCCTGGTTGGATGGTTGGCTGTTTTCCACTGGAATCTCTTCTTCAATCAACTCTTGAAATTTTATACAATCAAACATGGATCGATTTCATTACAAACAGTAGTGATACTACATTTACAGCTTTGAAGATAGCGACTCGATATCCACCCGATAAAACAACAGTTGAATCAATATTATCTCAACTCATGATAGAACAATGGGAGACGCCAATAAACTTGACATCTTACGAGAATTATTATGCTCAATGCTCGCCATCATTATGTACATACGTGTACACTGGTCGACGAGATTTTCTGGATTGTATCACAAGTTTGATCGCATTCGCCGGAGGTTTATCAGTCAGCTTGAACATTATCATGCCACTGTTTATCAAACTTGTTGAAGTAATAAAGCAACGACGAATGCGTATTCGAATTGTTCACGGAACTTGACGAGAATATGGTATAAGATCATTAGACCATTACAATTTTAAGACAAAAGCAAATTTTGACAGTTAATACGACTTGCTTGTAACACTTTTTTCACTCTTTACGAGTACACGCATAAACTGTATAACTATCTATATTCTTCGTCAGAATTTCCAGACTCTAGGTCCATTCTAATGAAATCATCATCCAAAGTGCTCATTTCACTAAGTGAGCTAGCACTTTCTTCTGTTTCAAATTCTTTGGATGACATGAGAATAATTTCAAAATTTTGGTTACTTTTACATATAAAAGAATAGAGAGATGACTTGTCGATAGAAAATAATGAAAAGACAATTAAGTCCATTTATTATAAATAAATTCTCGGTACAAATCAATATTTCGAAGAAAACTGAATCTTGTCGAATATGTTAAATACTTTTACTGGCTGTACTTGTACTCGTCCCAGCTCTGTTATAAACCATTTTCACACTACTATATAGAAGCAATGCCTTGCAAAACCATATGTGCCACCTTTTCACCAACAGTATACCAGGCGGACATGCAATTTTCTGATTTGAAAATCGTCTCTTATAGCTCAGTAGTGATTATATATTACTTAGAAAATTATTCTTTGACAAGATAAAACATCAATGGGAAAGTTCAGCTAAAATTTTCAGAAAAATTATTTTCTCTCGCACATCAATGGACGCAATTTTACGTGCTGATTCAGAATATTGCGTTGATTTTTCTCTAAGATGCTATTTTAAGGGCAAAAAAGGAACATTAGGTGGGAATCATGGTTTTTTGGAGATTCAGTGTTCGGTCTATGGACACCGATGTGATACAACACAAATAGCATTTGTTTTTTTCAAAAATCTCATTTTAAGATAAGATAGACTAACCACAGATATATTCATTCCAATACTTAACTTTTGGGAAACATTACTACGTTTACAGTCAAACTGGCGTGTGATATATTAATGTGATTCCTTTTGAAATTACAATACAGCTATTCTAATTTCTCGTTGTGCCGCTCTAACATTATTGGAACTACTAGAAAACAAATCTTGAGAGAACACAAATAATTAGTGATTAATCTAATAATTCTTCTTCTGACATCATCGCGTCTCATTATTGCTTTGCTACCTGGATGTGTCAATGTGTCTAAAAATTCATGATTATATCTCCTTGCTAATTTTATTTCGTGTATTCCATTGCAAACGTCATAACATATGATAAAATTTTGTCTGTCAAATCGATAAATCACTCATACATTTGATCTCTTTTAGTCGAAAATAGTGTTTTACTTGTCTCTTGTTATTAGTGTACAAAGAATTTTTGATCAATATGCATTGATCGAATAAAGAATTAACGAAGCTTTTATCACAGATAGAACACTCAAATAACGAGACCTATGTTTTAGAAAAAAATCTTACACGGCATACTTTTTGAATTGTACGCTCGCATCAGATTTTGTCGATTTGGACAACAATTTTTTTTTTGAAATGTCTATGGTTATATCTCATTGATTGCGTTGAGCTTTGACGCAAATGTTACTTCCAGTTTTTTTTTTAGTAAAGCAATGTATACGATTCTGGCAAGCATCAATTTTTTGACTTTCAAAACCCTATAAATCTGGTTTGAAAGATCAAAAAAATCACTCAGGTAAAAAATCTATATATGTAAAACGCAAGAGTGAATGAGAAAAATCAGTTATAACAATATTGATGAACATGGCTGCGGGATCGTAGAATGAGAGAATATCTCCTGAGATTTTACTTTTATTTTCAGCACAAGAAATAAAGTGTTACAATAGAACGAATTAATATTGAGTACTGTTTGAAATTGGTAAGAAAAAGAAACACAAGAATCTCGTGTCGTTGTTGCACTACGATCCTAGAAGAAATAAGACTATCGCCATAGGTTTCAATCTCGAATTGTTAGTAATCATTTATTTTAATAATGAAAAATTTCTTTTCTCCTTCTAGATTAAATAACATTGGATAGAGAATATGACTTCGAAAAATACAAGAAAAGGAAATAATTCAAAGAATTTAAATTGTGTCTGCATTGGTCTTGAATATCTTAGATAATTTTTGATTAAGACTAATGAATATATTTTTAATTTTTCGTACAGATTGTCTGTAAATTTTGTAGCCATTATCATCATAGAATTTCCGAAGAATTTTTACAGCACATGTTCTCATTAAATTCTTATTGGATAAGCAAATGAAAGAATAGAGTTCTTCACCATTACAAATTGAGTGTGCATTTTCGATCAGTTGCAGTACGTCAATTGAATATTCATTAATTTCTGTGCTATATTTTTCAAAATCAGGATCTTCAGCAGCTGGCTTGACGAGGGGATCGTCATCGACTAATGAACGATACGATAAACACCATTGATTTTCGTTGTCGAAAACGGTCGAATTAATGCATTTAGAATCAAAAAAGTCAGTGAAGTTAGTAATCATATCGCTATCCTTTAAGCCTAAACTAAAGATTGATATTGCTTGTGAACGATGATCATCTGAACAGCATTTATTTATGATATGGCAATAACCAAGAGGTCCCTTTTTCGAAAGTACATCAGGTTTTAAAGACCAGCATTTTTCAACTAATCCAGCCATTTGAATAGCGTCTCTATAAATTAATGCTTGTCGTTTAAGTATGAGTCCGTCGATAGAAATCGCGAAAATAATACAAAACAAACTGGCAAATAACCAATGCATTTTTTTTGACTGTTCCAAACAGATTTCAATCGTATATTTATCTTGTACTGGTTTTATAATGATGTTTAGTTTGAATTGATAAAAAAACGAAAGGTATTTATTAAGATAGTTTTTCCAACACTCAAAGGTTAATAAACAAACGAATCAATTATAGATAAAATAGAATATGGGGAAAATTATTGAGTTTCATCACTGTTTGATAAGAGTGATAGCATTTAGTATCAGATTTCGCAATTCAATTCAAAGGTATCGTTTTATCCCTGGATTGTCATACAGAGTGTTTGTTGAAAGCCAGTAACGAACTCGTCCAAAAATCATATATCCCTGAAATATTCAAATACCTACCTGAAAGTATGAATTGCCTCGGCTTTAGAAGCCAAAAAATATCTCTTTTCCATGATGGTTTCGTTTGAAATAATTTCTGGTTGCATGTCTTTCTCAAGCTGAACTAAATTCCAAAAGCTTTATATGAAATGTTTTTTTTTCTTCGGTTTCTAACACACTTTCTAACACCGGTAAAAAAAAGTAAGAATTTTATATGAAATCGTAGTTTCAAAAAAAAATGTTTGACTCTTTTGGCTTTTTTTGATGATGATGCGAAAGACAGCAGTTTATCAATTCATTCGTGTTATTTCTTTTTATTATTTATTGATAATTTTTTAACGTTGTTATTTGCAGTTGATAAAGAAATACGAGAGAAATTGATGTTTTTTATTAATAAACAAGTAGAAATAACTACTGGTAATCAGATTTCTACATTGCTTTACTCATGTCACACACTGTATGCGTGCTTATTCTCTTTCTGTTAATTCCCTCGATTGTACTGAGGGTCGTATGAAACAAAATAATTTGTGTCAGGATCAAAGGTCAAAACCATCCTCTTAGAAAGCCTGAAAACCTACACTATAGGAATGTCCATAGGTTTTCAAGTACTATGCTATAGGTTACCCTTAAGTCCTCAACTGTTATTATATAGGGGTGCCCATTGTATGGATAAGATAAATGATGGTAATCGTTAAATTTTAGATGGAAGGAGACCACTGGTGTTGGGATTAGCATGGTTCTTGTGAGGCAGACAAAGGAATGAACACTATGAGAGTGATAGTTAGGAATCAAAGTTTAATTTGTGGGAATGAAGGAAAAGATGATAGTGGATATATTCATATTGGAAGAGTATGATTATGGGAGAGGCCAAGATAATCATGAGAGATATCAGATAAAATGCATAAAGATGAAGGTCTGATGGTGAAGGTGAGATAATTGAGTGTGAATGATACGAATCAGTGGAAAAGGTGATAGTGAATGGATCGCGGATGAATGTGTAAGTTGCTAAACTAGATTTGAAGTAAAAGTGGAGATGATATAGTTGATGATAATAGTGAAGCAGATTTTGCTAGCGAAAAGATGGCTGTAATATCTGTGAAAAGCTTAGGAGTAGAATTGCTAGTAACTAAATGATTAGGTTGGAGGGTTGGAAAAGTACGTAACTAGAAGATCAAAAATTCGAGAAGAAAGTTAGAAACTGCAAGATCGAATTGATTTTTCGACAAGTACTTCCCTTATCAGAGGAGGGTGAAGAATTCGATTTCTGGCGTTTTTTTCGAAAATTGGCAAGAATTTATTCTTATTCTATATTTCGTCCCGTTTCATGATTGAGTCAAGCAAGACCGGACACCCCGACGCGTTACTTGTATTTAGTTCGATTAGTTTCTGAAACTAACGTGCTCTCTTATAAATAAAAGGTGTCATAAGGAATCTTTTCTCGATAGCATTTGATCAACCTTTGTTAAGTTCCAGCTAAAGATCTAGAACTGAAATGGTTTTTGCTGGAAGTGCCAAACCGAAAAGAGTCTTATAGTGTTTTCTTTGGAACTGGAAAAAGATTCGGAAAATAATACTCAAATCTAGAGATATAAAAAGTTCTGGAGTTCTCCTTAAATGCTTTATGATTCTCTATAATGTCTTATATTTAGAGTACTCTACAAAATCAGATCTTTCTTTTAGTTTGATTTGATCGGAAGACTGGTTTATCTGTCGTCAGCAAAACAAAAATTGGTGAAAGTGGATTTTTTAAATTTTTTTAGGATCAGCGCAGTTTCAACTGATTAGTTCGTTGTGGTTTTGGAGTTCTTCTTTCGTCTCTCTCATTATTTTTGCTAGTAAAAAGTTACAGGAATCAGTTTGTTGTTGACATTCGTATGCACATCTTCATCTATAGTCCCGATAAATCCAAACTGAAATGACTACTTGCTTAAAAAATATTTGCAACATGAAGAACTGTCAATTTTTTACCCACTTGGTGACTAAATAGTTTTTAATAAAGGCTGTATTCTGGAAGTTATGATAGTTGATAAGTAACGGTAGTGTTAATGTACTATTTAAGCCAGTAATAGATAGGACTCTAATCTCTGCTTTGCTCAGTGGACGAGGAACCATGGGTATTCCTATAGTATAGCAGTTGAAGACCCAAGATACCTCCATAGTGTAGTAGTTGAGGGCCTACGGATGCTTCCGTAGAATTGGTTAGTTTCCATAAATAATCTGTCCTAGACATAATTATAACTGGATTACTTAAATTTCTGAGGAATTTAGCTCTAAATCGAAAAGCTTAATACTTAAAATTAAGCGTTAAGTCTTTATTTAATGCTCAATTTTAACTAGGCATGCACCGAATCGGAACGTTCTGGTTCGGGTTCGGGTTCGGTCTGATACATTCGAACTCAGTACTGAGTTCATTCATTCTTGAGTTACTTTATAAAAGAGATAATGATAAGCCAAAAGTGGTTCCAGGTTGATTATGAAAGACCTACAAACAATGAAAACAGTGACCCAAAAACTACAGATCCATGGGCGTCCTAGAAAAATTTTTCCAATGCTCAAAAGTATCCGAAACCGAACATAGACCGTTCGGTCCCGAATCTCGAACCTGAGTTCCGATTTGGTATATGCCTAATTTTAAGTTAAGTCAAATGACGCAGCCCTAAACCTGACTGAGTGGGCGATTGCAGAATGAGAGAATATCTCTTGAGATTTTACTTTTGTTTTCAGCACAAAAATTAAAGTGCCACAGAATAGCGAATTAATATTGATTGATATTTGAAATTTGTAAGAAAAAAACACTTTTCAGATAAATAAATAATATAGACAGCAGAAATGTCTGTCACGACAAAAGATCTGTCGCACTGTAGTTGTAGAAGAAGGAAGACTTCGCGCCACCACCTTAAAAAACACAAGAATCTCGTGCCGTTGTTGTACTACGATCTTAGAAGAAACAAGACTATCGCCATAGGTTTCAATCTTGAATTGTTAATAATCATTTATTTCAATAATGAAAAATTTCTTTTCTCTTTCTAAATTGAATCATATTAGATAGAGAATATTACTTCGCAGAATATAAGAAAAGAAAATAGTTCAAAGAATTTAATTTGTATTTGTATTGGTCTTGAATATCTTAGATAATTTTTGATTAAGATTAATTAATATATTTTTTATTTTCCGTACAGATTGTTGATAAACTTTGTAGCCATTATCATCATAGAATTTCTGAAGAAGTTTTCTAGCACATGTTTTAATTAAATTCTTATTGGATAAGCATAGGAAAGAATAGAGCTCTTCACCAGCACAAGTTGACTGGGCATTTTGAAGAAGTTTCCAGCCATCTACTCCATATTCTTGAAATTCTGCGCGATATTTTTGTACATCGCTATCTTCAACGTTTGGGTCGCCATCCATGTCGTCTTCGGCCAATGAACGAAACGATGAACACCATTCATTTTCCTTATCGAAAACGGCCGAATTAATGCATTTAGTTTCAATAAATTCAGTCAAGTTGGTATCACTACTGTCAAACTTTAAGATTGAAGCAGCGATAGATATTGCTTGTGAACGATGTTCATCGGAACAACATTTATTTATGGCGTTACAAAAAACAAGAGGTCCTTTGCTCGAAAATTCATCAGGTTTTAAAGACCAAATGTTTTCAACTAATCCAGCCATTCGAATAGCATCTCTATAAATAAATGCTTGTCGTTGAAGTACATTTCCGTCGATAGAAATCACAAAAATAATACAAAACGAACTGGCAAATAACCAATGCATTTTTGTTGATTGTTCTAAACAGATTTCAATCGTATATTTATCTTGTACTGGTTTTATAATAACGTTTAGTATGAATTGATTCAAAAACGGAAGGTATTTATTAAGATATTTTTTCCCAACACTCAAAGTTCAATAAACAAACAAATCAATTAAAGATAAAATAGAATATGAAAGAAAATTATTGAGTTTCATTACTGTTTGATAAGAATGATGGCATTTAGTATTAGATTTCGCAATTCGATTCAAAGGTATTGTTTTATCCCTGGATTGTCATACAGAGTGTTTGTTGAAAGGCAGTACAAACTCAGAATTGCTCGAGAGTATAAATTATCTCGTTTTTAGAAGCCAAAAAATACCTCCTCCCAATGATGATTTCCTTTGAAAAAATGTCTGGTTACATGTCTTTCTCAAGCTGAACTAAATTCCAAAAGCTTTATATGAAATGTTTTTTTTCTTCGGTTTCTAACACACTTTCTAACACCGGGAAAAAAAAGTAAGAATTTGATCTGAAATCGTAGTTTGAAGAAATGTCTGAGTCTTTTGGCTTTTTTTGATGATGATATGAAAGACAACAGTTTATCAATTTATTCGTGTTATTTTGTTTAATTATTTATTGATCATATTTTAGCTTTGTTATTCGCAGTTGATAAAGAAATACGAGAGAAACTGATGTTTTTGATTAATGAAAAAGTAGTAGTAACTACTGGCAATCAAATTTCTACATTGGTTTACTCATGTCACACACTGTAAGTGTGCTTATTCTCTTTCTGTTAATTCCCTCGATTGTAGTGAGGGTTGTATGAAACAAAATAATTTGTGTCAGGATCAAGGGTAAAAAAAAACATCCTCTTAGAAAGCCTGAAAACGTACACTATAGGAATGTTCATAGGTTTTCAAGTGCTATACTATAGAACTACCCTTATTTATCTTGATGGAGAGAAAATGCCTCGAAATCTGATTGGTTGGAATTTTTTTGGTAACAGCCAATCAGATTAGAGTAAGTTGTAACTCGCTTATTTCACGGATAATTGTGAGAGATTCTATGATGACTTTTGTAGAGCATCCTTGATAATCCCAAACTAGCTCGAACAACACCATGCTGCGAACTGGAATGAGAGAGTTAATATTTCCTGTTATTTGATTTTGCTGTTACAGAAGAGTTTCGGACAATCAAATTTCGAGGCGTTTTTTCATCCATGAAGATAAGGATGGGGCATAAAGGTTGTTCGGACTAATCCAAGGTTCTCATAGATATGTTATAATTCGACTTGAACAACAGGATGTTTTACCAATAGAATAGTGGAAAAACAAAAGAGTGGAGACGCAGTTATAGAAACTTTGTTGAACCGTCAATATTGCCACTATTGTAATGTTCCTTCAATTGTTGAGGGGTCATATAAAAAACAATAGTTTTTAAATTTATTCGTGAGTTTATGTCAGGGTCAAAAGTCAAAGGTCAAAAAATAAGGGACTTCTTAAGGCCCTCCTCCCACCCTAATTTGACTTTTTGCTTTCGATCGTCCAATCTGGCTGAAATTTTTACAAGAGGTGTATCTCGGGTTAGGTACTTCACAGTAAAAATTTCAGCTCGAAATATGGAGCCTACCCACAAATACCTTGAGATTAAGGATCAAAAATGGGCTTCGGCGTTATTAAAATTTCTCTGCCATTTCAAATGTTAGAGAGCTCGAGTTGGTTTTAAAATGTAGGTCAGATTCGGGACTACGACTTGACGGAGTCGAATTCTTTTTTGTGCTGTACTATCTTTTTTTTCAAAGTTTACTTTATAAGGTATGATAAGAATAGGGCGTATATTGCAAAACAATTGAACCTCATGAAATATTAAAACTAGAATCGAAAATTTTGACTCTGTCAAGTTGTAGCGCTGAACATTCTCTTCATTTTAGCACCAACCCTAGCTTTCTAGCGTTTAAAATGGTGGAGAAATTTAAATAATACGAAAACGTAAAGATAAAAAATCATATTTTAAGAAAAACTCAAAAGAAGTTTTGAGTAATTTCACGTAGATTATCGATTAGAAAAAATTGAGTGGATACATTCAAAGACGTATGGCGTAAACTATTGTTTATTCTATATGATCTTGTCGTGATCGCCATGAAATCAAAAAGGACTGCATCTATAATCAGAATAAAGTCATCAGAATTTATATCGTATAGTTATATCACTTTAAAATTATCTGAACCAGATAAAAACATATTGAACTCCTCATAGATGGAAATAGTTTGTGAAAAGTTTATTAACTAGTGTCTTCGAAACTATGTAAAGAAAAAAATAAGAAAATCATAATTAATGTCCACTTCAGAGTTAATTGGCTGTGGGTATTTTTTGAATAACTTTTGATAGGAACGAGATAGGGACTTATGGTTTTCACCATTTGAAAAAGTGATATTTTTATCGAAATACCATACAAATCGTTACTTTTGAGTTATTTTATGAAAAAATGGATGTTGAATCGCATTGTAATGTCTAAAATATCTTATTGGTAGTAGTTAGGAATAAAACCTTTTCATAGTTTTTTTGTTGCTCTTCATTTGGCGGTTTTAATACACTGCTGAAAATCGATAAATTGAGATCACACTCATGAGGTATATGCTGTTTTTCTTGCAGTTATATGTAACACTATTAGAAACGTCGTTAGAAAAGTTTTTCTATATATATGGTTCGGTACATGTTCAGCTGCTCTTTCAAATGGTGAAAATCACAGGTCTCTATCTTGTTCCTATTAAAAGCTATTCAAAAAATATCTACGGCCATTTAACTCTGAAACGGACAATAGTTAGAAAATGATATCATAATGTCATAAAAACTGCGTATGAGTAATGTTAGATGAGTGCCGGTGAGGTAGGAAAAATTAATCATCGTCTCCAGGTTCATAATCACTACATGCGTCATCTTTGAACAGGTTCAATGCTTTTATGTGGGCCCATTCCATTGTGTCATTTCTATATTCGCAGAACGCGATACGTATCAAGTTATCGTACATAGTAATACATAATAGGTGTGTTGTTTACTGTCAAAAGTCAATAGAGAAGATGAGAAAACAAATTCGAAAATCAATTTTTCTCAAGAAAATGTTAGTTTGTAGAGTATGAGGTACCGGAAAAAATTATTTAACACCTTCACAACTCATCATAAAATCAATGAACTATAGTGCGTTTACTCTATTTGATACACTATTTTTTAAAAAAATCGAAGATTTTGACGAAAGTCGACTTTTTTAGGGTGGAGGAGAGCCTTAATGTTTGAAATTTGTAAAGAAAGAAAGTTTTCAGATAAATAAATAATACAGACAGCAGGAATGTCTGTCACGACAAAAGATCTGTCGCACTATGGTTGTAGAAGAAGGAAGACTTCACGCCGCCATCTTAGAAAACATAATTATCTCGTGCCATTGCTGCACTACAATCTTAGAAGAAACAAGACTATCACGATAGGTTTCAATCTCGAATTGTTAATAATCATTTATTTTAATAATGAAAAATTTCTTTTCTCTTTCTAAATTAGATCACATTAGATAGAGAATATTACTTCGGAGAATACAAGAAAAGGAAATAATTCAAAGAATTTAAATTGTGCTTGCATTGGACTTGAACATCTTAGATAATTTTTGATTAAGATTAATTAATATATTTTTAATTTTTCGTACAGATTGTCTATAAACTTTGAAGCCATTTTTATCGTAGAATTTCTGAAGAACTTTTACAGCACATGTTTTCATTAAATTCTTATTGGATAAGCATAGGTAAGAATAGAGTTCTTCACCAGTACAGGTTGAGTGTGCATTCTGTATGAGTTGCACTATGTCTAGTGTATATTCTTTAAATTCCGTGCGATATTTTTCTATGTCAAGGTCTTCAACATCTGGATTGACGAAGGAGTCGCCATCCAATAATGAATGAAACGATGAACACCATTGATTTTCGTTATCAAAAATGGCCGGATTAATGCATTTAGTATCAATAAATTCAGTGAAGTTAGTATCCATACCGTTAACCTCTATGATTGAAGAAAGGATTGATATTGCTTGTGAACGATGTTCATCTGGACAACATTTATTTATGACATTACAATAAACAAGAGGTCCCGTCTTCGAAACTCCATCAGGTTTTAAAGACCAGATGTTGTCAACTAATCCAGCCATTTGATTAGCATCTCTATAAATAATTGCTTGTCGTTGAAGTACATTTCCGTCGATAGAAATCACAAAAATAATACAAAACGAACTGGCCAATAGCCAATGCATTTTTGTTGATTGTTCTAAACAGATTTCAATCGTATATTTATCTTGTACTGGTTTTATAATAACGTTTAGTATGAATTGATTCAAAAACGGAAGGTATTTATTAAGATATTTTTTCCCAACACTCAAAGGTCAATAAACAAACAAATCAATTAAAGATAAAATAGAATATGAAAGAAAATTATTGAGTTTCGTTACTGTTTGATAAGAATGATGGCATTTAGTATTAGATTTCGCAATTCAATTCAAAGGTATTGTTTTATCTCTGGATTGTCATACAGAGTGTTTGTTGAAAGGCAGTACAAACTCGGAATTGCTCGAGAGTATGAATTATCTCGTTTTTAGAAGCCAAAATATACCTCCTCCCAATGATGATTTCCTTTGAAAAAATGTCTGGTTACATGTCTTTCTCAAGCTAAACCAAATTTGCAAAAGCTTTATATGAGACATTTTTTTTCCTTCGGCTTCTAGCACACTTTTAACACCGGAAAAAAAAGTAAGAATTTGATGTGAAATCGTAGTTTGAAAAAACGTTTGACTTTCCGTGGCTTTTTTTGATGATGATACGAATGACAGCAGTTGAGGGATGTCATAATATCCCAAGATTAGGTATCGAGATCTTTTCTAACTGTCAAAAATGTTTGTTTCACATTCATTTCTCCTTATTGTAAAGTTTCTAATTGTACTTGTCTTCCATTCATCTCATACTCATGGTGTTGATGTATTTGTTTGTTTCAATCATCTCTTTACAGAGTATCATTTCCATTAGCTTATCATTTTTTTTAATGTAGTATCGATTTTCTTAGTCTCGTTGAGCCCTACTCATAGTCAAAATAACTCGTAAATCCAAAATAGATTTACTGCGTCTACAATTATAAACAATGCGCTCCACTATTTATTCATGCAAAAAACACTTCAATGATAATTGGTTGATAAGATTGCCAATAGCAATTTGAGAACTTATGGTCAGACCTAAATTAATGTAACAGATCAAAACAAAGAAAAAAAGGTAGATTCTAGGATTCGCTTTTTTTCCTTTAGACCAAACTTCAGATTTGAGTTGTATCACAAGTTGTTGATTAGATATAAGACTTGAGAGACATATCTTTTGTTGACAAATTTTATTTTGTAATCATTATTTAATGCTTTCTAGAAGTTAATAAGAAACATATTCGAGACTAGTATTAATGTTTCTTATTTTAAAGATAGCGGGATTTACAGAAAAATATCAGACAATATATATCTTAATTTAGATCGAACTATTTTAAAAATATAAAATCAACACGAATCGAATTATCTTGTTCATTCTGATGTCTATGTTGTCTGATAAATAAATACATAAGAAAGAAAACTATAATAGTAAGTAAACCAAAAAATACACCACAACTAAGTAGAATAATAGCAAGTTGAATACTTGGTTTATCCCATTGAGCCACGGATGGTTGTCTAGTATCATACCAACATGAATATGATGAACCAATCTTAAATATTATAAAAAAAGAAGAATTTATCGAAAAATTTCTTATTTTTAAAATGAATTTTATTCATATTATTTCCTTACTTGATATTTATGTGCTTCAATGTCAGCACTCGCGACAGATTTATGTCGTTTCATTCCTTCCACCATTGCAGATTTGATTGTATAGTTTCCTTGACGTACTTTCCATGTTGTTACATAACAAGCATATTGCATAAAATATAATATACATTTATAAGGTTTCCAAGATCTGTGATCAACTAAACACACGGTTTTAGCATAGTTTAATAGTTTAGAATTTTCTTCTGCATAAAAGACACCACCCATAGTGAAAAAAACACTCATCAATGAAATAGATATGTAACCAAGTGATACAACAATAATTACTTTAAAATTTTTATTCTTGCATGCAGCCATTAAAAGATGATCAATGATGTTATTCTGATGAAACTGAAGTATTATCTATCTATTTATCTTTATTATATATTGGAGTAAGCACGTACGTCATCTAATGATAGACATTATTTTTATATTTGAATCATGACAATAAATGTTAGATAAATAATATTTACAATGAAGATCAATAAAACGGTTTCGAGATTTAATAATCTTTATAATTGATTCAGAAAAATATATCAACTGGTTAAAAAAAAATGGACTAAAAAACCTGCGATATAGTATAATCTGAAACTAATATTTTTAAAAATAGATTTTTCAACAAAAACAGCTAGAATTCATCATTCTCTGTCTCTTTCTTTTGTCCTATAGTTCGAAATCAAAAACAAAAAACCATCAATCTATTAATACATTTTCAAATAAACTTTAAAAAAAAACACGAAATTGAAATCGTCTCTTCATTTTATTCAAACATTTTTTCAATTGTTGTTATGTACGATGATTATTTGTTGATACTATTATCTATCATATATGATGATTCTTTGATAAACATTTACTTGTTAAAACTAGACGAAATGTCAATATTTATGGCATCAAGATGACATGATTTAATAAGTAAATTTACTTTTAACGTAGGCTATGTGTAACTATACAATACGTGCAGCGCTGACTTCAAAAATTGACGAATTATTTCCATTACGCAGTTTGCGCAGCAGGAATTAATAAAGGTTTTTCATGACACCATTATCTCTTTACAACACGATCCGACGTTATACATAATTACTTATGTTTATATCCAATGACTACTTCTGTGTTCACATTTTTGGAATTATTTAGTTTTGCTCGGTATTTTTAAAATTTATATGTTGACTATTCTGTGAATAATATTGTATTGTCTTTAAATGCTTGTAAAATTCTAATATACAGTAGTTTACAATAAGACTTCACATTAAAATAAAATATGCTATATATATATAGGAGGTAGTAAAAAAATCATTAATTTTTGCTCACCCAGGAAATATTATTAACCATTTTCCTCCCAATGTCCATCCCGGTGGACGCTAGTGCATTCACGACTGGATAAAATCAGAGTGAATGATCCAAAATGAACTTTATGCGAGTAGTAGAGAATTTCATGAGCTTTCGATTGGTAATAAAAGCAAATCGAAATCCTGCATTAGCAAAGACTCTGAACTTTTTTTTGTCTCGAGACTGAATTAATGTCCACTCTGGTGGACATTAGGGGGAGCGACATGAAAATGGTTGTTTTCTATAAACGACACTACTCATGTGTAGGCAAAGAAACGATTTTTTCGAATGTTGAATAGGGTTTTTGACAAACAAGAACATTAATCAGAGAATATCAGACGTTCAATTAGATTTCTTTCAACCTTTCGAGGCGGACAGTTCCTCTCTTTCAGGTGATAAAAGGAATAATCCAGCATTAATGATAACTTCAATCAAAACATTTCAAGCGTTCCAGTAGTATGAGTTATATTCTCTTCACTATATTTATCATAAAATCTGCATATTCCCTTCAATAACCTGGAGATGAAGCCTTACAACTTCAAAAAGAATAGAAATAACAATAAAACTCGTGAATAAACACGATTTTTTTGCTTGTAAATACAGGGTGTTCCATAAATAACCCGGCGATAAGAAATTTAAATCTCTTCATTGTGTCTCGAGCAAACGAGCTGATTTTTTTTGTCAATGATAGAGACTTATTCAAAGTTTATATCCATAAAGACATGCCTAGAGAGACTTTTTTGTTAAATATCAATATTGACCCCAACAAAAAAAAATTTACTTTTTTATAGATAAGAAAAAGAATAATATATTTAACAAAGGATCTCTCTAGGCATGTCTGTATGAATGTAAAATTTGAATAAGTCTCTATCATTGATAAAAAAATCAGCTCGTTTGCTTGAGCCACAATGAAGATATTTAAATTTCTTATCGCCGGGTTATTTGTGGAACACCCTATATTTACAAACAAAAATCTTATTGCGCTCGAGAATATCTAAGAAAATCTAATCAGTGGAGAGTAGACGCGCACAAAATCCTATGTTTTATCCCTGTTCCGGTTCTAGCTCTTAAGTGTATTTTAAGTTCGAATCGTGGCTACTCTCGCTCTTAAAGGATATGAATATTGACATTGATAAATTGATTAGAAGTGAAGGATTCTTTGTCTTTACACGTGTAAATCAAGAAGAGCTTGATGAAACTTATGAGGTCAACCAACTTTTTATCTTGGCCAAGCATTTATAAGGCCACATATTTGTCTTGATCAACTCCCGTCGCGTTTGGTCACGCCTCCAGTTTCGAAGCTTTCTAGTGCGGAAGCTCACATGAACAATCAATTCTTCAACAAAGTTGTAAGAAAACTTCGCTTTGACCGAAACAGAACACGCCAAAACATCCAATAGATCTAGAATGGCGCGTTCACAATTCCCATTAGTCGCGAGAATCAGAACGATATATTATACTTTGTACTACTGGAATCACATTGAATTCCAATTGGTTGCAAAGAAAGATTTGTGTGAGATAGACTTTTTAACAATTTATAAGGAGTCAATATCTATGATGAACAAATTTTGCATCTCATAGACTACTTATTCGAAAGTCTCGTCTCACACGAACTCCAGGAAACTAATTTTCTCAAAACTCGATTTGTATGTGGCATGGTTCATTCAGTAGGGTATCGAGCGCAATAGACTTCCAATGCAATAATATTCGTTTTTCCAAAGACTATATTCCTATCGATTTCGGACTAACCAATAAGATTTTGAGATGATTGGATCCTTAATTCCAACTCACCTGTTCTGACAGCTCTAGAATGACATTATTTCTTGAAAATGTAAGTTTGATTAGCTGATTTCTTAGCAGCTGAATTCCTATTGGCTTTCGCCAACCAACCAAATTTTGAGGCAAATGGACCGCAGATTCAAGTTGAGCAGCTTCGAAGATCTTCTCACTTTCCTGGGAGAGGGGGGCAGAGTGGTCAGGAGCAATTTCCAGTTGTCAAATCGTTTTTGAATCGGGACTATGTGCATTATGTAAGCTCTAGTGAACTATGAACGTGCTGAAAAGAGTTCGCGATTATAGCTTATTTCTCTAGGGATATTTAATTTTTATGGCTTTTTTTTTATCAAAAAGCCGTGGTCCCCTTCAGGCTTACGTTAAAAATCATTTTTCGAATTTCGACTTGAAACTTCGCTTCGAGAACGGTCTCAAGAAGACTAATTTATTCTAAAAGTTTTGGGTTAGTTATATCCCAAGTTACGAGTATAGGAAAAAAATAGTCCTTTCATATCACTTATAGCACAAAATATGAAACGCTCATATTTAAGGATAGGAGCCACTAACAGATTCGAAACTTTCAGAATAGACTAGTCTCACTATGATTTTTCAGATGAATCTAAGGAAACCATAGAATCGTGCTAAAAATCTATATTGGCTTTTATGTTTTAGACACCATATCTCAGCAAGTCCGGCTAAATCCTGAGGGTGGATTACATTGTTCGCTGATAGCTATTTTTCAGTATAGTGAGCGTATGTAATATACAGTAAATAGATAACACTGTATAACTATATAATAACTGATGAATAGAACTATGTCCTTAATTTAAAACATAACTTTTATTTATATGGCTGCATTAATGATATTCACCTATTCTACTGTATCGTAGTAACTTCAATGCTAGCTATAATATAGGCTCAGATTTCGAAAATCAATTTTGTTGCCTGGCTGTCCACTGTGGAGGGGGAGGCACTGATCCCGCTTTGACCTTCCTCTGGATGAAAGAATATACCATGCAAAGTTTGGTCACATTTGCTTGTATCGTGTGAAAATACGTGAAGAACTGACAGACAAACAAACATTCTTCTTTATACATATAGATTCACACCCAGCATGAGAAAAAGATATAGTAATAGTAGGATGTGATGTTTCGAAAACTCGAAGAAAGAAAATTCTCCAACATTCTTTAAATAATTGGTCAAAAATGCCATGTACTATAAGCTGGGTAAAATTTCACCCATCCACCCACAGGGTAGTGACTCACCATGACCTTTCCCTGAATGAAATAGTATACCTTGCAAAATTTCATCGCATTTGCTCGTATCGTGTCCAAACGCATAGCGAACAGGCAAACTGATATATATATACATAGTAGATTCGATAGTCGTATTTTACGAAAGGACCAACGGAAAAAACTGAAAATTTAACAACAAACTGTTCTCATTAAATCCTATCTCTATGCAAAGTTGTAAGTCAAAATTCGAAAATAAGCTTTTCTAATATTCTTGAGAGATTGTTTTTGATCATCGCTATTTCTCTGATGATCATCATTTGCAATCGACCAATGACAGTGGTGCGCCATTTTTGATCGGTTCTTACACTATTACTTTTTCTTCGTTCGAAAAGCAAGCTGCAGCGCACTTTTTGACTAAAAAACAAGTTGAAGTAATTGACATGTGCTCGCTTTATTTACGATGACTGCAATAATATAAACGTAAATAACTTTTATATCGGGCGAAAAGAAAAAAGGACAGAAGAATATAAAGAGAATAAATTTTTATTTACTCGATTAATGTAAAACATTTTCGTTCTTCCTTCGGAATAGTATAAATCAAGCTTCGGCTGCTTTTATACACTTTTGAAAAGCGAAACATATAACTCTTTCATAATACAAGGAAAGCATGACTGCTCCATCTACCAACGACAATCTTACACGTTTAACTGACGTTCAATTCGAACCTGGCAAATTCTTGTCTCCAATTGAAGGCTACCAGAAAGTACCGTTAGTCACACTTGAAGAAGCTATTCAGCCTCTTCTGTCTATTGTTCCTGATATTGATCGTAGAGCTTTTATTGCTCTTCAACGTTGCCAAAATCCAGCTGATAACTTAACTCCAGATGAATCTGCATCTATCTTTCTCTACACAATGGAATGGTCCAACTCAGTCTATTTACTTCTCAACAGGAGTCTAACAAAAGAAGATCGAAAGGATCTTGTACCATGGTTTTCTTACCTGAAACTTTTCTTAACAGGTCTCTTTAAACTACCATCAGTGAAATGCTCTGTGTGGCGTGGCGTTAAAGGTCTTGATTTAACTACTGAATATCTAAAAAATAAAAACACAGTTTGGTGGAGATTTAGCTCGTCAACCACAATGGTCGAAGTTTTAAAATCTAATCATTTTCTTGGGCAACATGGACTACGTACAATGTTCAATATCGAATGTCTCAATGGTAAAGTAATCAAGAATCATTCTAATTATGAACAGGAGAATGAAGTTCTCTTACTACCTGGTACACAATTTCAAGTAATCAGTCATTTAGATACAGGAAATGGTCTAAAGATTATACATATGAAAGAGGTGGAAAATCCACGATACTTGATGTTAGAACCACCATTTCCAATTGATAAACCTCAACCTACAACAAGTTCAGCTCATAGTGCATCTCCAACAACAGTTCCTTCAACTCCTGTTGTAAACGTTGCTCAACCTATTGTTACAGCAAGTCAGCCATCTAGAAATGATCATGACTCAATGCCACACTATACTCCAATTGCTTCATCCATTGACGAGATTGATCCGGATGAAACAGCACGTCAAATTAAAATTCGATTAGAACAACTGAAGAAAGGTAATATTTGGGAAGCATTCAAATGGGAAGCCTAAACTTTGTGTTAAAGTTTTTACAAGACATACAAATATTTTGATTTTGTCAGAAATAATTTCTAAAATAAACAAAAATTAAGATTCAACCAACATTAGATACTGATCGAAGAGACTAAAAGATTTCTATACTCGTTTCACTTTTGAAACCCTTTCTTTCAGCAAATGAAACTACGCATGTTGAACTTATGTCTCTAACTATAGTTTATATTTCATTTTCATTGATATTTTTTCAAATAGCATCCATTTTTTCTTGTACATTATAAAATTTCTAACGGTAATAAGAATACAAAAGAGATATCCCGATAAATAACATCAATCATGGAACTAGAAACAAAATTTCAGTATTGCATTAATGTTAAACTTTAAGTAGCGAAGCGGCGAATTTTAAAATATCCCAAAACTATGTATAAATACGTCACACCCCTTAGGATTTTAGGATATTATGAATTTTGTAAAACTTGTCAAGTTTCATAGGAATAATATTTCGAAAAAGCAAAAAACACGCACCTATATTTAGTCGAGGTATTTGTAAAAAAATAATTTCAGCCCTATTGGCCCAATCGTTTCGAAGGAAAAACGTACTTTCACTCAACACCTTGGAATAGTTTTTAGTTTTATAGCATAGCCAGAACACACCTAGACACACATTTAAAAATGAAAATCAAAAAAGGAAATTTTTAATTCGGGAAATCGGAGTAAGAGAAGCATTATTCAGGCCGAATTGTGTACTCCTATTTTGACTTAAATAAACTCGCCTTTCTTAGTTAACTATTTTAGAAGAATACATCCTATTACGGAATTAATTCCATCAATTCCGGAATCTCGAGTATTAGTTCTTCTCCAGAATTAGTTCCTGCAATATCCGAATTGTGTAGCGAAAATGAAACCATTGTACAGTAATGATATATAGAAATTTATAAATGGCATTGTAATTTCGAAATTGAACATAATTCCTATGAATTTCCAGGAATTTCGTCTTGTGTTAATTTAAACTAAGAAGTTTCTATTTCGGAATAGGATGACTACTCTGGCAATAGATTTAAAAATGAAAGAGAAATGGAATAGATTGATAAACTGAACGAACAATAAATTCTTTTTAATATTTCAACGTAATATTGACCATAATTTATTAACCAAAGACTATTTAACGATAAATTTTCTTTCAATTAATTTCTAAGGCATAAATTCATTAATATTTATAATCTAAGATATTAGTGATTCCCTATTTTGGATGACGCGCATTTCATACATATTCTCAGCTTATGTCGTTTGATATGGATGGATGTCGAACTGTTCAACATTACATAAGTAGTAAGTATTATTCGCATAATGAGATGGTTTATTTTATTGAATCATATGACTGCCGCAAATGGTCATAGTTCTAAACTAATCTGATCTTCATCATCTGCAAATCCTTCTAAAAGAAAAATATGAGAAACTAATGAACCATGCGATATAACTCATCGAAATCTGTTAATAAGCCCACTTCTTTTGTGAGAAAATCTCTTATAGTAATCACAAAACTGTATAATAAATATTTTTTGGTATTGTTTCGAAACTTGAGAATCGATAGCGACATTATTGGTATGGCGCCGGGTTCTTTTAAGTAACTTGTGTTTTCCAAGGGTCAATAATTTCTGACTGAAACCATCTGGAAAATGTCATGAATTCGATGCAATAATCCGGAGACCGCATCTGGGTGTTAGTTTTAACCGGTTAACATCAGTTTTGGACGAAACCGAAAAAGACCAGTCAATGAATCTCTTCATCGAAATACTGCTTCCATATCCCGCCCATTTTTTATGCTTTTCCATGGAATCTGGTCCGTACTTCACCACTTGGATCTAACAGTTTCTTCTTTCTTCTCTGACAGTTCATGTTCCATCGAAAGTTTCCTAGAAAGATACTTTGATAATGTGTACTTGTTTGCTGCTTTTGATAGATATTCATCACATTGTATCTCCAAAGTAATAAAATCGGCAATGAAGGAGCACAATTTTTAGTTAAAGCTCGGGAACAAAACTAAGTAATATAATCCATATCGCTCTATTGTTTAAAGTAGCAGCTGTTATCATGTGTAGGCTTAATGTTGACAGCGTTTATCGTCGAATGAGAATTTGTATTGCACAATTATTTACATTATTTAAAATGCTAAAAATTGATACATTGATTTTTATTTTGTATGTCGGTGCTTCCTTGAACTTATACTTAAGAAGTAATAGAAAAGAATATCAAATGTCATGATTTGATCTAGAACATTTCTTAAGTAATCAGAACATGTAACTGATCTACCTGATAAGTAGTCGCTTATGCTAATATGCTAAAAGACGACTAATAAATAAATTCTCTACTAACTTTAATCAAAATACATGATCTTACTTAGACTTAAGATAGTTCACAGACTAACATTGCAAGGAGCTGCTCAAACGAAGGAATCTATGCCAACAATTCTTTGATACGAACTTCGTAGGTAATCGTTCCTATATTTATATTTTTCTTTTTTCACATATACCTTTTCATATGTATTATGGGTGATGTACCATCATATATATAGGCCGTGATCTTTTCTCAATAAACACACGTCTGATGCACAGTTACATTTATCTCCTCTCATCATCCATTCGATGATCTAGAATTAGTCACAGTTATTAATGGTTGTAAATGTTGCGAATAGACTTCACTTAGAAGATGCAACTAGTTTTTATTTAAATGAAATAAAACCTAAAAAATTACCGAAGTATGAAATTCTTTGAAGTAACCAATTACGCAAAAATCCACGCCATAGTCTTTATATATATATAACATGCATCTGTTCTCATTTTTCGGTTTTTTATTAATATGTGTGCACATACAAAATTTTGTTTTTTGAAGATAAAGACATTTTATTTAATAAAGCAAAAATACCTATATTTACGAGTTACACAAAATTTTAAAAAAGTTCCAAGTTGTTATAGGCTTATTTCCTTATAAAGGGTAATAAACAACATAAAATTAGACAACAAAATGCTGGTAATGTCCATTTGATAATAATTGTTACGAGAGCACAATTAAAAACACTTTCTGCACAATATGTTTCTGGATGTATACGAGGATCATTGAACTGGACATACAACTTTGCCTTCGCAACCCATACTGTACCCTAGAAAATAAAAGCAATTAATATAAATTGAAAAAAAAAATTCACTGAATGACTTACAACTATTAGCCAAGGGAAGAAAAATATACCTAAGGGAATTGCAAGACATAGCACACATGTGTAAAAATTTATCTTAGATGTACGCATGTCTTTAATAGTTTTGTGATGCGAATAGAATTGAATAATACCTTCATATAATATCTATTGTTTTCAAAAGAAAAATGAGATGAATTTTCGAAAAAAAAATATTGCATCTATATATAAGTTCACTTACCATGAATAGGCACACAACAGTTAAGAATAAGGCTGTACTACCTGAGACGATAAGATAAATCGGAATACGATGATTAATAGGACAGTCATTGATATATATGATACCAACCATAAGTTCTGTTAGTGGGAGACCCAGAGTAATTGCTAGAGACGAAAGTTTTATTATAATATGACATGGAACGCACATTAATGCATATAGAAAAGATAGTGCCTCTTCGGTAGTTTTAGGAGTCGTGATAACCAAAAATTTAACCGTATTATTGCATGTTGGAATAGATAATGATGGAAAAATCAGAGAAGAACTGGAATTTGAAGTTATAATAGAGAGAGATCTATCGTCAGATGCTTTCAGTAAAGAATGTACCATAAGAGGAAAAGGTGGAGGTCTTGCTTGTTGCTTCTTTTTCTTTGTTATTTCGCCGTTTGCTGCTTCAGTTGACATAGCTGATGATAGATGTGATATATCAACAACATGTTTCTTGGATTGGTCCGTTTGCTCTATTGACATCTGCCTTTCAACTCTTTTAGTAATTAATAAACATCTTCGCTTATATCATATGCAATGCGTTCTTTTACCTATTCGTAACTAAAGTGAATTCATTCGAGTGTGACTAATGAGTGAGAACCAAGTGTGTTTTTTTTCATGAATAATGCACATTAATAACATTTTCTTAGTCATTCGTTAAAATATTTATTCTGATTCAATCTCACTGTACAAATAATGTGAAAATATTCAATAAATAGCAGTTCGAATACATAGAACAGAAATAAATTATACCATATTTGATGTTATCTGTTTATAATTGTTCATGAGAGTAGTCGTTCAGAAGAAGCCTGTCAAATCGAAGTGTGTTTGTTGAAACATCTTCAATTTCTGTCTTTTTCGGTATAAGAATAATGAGACTGCCTTACATACAGACCGGATCAAACTACCATTTGGTATAGAAATCTCTTTTTCAAGTTTCATGAGTAAAAACAAGAAAAAGAAAAATATCTTTCCTATCATGATATGACTATACCTTACGCGACAATATATGAATCAACTTCTGATCGTAAAGTATTTGATGACTTTGTTTCTGTCGGAAATTCTTCTTGAACAAGTAATCATATTTCCATTTTTTATTATTGATATTAGTTCAACATGATATATGAATTATTAACACGATTAGTATAAATAAAACTGAAAAACTTCGCAACACTTTACTTCATGATAACTGTAAAGGAATTTTATTCTTTATTTTCTGATCTATTTCAGATAACTCGTTTCGCCGCATTCACAATGGTACCTACAAACGAAATCATAAGATAAAGAACAAAAAATTTTTTTACATTAATCACGATGCTAGCGTATTAAGCGTGCCTCTATAAATACAGTTTAATTGTACGCATTAATAATATATCATTGGTTTCTGTTTAGAGGCTTCTGACATTATGAAAGAAGAGATTTCGTAAAAAAAAGCCACATGAATCAGTATTTTTTTTATTGAATTTGCAGTGAGAATAATTTATTCATTAATATTTCGTTTAGATAAATATTTAGGTGCATCCGTAAGTAATGTCGTTAATATCTTATTTTCTTTTATAGGATAATAGAGAAAATGAATTTCTATTTTTTTATACTATGTAATCCCTGTTCAACTGATATTATTATAATAAAATTTTGATAAGAACTGTTTTTATTGAAACTTAACTTCCGCATGGGGCAGATCGAACGACTATGCTTTATATTTCAATTTTCAATCAGCTAATTAGAAAACAAAATATACTACAAGATACAGCGTGAAAAGCTCAACAATCTACAAATTAAAATTTATTCCCTTTTCTGAAAGAAAAGGTTATAGAGCGTTTAAATACGCAGGCTAAAATGCTTAAAGTTTGTCTGTCCGACCAAGCCAATCAAAATTGAGTACCACTAAACTAATGAAGACTCACCAATAGTTCTAAGAAAAAATTCGATACATAGGTTTTTAGGGTCGGAGAATCGATTGATGATGTCAGTTTTTTAAAATGTTTTTGAGGTTCATTTTTTGTTACACAAAGAATGGGTTCTTTAAGAAAAATTTTTTTACATATAGTTTGACCAAAGGTAATCGGGGTCGAGGATTTAAATCGGTGGTACTTGTGGTTTTAGGTTGTGCTATCTGTGTTTTACAATGTTGTCATCTTCTTCGTAGTTTGCTCTTATGAGTAGTATTGAATGTCCAACTAACAAACTTCGAATTCGATTCTTTTTATATTTCAGATTTGCTGTGCAAAAAACTTGGATTTAAACATTAAACTAAAATAAAACTGGTGAATGATCTAAAATATATATATTAAAGAATTGTACTTCACGAAAAACGATTGTACAAATTAAACCATTTCTCAATTCACCATCAGTAGTGTAGAACTCGTTAAGGGTGCCTCCCCCCTCTTTTTTGACGATTTTTAGAGCTCGAAGACGGTAAGGCCGATTGGGCTGAAATTTTTACCACAGATAGAGCACCTAAAATAACGAGATACGTGTTCGGTAAAAAAATTTTTCTCGAAAATTTTTTCGACTTTTTTTCGAGAATTTTCGCTTTCTATAGGTCTTCAGTGCCACACCGTACGACCCCATCACACTTTGTCCGATTTGGCTGAAAATTTTTTTGGAAATACCTACGACTATATCTCAGAGGTAGTTTTGAGGTTTTCGAAAAATCTCACTTTCTTTTTTTTTATAAAAAAGATACCAAAAGGTTTTCTAGCTTTCCGAACCCTATAAAATCGGATGGGAGAGTCAGAAATGAAAACGCCCGATTCTACCTCTAGAGAATACTTCAAAGTATATATGATAAAAATTTCAGCTAGATCGGACGAAGTTAAAGGGAGGTTGTACGTGCGGCAATTCGGCTCTTTGCATAAAAAACTAGTTTTGAGAAAAACGTAAAATAAGTTTGGAGGCAATCTCAATTTTTTTCCAACATTTTTATGAACAACTTTTCATGTAGAATCTACTGAGCACATAAAAACAATTTTTTGAAAAATTTTTTTTTTGGCGACAGCTTTCCATGTATTTCCAATGGCAGTGGAGTGGAGGGTCAGATTGAGGTCGCTCAAACGACGATCAAAATATTAACAGATAATCTAACTGCAGCGCGTATAAAAAAAAAATTTTCCAAAAAGTTCGACAAAAAAAAAGAGGGGGGGGGGGTGTACCCTTAAACAACATTACATCTTATATTTCATAGTTGACTTTAGAGTGCAGACAGGTGACATCTGATGATCAATGCGTTACTCAGCTTCACGATTTGATAAAGTTATTTCTGCCCGATGACACATTCGGATCGACTAATGTAGTTTGTATGATTAGTTACAAGAAATTATATTTCAAAATGGAAGAGAATAATATTTTCAAGTTTTCATACACAAATTCCTACCGAGTGATAGTCTTTGACATAGATATAATAAATAAGATTTATTCCATGAAGAAGTAAATTAAAAGTATAATAATCATTTATATATGAATCACAGATAGCAAATATTTCTATAAAAGCATAATAGGTAAAGAATGGACGTTGGCTTTCTATCTTTCAAATGATTAAGACGACTGAAATGTAAAATAAATGATCTTATATAAACTATAGAGCTTTTGACACTGCATTTCATGATATGTTTTATTTTTTACTACAACGTATTACGTGAATTAAAATTGAAATGCTAAGCGTACTCATGTAATCTGCCCTACTGGGAAGTTAAGTTTCAATAAAAACAATTTTTATCAAAATTTTATTGTGATGATATCAATTGAACAGGGATCAAATAACATTAAAAAATAAGATACTCACGGCATCACTTTTTGATACACCTAAGTAGTGCTTGTTAACATAACGATGTAGAACCTTATCAGTCAATTATACCATCTTCGGAATATGTTATACGTGTAACTTTTCCTGTTTATAATATAAAAGAAAGAAAAAAATTGAAGAAGAATGTTTTCTGTGTGACTCATGAAAAAAATGAATCACGTGTATTTCATTTACATATGGTTGTGTAAAAAGATAGTAGACACTGTTATAAAACATTCCTTTTTCTTGGTTTTTTTATCCTTTTGTAGTATTTTATTGATGATGTTTGCAGTACAACAACCTCTTCAAATACTTGCTTTTGGTGCTTCTCTTACAGCTGGTTATTATAATTTTGGTCGAAATTATCATCCATATGCAAAGCATCTAGCACATTTGTTCGAATCATCCAATATTCCTGTTCAAATATATGTCCAAGGAGTGAGTGGTGAACGAGTTGTACCAAGCATGGTTCAAAGACTTCGTAGTCTACTGGAAAAAATTGCACTATGTGACTGGATTATTATCTTAGGTGGTACCAATGATTTGGGCTATGGATTATCGGCTGAAAAAATCTTTAAAGAAGGTCTACAACCGATGTATGAAATGTGCTTAAATCACACGTCATCAAAAACTAAATTAGCAGTAATGACTGTTATTGAAAATACACGTTATTCACCGACCGATGATGAAGATAAGGATCGACAAGAGTTGAATAGGATGATTCGAGATTATGTAGCTCAAGTTAATGATCAAAACAGAATTTGTCTTGTTGATATTGATAAAGGTATACCCTATCATGCTGTAAAACATAGAACCGACTTACAAAAAATATGGGATGATGTTATTCATTTGACACCAGCTGGTTACGATCATATGGCAACATTAATTTTTGATACAATTAAAAATAGAATATAATTAACATCTCTTCAATACTTTTATAATAAACTCGAATAGTTTCTCTTTTCCTGAAATAGTTGACGAAAGACGGACACTTTCTGTTTCTGTCAATGCAATTGAATTGGTTATACCAAGTCCAATACTAGTTGTGCATTGAACGAAAGCACAGAATCATAGATGATTTTTTTCTTTTCTTCTTCATTTATTAGCATAATAATGGTTGATTGCTCATTTCAATATATTCGTATTATCACAAATCTTTTTTAGTTGAATATTTTTGTTTTGAGTGATATAAGACAAACTAGGTGAATTTCGAGCAAAAATATAGGAACACATTCTATTCATATAGTTAGAACGAAAACTGAATGTTTGAAGGAGCAATAAAGCATAACGTTCAATGAAATACTTGAATGGTCTTTCTTTTACCGTCTTCTCGTTGATAGTAATACTGAAGATAAAATATACTGGACTATTGAGGAAGTTGAACCATGTCGTAAAACTCATCGGAAGACATTTACAAATTTCAATAGATCAACATATATAATCCTCAATGGATACGTCTAGTGATCTGCTTACCATCTTCATCCATAACACCACTAGCCTTGGCAATTGTCGCAGTTCAAGCAGAACGCCGAAGAGTTTTTTTGGTACTGAGTCAGATGCACCATGTTATGTTCATTTAATCTTATGCAAATGTATCTAATTGTCTTTCCCATATGTGTAAACCACTCACGAATCGCTGGTGATAGTCTTGAAATCAGAAGTACCTATGTTGAGGATTTGACCTTGATAGCTAGTCTACTGAATCCTCGGCAGAGCTCTGCAATGGTCAGTATGAATATGGCAGAGTTGCACTAAAGAATATGAACGCTGAACTTTCGTTCCGATTGTGATGATCGAAGGACTCAAGTCTCAATCGCTTTGGGGTGGAATGAAAATGATAAGTTTCCTGTTTATGTATTAATGAAAAGTGAAGCACCTTCAAGGTCATATAAATCATTAGAGCAAATCGCGTACACGCTGCTTGTTTTGCGTACTTTCTCTGGACTTTTTTCGCGGAAAAAAGCCATGTATTTGCTGTCACTTGCGCAGAGCGAGCAAATTTGATAAGAAATCGACGAATGATGCAGTTTTACAAAGTAGCTTTTTTCAAGTTGCAAAAGAAAACAGAACACAGTTAATATTCAAGTGAAGCAGTGTGTATTGACAACAATGTGGTGATGTGATCATTATTACTGCGAAGCCATACGGTCTGAGACATTGTTGTGCAGAATAATGGTTCAAAATATTAGTGAAAGATATGTGACAATGATGCCAATCGAATAGATTCAATGAAATATCGATCGTATTGTATGGTGAGCTTATAGAAGCTTCCCGAGATCGATTGTACTTAGTTGTCTTTGGTCTGATCTTTTTTTAATAGTTCTGAGACATAGTACTTCACGCTGAGCGGAGAAGTGCATAGAATGAGTTCTGTTCAATTTTTACAGTTGTTGCTTAATTTTCTAGTATAGTTTTCGGGAAATAATATTCGAAATACAAATGCTGAAAAAACTGATTCAATTAATACATAGTTATCTAGTAGATAAGTTCTTATACAAAGAATTTCTTATTTTTCTGTTGTATTTGGTCTTTTATTTTATCCAGTTTGCATTGTCATGGTGTCAATTGAAAATGATTGCATGCTGTGCTCTACTATATCTACATAGATGATGTACCATTCACTCACAATACTTCATTATGAAACAATCATGCATACTCACATTCTACTCGATTGCCTTTATTCCATGTGAATTTACTATTCTTATTTATTTGGAGGACGACGTAATTTAACATGGCTTTTTCTTTGCGTTCGCTTCACGTAGAAATGAAATACATTCTAATTGACTTATCACTGTACATATTTCGCATATTCACCAGTCGATATATCTTCAGTTTTGACTGGAACAGGAAACATTTTTCTCAGATACTTTCTGCATTAGGAAAAAACTGTAGATTAATAAACCCTTAAAGGGTTTGTAAAAGTACAGCGTTTAGCAAACCCTTTTCATTAATTGTTTTAGATGGGTAATTGAAGTTCATGAACTCATTGATAAAGCCTAATAAAAGGTTTATGGAAGGGTTTAGGGAGTTTTCGTAAACGGTAAAATAGGGTATTTTGTGCATTGCACTTTCATAAACCCTTTAAGAGTTTAGTATTCTACGGTTTTTTCCAGTGTAGGGTTTAGCAGGGCCTACTCTTATTTAGAATAGATAAATAAAATATTGCTGTAGCATTTGACTATAACTAATTCTTTATTTTTTTTTTCAATAATAATGTTTGCTGTCCGTTGTGAATGTTAAATTGATCAGAAAAATGTAGGAATGCTCCATTCATTAATTTTATATTCATATCTGCGAATTATTTTATGAGCAATACATCATCTGATGCTAGGGTTTGGCTTCCTATCCGTAGATCAGCTTGGATACACTAACTAAAATTGATTTACATTGAAATGACAGGTGTTTCACAAGTTGCGAAACGATTCCTAGATAGCTGCTAACTGTGAATTTATTCATGATTATCATGGTTAGATCTTATGAACAAGAGCTTCTGTTCAACTCGGTTCACAAATATTGTGGTTTGATTCGGTTTGTTTCTCGAAAAATGCGAACTATGTCTATCTCCGGTGGATGTCGAAATATACGATGATTCTGCAAGTCCATTGCGGATTTATTCAATAAACTTACAGAGCAATTTAAGCTAGCAGTTAAATCAATGATAAAACAAAAGTAATTGATAATAAAATGGGAAAATCTGAAATAAAAAAACGATAACCCGATCAATCGGCACAGTATTAAATAGAATAAGTCATGGCAATCAAAGAAAAATCGAAGTTTATATTCAGAATGGATGGATAAAAGGCACACTGGTCGTGAGACAATTGACTAACATTGAAGAGAAATTACGATTTACTAGAAATTCTCCATCTAAGAACTACCATGTTGCTTTAATAAATCGCAGAAAAGAAATACAAGGCTTTTACATTTCAGTCTATTAACGACTGCGCTGAAAAGTTGTTTATTTACGAACTATTCGGCTGAGGTTTGACTTCTCGCAGAAAATGACTATATTCACAAGAAAATAATTCATAATAAGAATATCGAATATAGCAGAGATGGAATCGGTTTGTGTCTTTTTCGAATCGAACCGAAAAAAATCTCAAATTGAACGAAACCGAGTCAAATCTTATAACAAAATAACGAATATACAGAGGATTCTATAAGCCATGACAATTGTATAAATCAGTTGAATCAAACTTGAAAGTTGAATTCAAGTATTCAACTAATCTTCTCACCCTCAGAATTTCGCCTTCACCGTCACCTAGTCCTCCGCCACACAAGGGTTCCGTCCTCACCTAGCCCTATTTCCCACAAAATTCCGTCCTCATTCTCACTTGGCTTTCAAGAGTTCTACCCTCGCCCGCATCTGGCCCCTCCATCATTAAAGTCGAATAGTTGAATACTTGAATTTAAGTTTCAAATATTACATATATGTTTTCTGAATGGGCAATAATTTCAACTCAATTTTTGGGTTGGAATTGATTAGACTTGAAGTTCGAATTGACTAGAGTTAGCATAAGATTGAAACTGGTATTGGTTGGAGTTATTTACGAAAAGATCGAAATTGGATTTTTAGTTTATATAAATATGCACGAAATGAATAATTTCACAGTTTTTGTTCCCGACTAATTCTAGTCAATTTTGAGAATTATTGCATCTTCAACCAAATCGATCCTGCGCAGATTTTCAAAAAGTTCAACCCGAACTGAAATCCATTTCGTCTCTTTCGTTTCCGAACCTAACTAGTTCTATCTCTCTTTACTTTATACAGTGCCTTCTGTAGATTCTTCCTTATCCTCACTTCGAGAAGCATCTTGTGAAAAGAAACACCTTAATTTCATCTTCGAAAGCATCTCTCGAAAGTTATCCAACTCACCCATGTGCTTTGAAGTGTATCCACATAACAATTCCTGTCACTCTATTTTCAGAAAGCACCTTCTCTGAATTGTTTACATCGCGATAATTATGCGAACCTTCTTCCGAAAATTTCTACATTCACCCTCACCCTCACCCTCACAGCATTCGCCATTCACCCCTTACCCCACACCCATACTCTAAAGCACTTTTCAATATGCATCTAGTTGAATATTATGACATCTGTTTTTTGTTAATAAGGCTTCTGAAGATTTTATCACTTTCACAAGAATTTATATCGAGAATTGCGTCATTATGATAAGTCGTTATCTTGAACGGCTCTGCTGCGCGCCTCTTTATTTCCAACTTTAAACTTTTTATACGAAGAAATATAATATATGCATGTAAAACATACGCTTTTAGGATTGAAGAAAGGTAATCCTTTCACTGTTTTGATTAGAAGTGTAGTGAATTTCGCGGTGTTCTGTTTCTTGTAAGCAAGCAAAATATTTTTTTCGGTTTCTATGCAATAAACAGTGCCGACTTATAACGAATGCAATGAAAAAAAAGTATTGAAACCATAGTGCAAGTGAAAGAGGATACCTGCGTCGCAAATCATGTATATATATATATATATATATACGTTACATTACCGTTAGATATCATTAATCTTTGAAGAGTGTACAAGTGCATCATAGCAGTGTTTTGTAGTGTGGTGCATCAACGTGATACATAATATATTTTCTATCCATATTTGTGGATCCATGTCTTATTACAAGAAAGCAATAGTTATTTTACTTGATCCGCATATTCATCGATCTGAATATTGCCAGACATTCAAAGTTGCCTTTTCCACTATTTTGGATGCAGAATGGAGACGGACAACAAGCTTTTACAATATCAACATCGATGATCTGGTACAAAATGAATTTCATAGAAGCTTTTATTCACATAAAAGTTGTGCCATCGAAACAGAAGCATTTGACAAAGAAGTTAACTGTATTCAATATATAAAAAAAAACAAGAACAAAAAAATTTTCTTTATTATTTCGAATTCTATGGCTGAACGTTTTGTACCAAAAATTCTTGCAAATTATCCAAAGACATTACGGACATCTGCTGGTGATTCGTATGGTCCCATTTATGTGTTTTACGATAATAGTTCGAATCAACAACAATGGGCTTTGAACTATATACAGTATGTACAGTTTTTTGGCCATGGAATCAATCTTTTGAGTCAATTAGCTCAAGACATTGGAGTCTATTTTATCAATCTTGGACAGCAACAATATGATCATAAGGATCGTGTATCCATTCGTCAATCGCTCAGATACTTTCATTGGGCAAAAACTTTATTCAGACGAGCTAATGAAATTGGAACAGCTATGATATCTAATAAACGTGAACGAAATGTTGATAAGCAGATTAAAATGGCTGAAGCTCTACTTGATCAGTTATCAAATAATAATAATAATAATGACGATGATGATATTGACAAACGCATTATTTGTAGTCAACCTACCGACGATAACGATATAGAAATGCATGAAATGTATCAACAGAGTGATATCATTGGATCATCATCTCTTTGTGAAACTGAAATGCCAGACATCAAAACTAATCTTTCCTTGTCAGAGTCTACTGATTCCACTGATTTCATCAGTATAGGAGAGAAGCTACTGTCACAAACGAAAGATTTCAGTGATGATCAACAAAGCTGTTCAAATATTCGTATCTTTCTTGTACAACCTTTAATTTCAACAGAAAACTTTAGAAGTATACATTCGAAGCTAAGCCAACTCCTCGGCACATATTTAATCACTTTTCGAGAGGAAGACAATTATCGTAAACTAATGAATAAAAGTGACTCACAATGCATCGTTTTAATCTTGTCGACTAATGACAATGACAATATATTACTTGATAAGATATGTTCATTCTATCCTTCTGCATCAATCTATTTGCTACAACCAGAAACCTACACTGAAAATAAAAGACAAGAAGTTATTATGAAATATCATCAAGTACACGCCATGTTAAGTGATGCCGAAGAACTAGCCATTAAAATAACACTTGATGTTGCTTTGAAATGTAGAATAGTTGGAGATCGCTATGCTCGAAACAACGAAAAGAAATGCTCAACTCAAATGTATGATCAATGTATCCAATTGCTCAACCAGCTGAATACTTTGGCGCAGAGGAATTCGAATAATCACGAGTGATCATATATTATCCTGATTTCCTATCGTGTGACATTGTAAAAAAGCTTCGACCACGTATAAAATTCTCTTTTTTTATTGAGTAACTAGTTGTTTCAAAAACATAGTAACTCAAAATGAAAGTAAGCTAATAATGTTTATTGCTTTTTCCAGTGTATGAATTTTCAGGAGCAAAGGTGACTCTAAGGACATCATCACTTCTGCTAGTGCTGCTACTATGGTGGTGGTACTGTAGCAGCGGTACGACGGCTTTCCTGAGAAAAGTTTCTAAAATCCGTGATTTTGCACAGAATCTCTGCGGTCATACCGGACAGAGATAGAACTGGTACCAGTTAGTCTAACGGCAAACCACTCGTGACCGGTAGTCCGGTGAACTGGCGGTCTATTTATTTTTTTTCCTGTTTTTCTTGTATAAAATTGTTCAAACCCCAGATCGATTCCATCTATGATACCGGGTGTCCTAAAATGTTTGCACATATTTCGTTTTGCGTATATCTACGCATTGATAAGCGACAAAAGCTTGATTTTTTTTCAAATGATGCGCTGTCAAAAAGATTATTTCTTGTTATCTTCTACCACATGGTGCTATTTAGATTCTAAGGAAAATATAAATGAGAACTAAAAGATCTAAAATATCTTTACTATATTTTATGCAAGATGATTACTCTTCGAGATACTGTTCCTAATACTCTATTCATTAGTCCGCTAAACTTGGTTCTAACCGCAAAAAGAAAAAGTCAGCCACTGAATTCAAGCACTGGCTTCCTACTTTCGTGAGTTGATCGTTTTCAGAATTTTTTCCAGCCAGAATCGGTTGTTTCCTATCTACCTGACAAGGAATGATCCTCAACTGGCAAATCGTTTTGGGGTTCGAACTTTGTGCATAAGGTAGAACCTGGTGAGGTATGAAAAACCCCGAAAGGATAAGTGCTGCTAGGCCTTTTGTTCAGAGTTATAGGCAATTTACTGAAATTTTAGCTTATGCCATGGCATATATCAACAAGTCGAATGACGGTATTTTGACCTGAGATTTTACTTACAGATAGGTCTATCTGTGAGTAAGATATCCTGAAAATTTCAGCTCAAAACAATGTTTCCTTCCAGAGATATTAAAGTTTCGAAGAAACACTCACATTCCACGAAAAATGCTAGGCTTGTCTGTTTTTTTGGGACTTTAATATCTCTGGAAGGAAACATTGTTTTGAGCTGAAATTTTCAGGATATCTTACTCACAGATAGACCTATCTGTAAGTAAAATCTCAGGTCAAAATACCGTCATTCGACTTGTTGATATATGCCATGGCATAAGCTAAAATTTCAGTAAATTGCCTATAACTCTGAACAAAAGGCCTAGCAGCACTTATCCTTTCGGGGTTTTTCATACCTCACCAGGTTCTACCTTATGCACAAAGTTCGAACCCCAAAACGATTTGCCAGTTGAGGATCATTCCTCGTGAGTCCGCCTATATATACTTTGCACCATGGGCAAACGATGTTTGAATGCCTCACGACGTCAAAAGTTTTTAAATATTCGTGCTGTATAATAAAATATTTAAGCGTTCTGTACGTAGTTTCGTGAGGTATTGACAAGCATGTATTGAGATCAGAACTCTTGGCTTCGGCTTTCACGTTTTTACAACTTATCTCGTTGAGATTATTTTATAGCTATTGCGACAAATTTGTTAATTAAAGTGTACACGCTAAACCATACTATCGACAATTAACTGTATAACTCTCAGTTACTTGTTCAATATGCAATATTTTCTTTTGTGTTTCTTGGCAGCGATACTTTATTCATATCTTTTCTTATAAAATAATCAGCATCGTATTTCGTAAAAAAAAGAAATATACTATGAGAAAACAGCTCATTCTCATATTAGAAACCAGAAGTGCACGGGGCAGAGGATCTACGGAGCGGGTGAACGATGAAAAAATTTCTTATAGAAAGAGTGTGTTCATTTTTTTCGAAATCTCAACAAAGAAGTCCCTCTCGACTTGTGTAAACACTAAACAAGTGGTGTATTTGGTCAAAGAAGGTGAAATCTAAGCAACACTATCATCACTAAATCAATTTTGACATCATGAAAACGCAAAGTTATCAAAATTTATTAAGCTATATAATGTCATAACGGGGCGGAGCGGAGGTTCTTTTTAAACAATTCTCAGGGCTAGAGGTTAATGAGCCGGAGTGGAGGGGGGAATGTAAAAAACTGTGCCCGGTGCGCCTCTATTAGAAGCAACGTATTGCGATTGATGATGCATGAAGCAATACTGTATATGTGCGGTTAATTTGGAACCTTACTCGTAGGATCAAAGTGTTACTTTGAGAGAGCAAGCATCAAGCTAAAACATCTTAACCAAGTCTTTTTCATCTTTGTTTCTATGTTATCATACTTTGTATCGAATTGGTTATCAAGTAGAGATATGACATGAGTTTTGTTTCAGTCTAACACACGGTGGGAAATAATATTATACCAGGAGAATACTACTACAATTTTAAGTAGTAGACATAATGAACTTTATATGAAATAAAAGCTCGTTAAAAATGGGGTTTACTGATACTAACCAGTAAGCGTTATGAAACTTTTTTTAATATCGAACTTAAGAAACCTTCGAAAATTTGATACTATTTTTGCGGTAAAAAAGTAAAGTCTCAGTAATTCAGAAACAAAATAACATATTTTTCTTGGATATTCTTATTTAGTTTGATAGAATCCGTCGATTTCTATCTAGAAAAGCTGTATATATGAAAAAATTTTCAAGCAGAGTTCTTGGATTAAAAGTCACTAAAAGCTGTGTAAAGAATATATCAAAACTCTGCATTTTTTACACTTTTTAGAGGGGGAAGGATTTGTCCATGAGTATATATTGCGATAAGAGGCACAAAACATGATAGCTTACGCCAAAGAAGACAGAACTTAAAAACTGTTACCAAAAGTTTCTTAATAGTCTGGATATCAATCATGTCTAGTTGTAAAAGGCGTTTTATTGCAATAAATGATTACATCGACACTTGAGTCTTCCGACAGTATAGCCCCGCCTTGTCACCATTCACCATCAGCTGCATTTCTACACTCATACTCACCGTCACCTTGACTCTAACTCTCATTCTTGATCTTGTCTCGTGCTCACCCTCACTAAGCTCTCATCCTTAGGAATTATGCAGACTTTATTTCAAAATATATGAGGATTTATTAAAATATCTCAAAAAATAAATCTCAGTAGCTACTGCTCGCTCTTTATCATACTGAGCGATGTATACGAAGTTCATCACCGATTTTCATCAAAGTTACATATTGAAGAGCTCAAGTATCATATAACCCAACAAATGAAATAGTTTAACGTTTAACTTCCTCCTCACAATAAAATGCACATTTTTGTATGACAAATAAAAATTGAATTAAATGTATGTGAAGGTAAGCTGAGGTTTGATCTTTCATATATCAGATGATTGATTATTTAATACTTGCTTGTAGTCAAAATTTCTCATAATTTCTATCTTCAAAAACCAGCATTTTTCGAGGAAGAAAAACGAAAAATGTATTTTGTTTTTTCGCAACTTATACTTTTTTGATTGTGCATCCCAGAATTCTCTATGAATCTCTATATTATGTCTATATTTTTTTCTTGTTTAAAAGACCATGTCAAGGTACAGTTCATGATAAAGGTCTTTCTTTTAATTAAGCGTTGTTTTTACCATGTATACAGACATTCCTATAGATAAACTCCTCATTCTGGAGTGTCATAAGGCATTCAAATCCCATCCGTTTTTTTCACTCAAAAAGTAAGAGTTTTGAAAAAAAAAGGGTTCTGTCAAGCCTTGCATATTGGCATGCTCTTCCAAACAAAACAGATATTAAATATATAGAATATGGGATCATATAGAATTTCGATTACCAAATAGCTTAGTTTTGTTCCTTATTTGATGAACATCTCTCTTAAACGTCACCACATAAAGCTGAAAATCTCATACGATTTGGATGTGTGTGGCACAAGATCGACTTTTGAGGAAAGAGCAGTCTTAAATGCTTTTCCACTTCAAAAACGATTTTCGATATGGTTCCGCAAAACTGATGTTTCTCATACATATTGACACTTCGAAGATTACTTCATCTAACGGTAAAAAATGACACGTCTCTATCTTGCTTTCTATCAAAAATCTTTTGCAATCCAAGGCTGACAGATTACTTTTGGACTATCCTGAATAGCATTAAAGATCATTTTCCTTCATTTATATTTTAGATTCTTGAGTTTTAACATATGACAAATCTACGCGTTATACACTTCGACCCCAATAATCGATATCCACCACTTGATAGTTATTTTGGCCCTAAAATTCAACACTTCGTTTATCAAGACAATTGTTGCGAATATGTACAAAATGAAATAGTCAATTGTAGACGAATAGACTTATTTTTATCTTCCACAAATAGAAATATAATAAACACTTATTTACCGTTTCACAATAATATATACTTTCACTTATATTGTTCGACTGCTGATAACATTCCAGAAAACGAAGGTTTATTCCCACAACGTGAACGTGTTGAAGTCTTTGAGGAAATCTATGTCTGGATGTATATCGGTTACGCGATTCTACAACATAATTTCATGAGTCTTAGAAGAATTAATGATCGCAACGAAGGCCTTACAGTGCTACAAGGAACGCTTAATAGATTGTTGGAAGAAGTACAAGAGGCCAAAGCCGGTGTACAACCAGACTGAGAATTATCTTTAACACTTATACAATAATATGAACTAACAGATTGTTTTTTCTTTCAACTGATAAATAAGTATTAACAATGACTACTAACAAAACTTTGAAAAATACTTTTATGGAGTAACACGATCAATTCCAACATAAAAAAAACCTAAGTTTTAGCAAAATCACAAGAAAAAAAATAATACATTTATTTTATTGCAGATATTTGGCTCGTGCATCAATGTATCCTGTACGTTTCACTCACAACAACGAGAACTTATTTTAAGAATACTACACATAGGTGAACCTGAGAATGAGGATGTTAATTTTCCAGCAAGTAATATCAACAATATCGAGATGAGCCGTGTCCACGAAAAGTAATGGAATTTTTCATGAAGTTTTTGAAGTTTTTTACCAGCATGAATTGGACAAACTCCTAGACCAACCACGGTGGATTCTGCTGCTAACTTCAACTTTATCAGAACTACAGCATTTTTAAAGAGCTTATCAGATGGCACAATTCTTTATCGAAATTAATATTGATATTATGAAAAGAAATTATTCAGCAATTTTCTCATAAATATGTTCTTTGAATAAACCACTTCATTCTAATTGAATTATGATGCACGTATTCGAAGACGTACTAAACTTTAAATCGAATAAAACTTGTAAATATTAGTATAGCTAAAGATTCAAAAAAAATTTACGAAGTTTGAGAAGAAATCCGAATAGGAAGGACAAGTTGGGACCTTCCAGATAAAATTGGATTCCTGGAAATTTTCCACTTTAAATGATAAAAAGGCGAAACTGTTCGTCCGATATTTTGTTTTGATCAAAAATTGAATACCAAAGCTGACTGCCAAGACAGAAGATTCAGAGGACTGATATTCATGTTAACCTGTATTTTATCGCTGTCTAATAAGAAAACTAAGGATTCTCGTCAGCAAAGAACCTTATTAGACTATGAATACATATTGCTCTCCTCATCGAGAACCTTACTTTTACCGTTAGACAGCCATATAATTTAGGTAAACATGAAACTTAGTCCTCTAAATCCTCTGTCTTGATAGTCAGCTACTACACGACAAGTTACGACAAATATTATTGTTTTGGTTGTTTCAACGAGAAACATGCTACGAAATAAAATAGTTCAAGCAATATCGAGACAGAGTAAATAATACATAACTTGTAAACTTGTAATCGAAAAACAAAGGAAAAGAGCGTTTTCTCATCATTGTCTTCTGAAAATGTGACGAGTCCCACTGATAGGACTCATCGCCCTGAAAGAGTTAATCGTTACTTTCGACAATCATAATTTAGTAAAACTTTATTCATCGAATTCTCAGTTAAATGCCATAGTCGAAAACATTCATATAGAATCTTACCGTTACGTGCAATATATATTTAATTCTTCCTATTCGGTGCAAGAATATTCAATGTTCTATGAATACGTTCAAAGTTTGTGTGTAAACGCGAGGCAATAGCATTTACATACACATGCATGCAAGATTATACCAACGCATACCTGTGCACGGACCTATTTTCGTGCATTTGTACGCGTGTTTTCTAAATTCCTATTTGACTGGGTTTTATTCGAGAGCCTAATATTTCAATATGAATTCATAGCAAATGTTAAAGAGAAAAAAGCCGATAATTTCGTACAAGACATGAGAACGATTTGGTTCATCATATCACGTTATTTCTAATTGGGGAGAAAAATCATTGTGATTAATTTCATACATGTTTATATACTGTTGTGTATATATTACAACAAGCAAAAATCTGTTTTTATTGTATAATGAAATCTAAAAATGTTCCAAAAGAATGACAAGAACTATTCATTATAATTAAGATAAATATTAATAAAGACATAGGATTTTTGTGAAATTTAGTTTTCTTAAAAACCTACCATAATTGTTGACCACATTCACATTGACCTGTAGAATTAAAATTCCATTGATTTTGATACTGTTTCATGTCCGAAGATGTGACATGTTGTAGTAGATCTTTAAGTTGTAAATTTTGATTTAATTGCCATTGATGATTAATATAGAGACGTTTGATAGCTGTGTCAAGAATTTCTTTTTCAATATAATTTCCTGTCGTCATCATGTTCTGATGTCCATTCAATGTATTATTGGACGTATACGAATTAAATTTCCATACACCATTTTCAAAACTAAAAGCGACTCCGGCAAAATTATCGGAAATTTCTTCATTAAAGAACCATTTGAATAGACGATTAGACCAAGTATCTTGGTTTGTTTGAATATGTTTTATGGCATCAGTATTTTTTATGAGAATATAACCTGTCTTACAATGTTTACCGTTAAGTCTAAAATCTGTTTGCCAATTATAACCATAAACAATGAACCCAATGAAATTTTTTTTTGCATCGAATTTATCCGAAGAACAAGAGAAATGTACACTACGCATTTCTAATAAATGTTTATTTGAATTATCATCAGTTACGATTGTAAGGCATGATCGATCGAGACTAAGATGTGCATGTGATAAAATTCCAATTTTTGTACATAATACAAGATCAAGTGTAGTCTCAGGTTGGATATGGTAATCATTTAACGTTTTTGTAGATTCTAATGAAATTCCAACTAGAGTTAATCGTTGTTGATTTGATGGAATTCCTTCTTTATCTTGAATTTTTATTTTAATATCTTCAATAGTTTCAGATGGTTGTACTTCAAATGTTAGTTTCTTTCCCGTTGAATCTTTGATATAAATTTTCATTTTTTTTTAATTATATATACTTTGTTTTGAATAATTGTTGTTAGAAGAAAAGTTAACGCATTTTTTCCCAAGGTTATTATATTGCGCACGTTTGTTTTGAATTTTTTATGTGACTACGGCATTTATTTTCTTATCGTCATATTTTTGCTTTCCTTTCATCATTGTTTGTGGGCAACTACATTGGTTGGTTTCTTACTTTAATATTGACGATAATTGTGAAATAATGAATAAAAACGACATCTATTTTTCTTCTAGTAGTTTTATTGTAGACAATATAATAGACTATATTGCTTCCATAACTAATAGAAGGTAGAAGATATATATTATCATAATTTAAAAAAAATTCATTGAATTTAAATTTTTCGAATCTTTATGCTTGATGTTCTTCATTTGATTTAACTTGAGGTCTTGAGGAAAGAGAATTATTCCATAGAAGACTTTATTAGATTATGTATTTCCTAAATATTTACTGTAGTTTTCAGAGTTTTGAGTTCATTTTCATCGGAATGGATGATTCCTATGTGTGAATAATCACGTCTATGTACACAATTATTTACAAGTAAACGAGTCAGACATATGCTATAATGAAAGAACCAAAAGAAATGAATGCGATGTTGGAATTCGAAATATTAAGCACACTTATTGCTTTTCATTCATCTAGTTAATACTATTTTTCAAAATTAGGATTCAAAAGCCATCGTGTCAATATATTTTTAGAATTTTTCTAAATTTTGTGAAGTTCAAAAATTAATATATTGCAGGACAAAGCTTCAACATACAACAATTGCAATAGTGAGCGCTATAACAAATAACAAATAGATTGTTGATTTGTTAGAATATAGTACATGATGATTTGAGAATCTGTGATTCATTTCAAAATAAAATGCACTCGGTTACAAGTCTACCTGGAAATCAAACAACTTGAAAACTCTTGTAGAGAATTACTGTCTAATTCACTTGATTTTTAGCTGAAATTTTTATAATATTCTATATTCGCGTCTACACGCAGTTCAAAAATAGTATTAAAACGCATTTGAATGCAAATAGGAAATGATTTTAAACGAGGTTTTGTATGAGATCGAAACAGCATGCGGTTGGTAAGAATCACTCGAACGAGTCTAAATATGATCAAAAATTTTGTATAGACGCGGCTCAAAAGTATTCCCTTATTAAAGTGTTTTAATCAAACTGTTAAAGAATATTATATAAAATATATAATTAATGCCTTATCAAGTTAAATCATCTATTTAATATAACTATTTTTTTCATTTTCTGAGGCTCAAATAAAATTAAAACCAGCTACCATTACGACCCCGATATCTAATCACTAGTTCATTTGTTCCAATCTGATCATCAACAGCTTTAGTAAAAAAGCTTTCATAAAATATTTGTTTCTACTGGCTAAAATAAATACCATTATGTTCGACTGCGATGCAGTTATTAAAAAAGTGGTGACATAAGTAAAAATATATGTTATTAACACTGTCATGAAAGACAAACAAAAACTTCAAAGAATAATAATGAAAAAAAATTCCGAGATAATCTGTTTTTTTTCTTCGGTAATCAAAGATTTTATTCTGCAGATCTTTGTGTCTTGCCTGATATTTAAGAACAAGCTGGAACGATGCATATGGTTAATACATCGTTTAGTTTTATATTTTATATATTTATTTTCTTTTCAATAAACAAACTCATAAAGCAAAGTATTCATTAGATAATACTAGAAAGTCAATTGTATTTCCATTGATCATCTATGATTTGAAGATTATCTTCTCGTAGGATCAGGTGGTCTGTAAGTAAAGATAACATACAGATAGTAACAAAAGAAAGAAAAAAAAAGAATAGATTGAGTATACTTAGTTGTTCCAGTTGAGTGTGACGTATTTGAAGTGGTTTGATTGTTATTTAGCGATGGGTTATTAGTTTTTTGGGGATTGTCTATCATTGGCAGATTGTCATTCCATATCTTCAATCCCGAAACCATGCTTTTTTCTTCTTGCTTCTTATTCGTGTCCATTTATTTGTACTATGAGAATGTTTCTTTTCAAAACTATTTTTTTTCTCTGTTCTTTCGATATGAAATTGTGAAAAAACAATTTTTTTGTCATTCTTTAATTATAAAAGAAATGTCAACAATCTTTTGCGCAGTAAAAATATAATATTTCTCTTACGCATTTGCAAATATTGTAAACTAATGGATTTCTAAAAAAAGAACATAATGTCTAAACAATGCCTAATAAAGTTCTATAAAAGCAGAATTCTGTAGAATAGTAAATATGAAAAATAAAAGAGTAGCATCGAGAAGTTTCTCATGTGTTCTAATACAAGTGCAATGCGATGCAATTTAATGTTGCTACATCGCAGTGTTGTTCAATATAATATATTGTCGGATGTATTACAAAAGTATAGAGTAATGGCAAGCAAAGAATTTTTTGTCCAAAAAAAGTTTTTTAAAAGTTCAAAATTCAGAATAGAAAAGAATAACAATTATTTTGCATGATATGATAGTATAATAATTTTTGTCTTATTTTATAGATCATGTCTTCTCCATTAGTAGGAACAGTCTGTTTACCAATTACAAAACGAGCTCTTCTCATCGGTAATGACAAATATGAAACCTCATCTCGATTAATGTGTTGTGTCAACGATGCTCAAGATCTCAAAGATAAATTACAGTCAATTGATTTTAAAGTAACAATTGGTATAAACATGTCCTATTCCGAAATGGGAAAAATGATCAGTCAATTTGTGTCCGAAATTTGTAAAGGTGATCTTGTTATCTTTTTCTTTGCTGGTCATGGTAGTCAATGTAATGGTCAAGATTTCTTTCTACCAATCGATGATGAAAAAATAACGAATAGTAATATCCTTCAGTACTGTGCTATAAATGGTCAGTCTACATTGAATCAGATCATGGATAAGCGACCGTTAGCGACCGTATTTTTACTCGACTGCTGTCGTCGTAATTTTTCTGACGGAACTAGACGCGCTATTGGCTCCGAATCGCAATGCAACGTTCAGGCAGTAGCTGGATCTTTAGTAGCATATGCTTGTGATGCAAATAAGTCAGCGGGTGATGTATCAAAGAATACGAGAAATGGTATTTTCACAAATCGTCTTCTTCAAAGTATTACTGAACCTAATTTGCGAATTGAAGATATGATGAGTCATGTTTGTAATGGTGTCATGACAGATACGAATGATAGACAAACTCCTGTACGAACCTGTGCATTTCGTAACTCAAATATTTATTTGAATTATCGAACAGAACCTTGTAAGATTTCTTAGAATTTTCTTATTAGATTTTTAGTCAGGATCTTGACAAGATTCACGAACTCTGAACCTATTGATTTATTTTTAATAAAATCCTTGTTTAATGTAGCTCTTGAAAAATTTCTAATCAATTTTTCATAAATTCTCGATTAAAACATTTTGTTATTCATTATAGGATTTCGATTAATTGTAAAAGTAAATTTCGTTTATAATTTAGTGAATCCACCTCCCCCAAATACAAATCCTGAACTTCAAAAACAAATTTTTAATGAAGCAAGTGATTCCTTACATTTGAATGACATGAACTTGACTGACGAAGACATGAAAATCGTAGCTTATTATGCAATAGAATGTAAACAAGTAAGTTCAATTACTTTCAAAGATCACATTAGTATAATAATTTAAACTTCAAATCAATTATTGAAGTTACCTAGTACCCTCACCAATATTCTCCTTTTATGAGGTCTCTTTTGAAATGATATAATTACTTAAAGCATCATTTATTATTTTTATCACAGATAATCACAACGCTTAACCTTGCGACAAATAAAATTGGAGTTGATGGAGTACGATATTTGACTGATGCATTAAAGAAAAATGATGTAAGAATTTTTTTTATATAATTTACTTTTATCTATGAATATTTAATATTGAACATTAGAAAATTACAACACTCTATCTAACTGGAAATAATATTGGAAATGAAGGTACCAAATATTTGGCTGATTTATTACAAACAAATAAGGCATATCAACCCCGATGAGTTTTAAAGGGTACGTTCTCGCACAATAAA